>CAWVOU010000008.1:0-414105 GCA_963931805.1 Microdon myrmicae
AGCCTTTTAATCCCCGCATGGGCGCCACTCCCCGAAACGTTTTTTTTACTAAGTGAAAGTGGGCTTTGCCCAAGGACTGTCTGATGGTTGACAGATACCTTGCGTGATCATTTTGGTCGAACTCGGCGCGTGCAGCGCGTAGTTTTTTGGGCGCCAGGCGGCGTGGGCGCTGGCTTACTGGGGGCCTCGTGTTTCGATGTGGTGAAACACGTTTGCCCTGTGTCGACGCTGGTTGGGTAGGGGAATTGTCGTACTGACGAATTCCTGTATCATGGCCTGGATTGAGTCTGTCGGTGGTGTGGACCTGCGTGTTGTCGCCTGGGATTGCCGGCGGGGGCGCAGGAGGTACGGTACGGGCTACTAGCCTGTTGTGGGTCGAATCGACCAACAGGTTGTGCTTTCCTAATAAGTCGGAACCTATTAGGAGTTCGTTAACGTCAGCATTCACGAACTGGTGTGTGATCGGGTGTCTAAGGCCCAGATGGAGTATTCAGCTTTTTTCGTCCGTACGTGAGTATCGGGGAATTGTTTGCTGCTGACAATTGTAAGGAAATGGGCACGCGGTTGCGTGGGGCGAACGAACGCGGAAAGGACCGAGATATCAGCGCCGGTGTCGATGGTAAAATTGATATTTAGTTTCGAGTCCCTGATTGTGAAGCGTCTTATGGATGCGGTGCTGGCCGGTATCGCAATGGTGTCGGTCGGCAAAATTAGTTTAGAGGCTGGCGCGGGTTGTTGGGTGGTCGATTCCACCCGCTGGGTGCCTTACAATTAATTGTACGATCCCCCTACCGTTGGTGGTTGACGCACCAAGCGCGTGTGACGGTATTGTTGGGCGAATTTTGCGTGTTGGCGGGTTCGTCACGAGGGGGCCGTGGAGGTGGGCGACGCGAAGAAGTCCGCTGGGAAGAATATTGTGGGGGTTGCCGCTGGTTTATTGGGCGGTTTTGTGCGCTTCGTTGTGTGCCTTGGATCCTTGCGCAAACTTGATCGCATTCACGGCGGAATGAGGCTAAAAGCGCGAGTAGGTCGGCGGTAGTAACCTGAGTAGGAGGCTGTCTGGCTGGATGTCGCTGGTGATGCGGTCGGGGATTGGTTGGGTTGGGTTCGGGTAAGGCCGGTGTGCCTTCTAGAGGGGGAGGAGGGTAGCTGAGTCGGAGCTACCAGGGGGGTTCGAGGTGCGGTTTGTGACGATTGAGGGTGCCGTGTGGGCAGTGGGGCGTGTTGGCAAACCGCCCGCGACTTGGTATGGTAATTGGTCGGACTGTGGGTCCGATGTTTCCATGCTCGCGTCAGCTACCTTTGATAAATAGCCCAAAGCTTTGATTGGGTTGGGCCATTAATGCCGAGCGGGCACGTTGAAGTAGACTCCTCAGAAAATGTGGCCTAATTAGGTCATCCGAGATCCTGGTCCGAGATCCTGGGCCGCCGTAAATGGGCCAGGACAATGGATGCAATTCTATAGCGCGATGTTCTTCATCGTGGATGTTGGCGAACCGGAAAAAAACGTTCGGCTGTAGCGAACCAAAGCTCTGTATCCTCCTCGTCGAACGGGGGGAGCTTATTATTTTGGGTAGGGGGTGGGAATTCGGCGCCGGAAGCGTTCTGAAACGCGGGGGAGTTGGATCGCCATTGTTCCTGCTGGTAGTACCAGCTCGTGTGGTGGGCATAGTGGTGCCGAAGTCGGAAAGGATTGAGGAGAGACGGGGTGGTGTCTGTGGATGAAGCCAAGAGGCGTGGAGCGGACGCGCGAGTCGATAGGGAGCCGCGAGGGGAGTGATTGAGGTCGAGGTTGCGTCGGTGTGGTAGCGGGGAGTCGCAAAGAGGACGCCGGGAGTCGACGGGAGTCAAGTTGCTGACTGGGGTGGGCGGGGCGGTAGTGTTACCCGACTTAGTTTTAAGGATATTGGTTTTAATTATGGTAGATTAAAGGTAAAATTAAAATTCGGACAAGAAAGGAAAGTAAAGGTGCGTGTTGTGCGGGCGTGTGTGCGTTTGAGAGCGTTGAAGTAATATTATGTGTTACTCGGTACCCTGAATGGGTTTACAAATGTTTTAATTAAATTTTGTTTTTATACTCTATACAATTTGGCGGCAACCGTCTCTATTCAATTTGATTTTGGGTTAAAAATTAATTTTGTCGAGTACATTTGAAACGATCCTAAATATGGTTACGATTTAGTGTATGAGGTACAAACGTTTTGCTTTGTTAATATTTCTTTCGAATGGGTGATAAAGGAAATGTTATGTATTACTTTTAGGATGTTAATCACATATGTTTGTTTGGCTATAATTTTCGGTTAAATATGTAAATTTGTAATTTGGTGTTTATGCATAACTTGTACATACGTAAATATGGTTTTTTAAAGGTTAATAGTAGTTCTGTGTTGTTTTACGTTAAACCGCTAGTTGCGATCTGATTCGAGTTCTTAACGTTTTATGCCTGCCAAATTGGATGTGTTACTAATAGGCGCGAAGTGAAGGAGTATATCTGTTTGTTTTTAGCTATACTTAATGATTAATTGACTTTGTTCCGTCAGTTGTCTATTAGCTATGGCTCTTATTGTTTTTAGGTGTTATTTGTTAATTATTTGGGATACTCAATTTTGCCTTACGGTACTTAAACTGTTTATGTAATTGTAAAAATAGTAAACGTAAATAATAAAGAAAAAGGGGTGTTCGTTTTTAAATTTATATATGGTGGCCCGGAAGGAGCTCGCCGAAAAGGAATTAACAAGTTTTGAAAAATACTAAAAGAACATAAAGTAAAGAAAGAAAAAAAAGAAAAGAAAACCTTGTCTTCGTGTGGGGTGCCTGGTGATGTGATGTTGGGGCTGTTGCTCCTAGCCCAGGTGATGTTAGATACAGAGGTGTTGGGGTACGGGGTACTCTTTAATAGTCTTTGTTTTTATTTTATGTAATTTTTGTTGTTGGTTGTTTTCACTTTTGTGAGTCACGAAGGTGTTGTATCTGTTGCCTGATGTTTAGCATCGATTGGTTGTATATTTTTAACCTCATCCAAAACACTCTGCTAAAGTGTTTCCACCGGTGGAGGTTTTTTACGCTGCACTCCTTTCATAAATTTATGTCGATCAGTGCTGGGCTGTGAAACTGATGGTTCTACACATTGGTATAACCGTGATTGTATTGTCCATTTGGTTTATTTACGGTGTCCTGGTGTTCAAAATGCTTAAATTTCGAATTGAATTCTCTGATTCGCAATAAGTGTTTAAACGGTGTGTATTGCTGTTGGGCAAGCGAAACCATTTTATAGATATATGCCGTAAAAAAACGTAGGTTGTGGCGTTTTGTAGTCTCTCATGTGTATAATTTCATTTATTTTAACATAGAATTTGTTGCACTTACATTGGGTTGATGTACATTGAAACAATTATGTGCACGTGCTGTTTTTGGTGTTTTCAATTTGATTGTCCAATGAGAGGTGATGATAAACACAATCGACCGAAGCGCAATAACCGTATTGGCTGTCTTACTTCGCTTTCGAATAAAAAACCTTTGCCGGATTTCACTCGGAATTGGTTTGTTCTTATTTTTCGCGCTTTCCACTGGCACTGTTCGTTACTGAATGTTAATTGTTTTTTGAAGAACTTTTGTTGCTGGCACTGACACTGTTCTAGTTTTTTTTTTTAAATTTGGTAAAAGGTAAGTTGGTGTTTAATATCGCGTGTTTGCTCTCCGGTCACTAATGTTCGAAGGTGCCGCGTTTTTGACGGGGTCACCAGTGTGCGGGTGGTATGCTCGGGTGCCGGCGCACAACACGGGGTTCACTCTCACCCACCAACGTTGTTTACACAAGGAGAAATGTGTTCGGCTTGGTATACCTGCTAATGTTCCGTTGGGGATTTGAATATACGCTTTGTTAAGGCATATGGACTTCGGAGAAATGTGTGCGGCTTGGTATAGTAGCTAATGTTCCGTTGAGGATTTGAATATGCATTTGCTATGGCATACGAATTTCGGGGAAGTGTGGATTGCTTCGTTGCGTTGAGGAAATATAGATAATTGACTGACGCAGTTTTGGGGAAATGCATGTGATGTGATTAGAATATATTCGATTGAATTATATTCTCTTGGGGGTTTGGAAAGTATTTTATTACAGATTTGGGAGTATATGATATTGGGTTATTGATTTTTGCATGTTTCGGGTTAGGGTTGTGGGTTGGTTCTCCATGTGATGTGGAGAACCCTCACAGGACCTCGTTGCAGACCTAAGACAGCTGCCTGCACTCCGCATTCCTCGCTGGCCCGGCCAGTGCGCGGACGCCAACCTCTCCACGGGTTCGCCGGTGCGTCACAGGCGGCCCACTGTGCCGTTATATACCTAAGAACACTCGCCTGTCTCTCGAAACCATCGTGCATTATTCTCGCTTCCAACATTAAAGTGGCCTCCCTAAAGCAAGTTTCCCTACCCCGCCTGGAGCTGTGGGCCGAATTGCTGCTGACGCGCCCGATGAAACGCGTCCTCACCATCATGCCAATTCCAAACACCCCACCCCACCTTTGGTCAGGCTCTACTATCGCTATATTATGGATCTGTGGCGTTTCTAGCAGATACACACACTATACACAAGCAAATAGTGAAGAACACCAAACGAAAAGCGAATAAGACAATGCATCAGAGCCGTACACCACAGCGATAACATAACAAATCCACATCAGTCGAATGTACTTGAGTTTAGAAACCAAATTCGTACTCACGGCAATGGCCTGATGAGTTGCGCTTTGGTTCAATTTTGGTGATTCTAACTGCCATTGGGTCACTTCGAAGCACACGTTCTTCACTATCATCCCAAACGCTATAGGTCCATGGGGCACCGAGCCGATGGAAGACCTACGTTGCTAATCAGCCCTCCGAGATTCAGACCACCCTCCCGGGCGCCTACTGGCACCACATTGCCGGCGTTTAGAATCCCACCGACTTGGCATCCCCCCTCGCCGCCCGACCACGCCGCCGCCAGTAGACCACACGGAGCAAAACGGTTCACCAATTATTGGCGAATGTGGGCGGAATGTTGTGGATTCGCAAGTAAATGCAGCGGGGAGAATCTAGTACGTTCATCGTCTAGTACACTTGTGATTAAGTTAGTATTGTGCCAAGACGCAGGCACCTGTTTTACCAACCTACCAACGACTGAGAGAGAAAAGTCGCAACACACCGCGGATAAAAATGTCACTGCTTCGCCAAGAAAGGAGAAAATAAAACACCCTGGGGGGTGTTTTAGCGCACACATACATAACGCTCTACTGGCGTTCGGCTATTTAACGTTTCGAGTTTTCTTTTAAATTTAAAGTTACATACCGCTTGGTACAAGCACGATATTTTAATTATACAAATTAGATAAATGTACGCTTAAGTTCCCAAGATTTATTACAGTACACACAAGAGTCGATTGATTTATATTAATTTGCTTAATAAACATACACTGTACTTCGGAGATTAACGCAAAAAGACACAACAAATGTAATTAGTCAGTTGTTACCGCGGACTAAAATAACACCAGCTGACTCCCTGATGCAACGCGGCTAGAGGTGAAGATTAATGTTGAGGGGAACGACCGTCCGCTATGGAGATTGACATCTGACTCCACGATGTAACTCACATCAATCAGATTCGATGGCCGCGAATTGCATTGATAGGGGAGGATTCTATGCGTCCGTATAGGACAAGTACGATGCCCTGCGACGAGGGCGATGATCGGCGGATACCTGATTAAACAAACGTACGATCGTCGGGGGCTGCGGCGATGTACCCATACATCGTTGATGATGTACTCGTATGCCAGGGAGCGAAATAAATTTTTGTTTCAAAGTAAACAAAAACGCAATTTCACTGATCAAATGGTGGCACACATGATGTAAATCATATGCCTATGATACAATGGGGTCGTCATGGTATATGCCTAAGATTCCTTGGAAACACCGATGTAGGCAATATACAATATAGCCGTATGGCTCCGGTGCACAAGAAGGCAAATTATTTTGTTGACATAAGTCAGCAGAAACCTGGTCGACGGCGGCAAAGGGTCAGCCTGGATGGCTATATGTTTGAATTAATATGCGGGTAAGTAGCGAACACAGTGAGATACTGTATGTTTACTTTAGATTTCAGGCGGGTCGTCGTAGACATGGCATGGGTAAGATTGCCCAAACACTATATCCATGCCCAGATTCCATGATGTGTGAATGCCGTCGGGTAGGTTTTCCTTTCAGGTATGATGCAGCAGGGGAGCTTACGCTGTCCCTAATTGCAGGTAAGTACTATGGGTCTGTGGTAGTTTCCGGTAGTGCGTCTACACGGACGCTGCTTCAACGGAAACACCACCAATAATAACACGCCGGGAAGAATAGATCACGAAAAGAAACAGCCAAACTCCACCAATAACCGTCCACAAGAGGTAATTAATTAAAATACACTGGGTTGTGTTGATCGAAGTAAGTTCTTTAATTTTATTTGGTCCATGTTATTTTATTTTAACTTTAACAACTACTCATTGAGGAGACAAAAGTACACAGATTGAAATACATTTAGGTTATGTTTATACATGGTTACATTCTTTTATTTTAATGTAGATTAGGCATTTTAATTGGCAAGTACACATTTTGCAAAGTGCCTTGAGGAGGACATTATGGTTCTTAACTGCACAAGAATGGTATTTTTTTTTTATTTTTAAACGCGCTCGACTTGACTAACTTTTCGATTCACACCGTAACGGCGCCGGTACGGTGGATGGCGGTGACCCGTCCGCTACGGAGATTGAATTACAACTCAGCGATATCTTGCTCGTTTAGAGCTCACTCGCTCATCGTGATCATGGTGGTATGTGTGCCTAGAACAAGGAAAGACATAAAGTGCATTCCTAGGATACGATTTCGGTAAACCAAATAAAACCGAAATCGTCGGAGGCCAATGGGATCTTTGTTGGAAGATGTGCGCCTAAACAAAGAGACGACGAACCGATGTGAAAATGTGCTAATTGGTTGGTAGGCGAAACAAATCCCTTGCTTGCATTTGTATATGCCGGGAAATTCGTTTGTGGCAAACGGATTCTATCTTTGCATTGTTTATGCTTGGAATTCAATTGATGCCAAGGGACGCGGAATGCGTATTTGCTTTGGTTTGCACATTGTGTGAGTTAGGGAATTTTATTGCTGGGAGAAAAAGGTCGCCAGCCAATGTATACATAAAGAAATTTATCGTATACATGAATGAAGCTGGGAATAGGCGACGCAATGATAATTATCCCTGGCTGGAATGGTTACATGATATGTGAACCGCGGTTTTTCTTTTCAGGAAATTTATGATACGGAAAGTAAGAACTTTTACAGAGGATTTGTAAGCGAAGAAATGCTTGAAAAGGTCCGAATTCTCTTGCAGAAGCTTTATGATTATAGCTTTGCTCCAATTAATGCGTGTAGCATTTTCAGTGCTTAATGCGATTGCATTAGCAAAAACGTATGCTTCTAGGTAATGTAATAGGGGTTTTTAGGTAATTGTACCGTGGGGTTTGGCGGAACCGCTACAGGTCTGCTTAGAAAGAGGAAGGTGGTTAATTTAGACGGATGGGCGGTTCCTTGGGAATGTATTAAAGAACAGCCACACACTCCCCAACCAGCATACTCACCACGCCTATCAACCACCAACTGACAGCGTGTCACCTGTTTAGGGACGACAACGTGCTGTCACATTGATTCAAATGTGACCAACGGGTTTTTGGTCAGTTTACAACCAACCGCCAATGCATGCGCACTGCCGAGAACATCAGAATCTTCGCGACCGGTAGTTTCGTCTCTGCCACCTCACCCAACCGCGCGGACCAAAGCGGCCGTCCGCTCGCCATCATAGTCAAAATGAATTACTGAAAATGAACTTCATGAAAACGCTAACGTTAAACGGGCACAAGATCAATCGAAACTTCTTCGCCAATTGATCTTTTTCTGACAATGTTCCCGTTTCCCGTCTTGCGTTATTCTAAATCACTACCTATGTACTCAGTTCACGATTATTCTACCTGTGTCATTATTACATCAAAATAACCGGAAACCTGTGCAATATTAGTCTTAAGATTCAAATAAGGGTTTTTTCTTGTAGGTTTCCCTTAATCATTTGTAGTGCTCTAAAAAGCCCTACCACGCTTTTCCCCCATCCATACATCCTAATCCCAGAAATCCCACACCAAAACATTAATAATAATCAAAATCCTGAAAAACCAAAACTCAATCCAAAATTCGCAATTAACGAATCAAAATATTCGTTTATCGCTTTGCATTTGCCCCCACGGCATAATTTAATCAAAAAACCTAAACTACAATCAAAATTCGCAATAAACGAATCAAATAGTCGTTTATCGCTTTGCATTTGCCCCACGGCATAATCCTAATTCAAAATCCAGAAATACATTTCAATCTGGTAATTTCCCTAGTAAATAAACAAACCAAATCCATGACAAATCGCACCAGATGTTCGAATTTGTCACAAGCAAACAATACCCAAATACCATTTCCAATTCTCATATGCAAATAGATTGATGAAGATTCAGAAAACTGAATCTTATCTAAATCAAACATTGAACATAGCAAGAAATGTATCAAAAATCGAGATTTTCCATCTGAAACGTTCGTTTTCAAGATACAAAATCTCGATTTGGGTTCGTTTAAAAGGTGATGTATCGGGATCGCGAGGAGGCATCCCAACACTGTTCAGCCAGAGGTCGGGGACCGCCCACCTGTTTCTAAGAAGAAACAGCAACCCGGGGTCTTTGCACGAGACCTCAATTTAAAAAAATTCGTCGGTGACATGAACGGGCTAGGGATTTCCAACTTCGAGGCAAAGACCTTAAGCCCACCCCTAAACAAAATCATAGCCTACAATAGAGAAACCTATCGCAAGGTTAACGACAACCTCAGGGCCAAGGAGGTGAATTATTACACCTTCACTCCGGCCGACGAAAAGTCGAGGACAACCCTCTTAAAACGAGTCGCTGCCTTTTGGGAAAAGGACGACATCGTAACTGCTCTTGAGGCAACATTTCCTAACGTCAACTTCATTGACGTCAAAAAATTCTCTCCCCCACAACGGTTTGTGAACATCAGACCACAAAAATACAGCAAGCTGAATATATGGCAGCTTCACCTTGCCCCAGGAACCGACATAGATTCAATAATACGAACAAGGTCGCTTCCAATCTTGCACCAGCAAGTTGTCTTCGAGGTATTTCATAACAGAGAAATGCCTCAATGCAGACGTAGCCATCGTTTCGGGCATGTCTCCCGAAACTGCAACATGAGTCGCCGTTGCGTTCGTTGCGGAAAATCCCACGATATTTGCAAGCGCGAACTACCCCTAGCCAAATACGATCCCGCAACAAATGTGCAGGATGAAATAACACTGCCAACTTGCTGCAACTGCGGCAACAAAGGGCATCCAGCTAGTTACAGAAATTGTCCTAAATATAAGGAAATTATACAAAGATCCAAGGAGACTTGAGCTAAGCAAACAGCCAGACTTCGGAAAACAGGCCACAGAAAACCTCATCCAAAATGGAATCACATTTGCTGATATGCTTAGGGAACAGCAGGCAAGGAATATAAAAACTCTTCCAACTCCCCCCCCCTCAAAAGCATATTCAAGTCCATAAGCGAGCCCCGGTAATGGCCAACACGACCCCTCAAATTCAAGTGGCGGTGCAAAAGCCTCCGAGGGGGCAATCTTCAATGCTCGAGAAGCTACTTAGTTTCTCCCGCTTGATCGAAGATATTCGACCCCAATATGAGAAACTATCAAGCGCGGCTGAGAGGGAGGCACTCTTTTTCAATGCATATGCAAGACATAGCCTCCACAATGGATTCCAAAATTAAAGTTATCCTCATAAATGTCAACTCCCTTGTTTCGCATTCGAAGCGTATGATAGTCTCTGACTTCATAAAGGAAAACCGGGCGGACGTGGTACTTGTAGCCGAAACTAGGTTGCATCCATGTCACCGTCCCGTATTCCCAAACTTCTCCATAATTCGAAGAGATCGAACCCTCACTGGTGGTCCCATCATCAACGGAGGTGGCACATGTATACTGGTTAATAGCGGACTTCGCTATTGACCTCCCACACTTTGGGTCAATAGAGGTGTCTGGGGCTGAACTGCATTTGGCTAATAATGGTAGAGTGAATATATACTCTGTATACCACTCGCATAAAACCAATAATGGCCCCATTATTCCTGAAGATATCGGCACACTAATAAGGACCTCGGGGCATACACCCTTAATCATAGGCGGTGATTTTAACTCCAGACATCCCCACTGGAACAACTCTTTCTCTTGCCCAAATGGCATAAAACTGTACCGATGGTATACCGAAACCACCTATGACCTCAACTTCGAAATTGCCGCACCTGCGGTTGGTACTCGAAATGACTCAACCCTGGACATATTTATTGTGTCCAAAGACGTACTTCCACAAATCACTCCACTTCAAGTTTTAGCGGGTGTATCTGACCACAACGCTGTGACCACATTCATTCGCGGCTATCGAGCATGTCGGGCTCATATAAGATACATACCCGATTATACGCAATGGTGTTGTTGTAAATAACGACAACAATAAAGCAAATATCATTGGAGAGAGCTTCGAAAACAATCACAAACTTACTCTCCAAGATGGCGACCCGGGTACTAATGCGATCATTAGTTCAGAGGTCCACAGTAAGTTGGACGACTTCAATGAGCCAATTGTTGTCTTTAACTCAACTAACAGTGCATACTTCAATGACAGACGTGATAATGGTCACGGTTTCATCGCACCAAATACCCTATATAGCCTGGTTAAATCTCGACACCCTAAGAAGTCACCCGGTATCAACAACATGTCATACCACTCCTTGCGAAGGCTTTCTGCCTTATTCTTTAGAAAGCTCTCCATTCTGTTCAACCATGCTTACAACATGGGGTACTTTCTCCAAGCTTGGAGGCACGCTATTATTTGTCCAATAGCAAAAGTTGGGAAACCAACGTATCACCCCTCAAGCGCTCGCCATATCTCGCTCCTCACTTGCATCAGCAAAATATATTTTTCATATACATATACGAGAAGCTAAATAACTTTGTCAGTGCCAGGCACGTAATACCTGATTTCCAATTCGGATTTCGAAGAGCGCACAGCACCACTATGGCTCTCAATTTATTTTAAAACCACGTCTGCGTGCGGCTCTTTAATAAGGAACCCACCGTTGCGGTAAGCCTAGACATTGAAAATGCTTTTGATACGACTTGGATCGAAGGTCTCCCTTTTAAACTACTGAATACTGGCCTCAGTAGAACGCTATGTAGTATCATCTACCAGTTCGTTCGAAACAGAACCTTCCAAGTTAGAATGAATGGAAAGCTTTCCCGAGCTTTTCACGCCGCTGCATGCGTACGACAGGGCTCCATTCTAGGCCCCATTTAATTTAATATCTACACCTCAGATATTCCCCGCCCTGTGGATGGTAGAGTAAACCAGATTTTCTATGCGGATAACGTCCTGGTGTACACGTCATCCAAAAGCCCTAACCTCGCAACAAATCGACTCAACCGTCTCTTGGACGAACTGTATCAGTATTACAGTCGATGGAAAATTCGACTTAACCTATCCAAAGCAATAG
Source organism: Microdon myrmicae (assembly GCA_963931805.1). Taxonomy (NCBI): domain Eukaryota; kingdom Metazoa; phylum Arthropoda; class Insecta; order Diptera; family Syrphidae; genus Microdon; species Microdon myrmicae. Next base: position 11,656 of record CAWVOU010000008.1, read on the forward strand.
CTATAATTCTGAGTAGTAAACACTTCCAACCTACTTCTCGATATTCAGAGAATATTCGAATAAGAATGGGAGATACTACGATTAGGCCACAGGACAGGCTGAAATATCTTGGGGTATCTTATACCACAAAAATGAATTTCATCAAACATGTGACCCACATTCTTCAAAGGGGCCTCGGTCGGTCTAAGCAAATGCGCAACATCTTGAAGTGGAGCAACAAAGTTAACACCAAAGTTAAGCTTCTCTGCTATAAGCAGAGTTAGAAGATGCACCAATCATTCTAGGAGGCCTGATGGTCGGCATTACCCCAACTCTCATCTATGCGAAGGCGCCTCCATTACCTCTATCGACGAATACTTGCTTCAATTAGCATATAAGTGTCTCGAAAACATTCAGAACACCGAGAACCTACTTGTACGGGACTCTTGCGTTCTTGACCCTTCCCTCTCTCGATCTCTTCGGATCAAACCCTCACGATTTCTTCTTCAGTACAAAACTGAAGAAAGCACCCTTCCCAACAACATTCCTGGATCCATCCCATAGGTCCTTGGATGTGGTGTCCCCAAGAGAATCGTCCTTTTTCAAATTAAATTAAATAAAAAGTGAATTTAAGTAAACAAAAGTATCTTTTTTTTTTGGAATTGTGCGTTCATCACAAAACGTTGGCTGCTCCAGCACAGCCGACTTGGAACCTGCAAAAAGAACCGGTGAGTAAAGTGGTGGCAAGCCCGCAAACTAAACCCTTGCAGCGTCTCCGATTTCGCACATCACCCAAAGGCACCTAGTTCCACGGCACAGAGACGCAATTTCAAAGCGACGTTCCTAGAACGATCGGAAACTGCTCTTCGCTCGAGGTTCGGGGAAGCACGGCGGCAACCGCAACGGGTCTTTAAGAGATCTTACGTCCTTTTCAGGATAAGAAGACACGCTACCTAGGAGCGAGGCCAATAGTAATGTTGAGGTCCGAACGCCGTGCTTCCTCGGTATGAGGGAAGAGCGTGGACTTATTATTTTTTTTTTTTTGACTGTTATGATTTTCCAAAAACAACTCACTTATAATTCACGTACAACTGGCTTTTAAGATTTCCCAATTGCGACTATTCTGTTTATTTACAAAGTCAATCAAGCCGAAATCTGCTTTAGCGCTAATTATTATTTAAACAACAATAACAAACAATTATTTAAAGTTAATAATTAATAAACTTAATATGTTATTGCGACGCTAGCTGCTCCATAACAAATCATTCTCAACCTTTCTTTACGGCTGACAAATATCAACTGAACTTTTTTTTTTCTATTCTATTTTTTTCTCTCTGACTTTTCACATTCAATTCGGACGAAAATCCAAGTTGCTATGTTTTCAATAAATAAAAAGGTGCAGGTTATTAAGTGTGCTGTAACTGGTAGTATTGTGAATGTTAATGAATGGTATGTATTAAGTGAGAATGTAATATATGTTAAGTGAAGTTTTTAAGGATGTGTTAGGAGATTCAGTGTTAAATTTAATAAGGGTAGTATTCTGGAATACAACATCCCACCCTTCTTCGAGAAAGAAAATTATCCTTGAAGAGAATAATTTTCTAGTAACTATATATTAAATTAAGATTAATTAAAAACTTGGATTTTCGTTCAATTACATTACAAAGGTTTTCAAAATTAATCTTTCATCAAAGGTTACAATAATCAAAAAGTTCTTAATACTAGAAAAATAATCTATTTACATTATATATTAATTAAATTTTTTCAATAATCAAAAAGTTCTTAACACTAGAAAAATAGTCAAAATAGTCTATTTACATTACATATTACCTAACTAAATTTAAATATTTCTCCTTGGAACCTTTTGTTTTCTTATCCAAAAGTTATTATTACTTATTATATTAATTATATGGGCTCCTCGATAGTATAGTGGTTAGTATACCCGCCTGTCACCCGGGAGACCGGGGTTCGATTCCCCGTCGGGGAGCCCCTGGCGCAAGACTAATGACCTTGCCCAGACAAAATAAATCATTATGGAAAATTTAACAAGCCTCAGGACTTGCTAAATAAGGCCAAGACCGGTTCCCGGTTGTAGTGCCGATGATGATGATGATGATGATATTAATTATATAATATTAATATTATTGTTTCAAAATTCTCATTTACGTTCGAATATATATATTAATTCCAAAATTTCCAATACATATATTACCTCTAAAATTTCCTTTCTTTCCTTTTCCGTTCGAATATATATAAATTCTAAAATTTCCAATATATATTACCTCTAAAATTTTCTTTCTTTCGTCCCCCTCATTAACTTTTTTTTTTTTTTTTTTTTTTTTTCATTTCCGTCATTTCCTACAATTGTTAGATTATTTCATATATATTGAATAATAAAACAAAGGCCATTTGTTATGTGTTTATTTTTTCCTTAAATTTATGGAAAATTTTCCAAAACCTTTTTGGGCCTATTACTATGATTATTGTATAGAAATGCATAATACCAAAAATCTTCTTAAGAACTGATTTCAAATGTCCTAAACGATTGTGTAACTTTTTATTTTTTTGTATTTTGTGTTTGAATAAATGTTTATTGTTGAAAAAAAGAATTTGTAATGTACTTATATGGTTTTCCTTTTCCGTACCTATTTTAGTTGAATTATTATTTTCATTATTTATTATATCGTGTTTGAGTAAGTGTCTGTGTTTGTTTTCGTTGTTTAAAATTTTTTGTGTTTTCGGCTCATTGTCATCATTTTCTATAGCTTTAACTTCTTTAATTGAATTATTATTTTCAATTTTCATTACTTCGTGTTGCTGTTCAGTATCGTTATTTAAAATGTTTAGTGTCTTCGGCTCAATGTCATCATTTTCTATAGCTTTAACTTCTGTCGGAACGTTTACCTTTTCAGTCTTACTCACTGCTGATGGGTCGTTTAGTTTCTCAGTCTCATTTACTGATTCGAATAGTTCTTCAGACTTATTAGCTGTTAGAACATCTTGGTTCCCAGTACTATTTGCTGTTTGAACTATTTCTTCAGTTATATCTGCTGTAGAAACATTCAATCCTTCAGTCTTTGCTGCAGAAAAGATTTGTTCATCAGTATTAGCTGCTGAACTGACTTGGGTTTCGACTTTTATTGCAACTATTGGGTTTTCAGTCTTTAACACTGCTGAATGTTCAGTCTTTGTTGCTGAAGTGCCGGGGTTGTCTATTGGGATAGCCGGAATATTAGGGGTTTCTGTTTGTATATTTTCTGCAGGGTCCGAATTTTCAGTCTTTAATACTGCTGAGTTTTCAGTCTTGGTTGCTGAAGTGTCTGCGTTGTCAATAGCGATATCTGAGATATTAGCGATTTCAGTCTTTAATACTGCTGAAAATTTCGAATTTTCAGTCTGTGTTGCTGAATTGTTTTCCAGAATGGGAGTATGAATCGGAGTCTTTATATTAGGGACAGGGTTATCTTCGTTTATATGGCTTGGTTTATAGGAGTATGTGGGCTCAGGGTAAATTTGGCTAGGAGCTTCATTAAAATGGTCGTTATCTATTTCCAAAGATCTAATGCTGTAAACAGAAAAATTTGGTCTGTCTTCCATCAATTTTGGTTGGCGTCAGGCCTCGTTTTCCGACTCTTGCACCCGAGAAAAGTGAACATTTTGTCTATCGTTTTGTCTATTGGTGATCCTAGAATTTTCACCAAAACGATTTTCAGAGTTTGTAGGATTATTTCGGAATGAGTTACGCGTTGTTGTACCTTGTTGGTAATTTGTTGAAGCCGATCCATTCCTATATATCTTGTATCTACACTCATTCTCTGTGTGATTATTCCGTCCACAGAAATTACATAGAATGTTATATTCCCTTTTTATGGGTTGTCTATTCGGAAAAAAGTTGGATTGCATGTTCCGATAACATGTGTCCTGTGTATGCCCTGACTTACCACAGGTTTGGCAGACTATACTATTGAATGTAGGTTTTTCGTTATATTGATATGACCTGGGAGAGTTGTCCATTCGAGCACCATGTGATACTACATGTGCAATCGACTGTTTTAAATTATTTCCCCCATGGACTTTAGCTAGTATCTTTAGCTGTTCGTTGTTTAGTCCATCCTCAAATGTTTGTACGGCCAATTTTATGTTTTCTTCTATTAAATATTCCCTAACCACCGCGTCTGCTGTTATTTCACACGTGGCAGAGTTTAAAGTCCTTAGAGCATTCGCGACTCTATCGCCGTATTCCCGGACGGTTTCTCTGTAGCGTTGTTTCAGAGAAATCAACTCATTGTGTGCCGTCGACCGAGATTGCTCCTCTTTATATTCCGATTCGAGTTTATCTTTTAAATCCTCCCACTTAGCGATTTTGCTATACCTGATCAGATCGTAAGCATGACCCTCTAGTCTATTTTTGACTAGATCTAAAAATGTCTCGTATATATCCGGGTCTGCCTTCTTTATGGATCTAAATAAAACGTCTCCCCCGGAAATAAATTTACCTAAGTCGCAGGGTTTCCCGTCAAAGGTAGGGACGATTCTGAAAACATCAGAAATTCCGACAGAGAGAGCCATTTCAGCGGGTTTAATGTGTATCGGTTGATAGTGGATTTGTTCTTCCCCCTGCCTAGCCGCCTGTCTCGTGTAATATGGACTCGTAATAGTGAAAGTTTAAAATAATGTATGGCGAAAATTCAATTCTTAAAATATGGTTAACTTAAAAATATGGTTATGGAAAAATTGGCCTTTCTTTTGGTTATTCAATATATATATATATATAGGAAAGAAAAATAAATTGGTCCCAAAACTGAAAAGAAAGAAAATTCGACGAGAAAGAAAGAAAAAAAACGGAAATGTCTTCGAAATACTGAAATGAGAATTTGCAAATAATTTAGATAGAAATTTCTATCCAAAAAATATTCTATTGGGATAAGGAGAGCTTCCAAGCAGAAAATATTCCTAAAAAAAATAGAGAGAAAAGTCGCTAAAAAAATTCTTACTCTACTAAATGTTGTCGTTGTACTGTTGATAGCAGTCTTGAGTGTTGCTGTTTTGTTTTTTTTTCTTCAGTTTTCCTTGGTTGTTTCCTTTGTGTGGTTCTTTTTCCTTTTAGATTTTTTTTATTTCTTTGACGCCAGGCAGACTTCACGTCCTAAAGTTGATTGCTCATCCTGGTCTTTGCTGCTTTCCTTTTTTTTTCTTTTTATTTCGTTGTTTTATGTCGAGGTTTTTTTTTTTCTTCTTATTTTGGTTTGGTTATTTCTCCTGTTTTTTTTTTCTCTCTTTTCTTCTTGAAAAATTTTTTTTCTTCTTCTTATTTGGTTATTTCTCTTGTGTTCACTTTTCTTCTTATAAGCAATTTTTTTTTGTTGTTTTAAATTTTTGTTTACTTTGTTTTTCGTTGTTTTATGTTTACTTTTTTCTTCTTCTTATAAACATTTTTTTTTGTTGTTTTAAATTTTGTTTTGTTTAAAAAAATTTTTTTTCTTGTTTTTTTTTTCTTCTTATTTTCTTCTTTTTATTTGGGAACAATTATTTAAAGTTAATAATTAATAAACTTAATATGTTATTGCGACGCTAGCTGCTCCATAACAAATCATTCTCAACCTTTCTTTACGGCTGACAAATATCAACTGAACTTTTTTTTTTTCTATTCTATTTTTTTCTCTCTGACTTTTCACATTTAATTCGGACGAAAATCCAAGTTGCTATGTTTTCAATAAATAAAAAGGTGCAGGTTATTAAGTGTGCTGTAACTGGTAGTATTGTGAATGTTTATGAATGGTATGTATTAAGTGAGAATGTAATATATGTTAAGTGAAGTTTTTAAGGATGTGTTAGGAGATTCAGTGTTAAATTTAATAAGGGTAGTATTCTGGAATACAACATCCCACCCTTCTTCGAGAAAGAAAATTATCCTTGAAGAGAATAATTTTCTAGTAACTATATATTAAATTAAGATTAATTAAAAACTTGGATTTTCGTTCAATTACATTACAAAGGTTTTCAAAATTAATCTTTCATCAAAGGTTACAATAATCAAAAAGTTCTTAATACTAGAAAAATAATCTATTTACATTATATATTAACTAAATTTTTTCAATAATCAAAAAGTTCTTAACACTAGAAAAATAGTCAAAATAGTCTATTTACATTACATATTACCTAACTAAATTTAAATATTTCTCCTTGGAACCTTTTGTTTTCTTATCCAAAAGTTATTATTACTTATTATATTAATTATATAATATTAATATTATTGTTTCAAAATTCTCATTTACGTTCGAATATATATATTAATTCCAAAATTTCCAATACATATATTACCTCTAAAATTTCCTTTCTTTCCTTTTCCGTTCGAATATATATAAATTCTAAAATTTCCAATATATATTACCTCTAAAATTTTCTTTCTTTCGTCCCCCTCATTAACTTTTTTTTTTTTTTTTTTTTTTTTTTTTTCATTTCCGTCATTTCCTACAATTGTTAGATTATTTCATATATATTGAATAATAAAACAAAGGCCATTTGTTATGTGTTTATTTTTTCCTTAAATTTATGGAAAATTTTCCAAAACCTTTTTGGGCCTATTACTATGATTATTGTATAGAAATGCATAATACCAAAAATCTTCTTAAGAACTGATTTCAAATGTCCTAAATGATTGTGTAACTTTTTATTTTTTTGTATTTTGTGTTTGAATAAATGTTTATTGTTGAAAAAAAGAATTTGTAATGTACTTATATGGTTTTCCTTTTCCGTACCTATTTTAGTTAAATTATTATTTTCATTATTTATTATATCGTGTTTGAGTAAGTGTCTGTGTTTGTTTTCGTTGTTTAAAATTTTTTGTGTTTTCGGCTCATTGTCATCATTTTCTATAGCTTTAACTTCTTTAATTGAATTATTATTTTCAATTTTCATTACTTCGTGTTGCTGTTCAGTATCGTTATTTAAAATGTTTAGTGTCTTCGGCTCAATGTCATCATTTTCTATAGCTTTAACTTCTGTCGGAACGTTTACCTTTTCAGTCTTACTCACTGCTGATGGATCGTTTAGTTTCTCAGTCTCATTTACTGATTCGAATAGTTCTTCAGACTTATTAGCTGTTAGAACATCTTGGTTCCCAGTACTATTTGCTGTTTGAACTATTTCTTCAGTTATATCTGCTGTAGAAACATTCAATCCTTCAGTCTTTGCTGCAGAAAAGATTTGTTCATCAGTATTAGCTGCTGAACTGACTTGGGTTTCGACTTTTATTGCAACTATTGGGTTTTCAGTCTTTAACACTGCTGAATGTTCAGTCTTTGTTGCTGAAGTGCCGGGGTTGTCTATTGGGATAGCCGGAATATTAGGGGTTTCTGTTTGTATATTTTCTGCAGGGTCCGAATTTTCAGTCTTTAATACTGCTGAGTTTTCAGTCTTGGTTGCTGAAGTGTCTGCGTTGTCAATAGCGATATCTGAGATATTAGCGATTTCAGTCTTTAATACTGCTGAAAATTTCGAATTTTCAGTCTGTGTTGCTGAATTGTTTTCCAGAATGGGAGTATGAATCGGAGTCTTTATATTAGGGACAGGGTTATCTTCGTTTATATGGCTTGGTTTATAGGAGTATGTGGGCTCAGGGTAAATTTGGCTAGGAGCTTCATTAAAATGGTCGTTATCTATTTCCAAAGATCTAATGCTGTAAACAGAAAAATTTGGTCTGTCTTCCATCAATTTTGGTTGGCGTCAGGCCTCGTTTTCCGACTCTTGCACCCGAGAAAAGTGAACATTTTGTCTATCGTTTTGTCTATTGGTGGTCCTAGAATTTTCACCAAAACGATTTTCAGAGTTTGTAGGATTATTTCGGAATGGGTTACGCGTTGTTGTACCTTGTTGGTAATTTGTTGAAGCCGATCCATTCCTAGATATCTTGTATCTACACTCATTCTCTGTGTGATTATTCCGTCCACAGAAATTACATACGATGTTATATTCCCTTTTTATGGGTTGTCTATTCGGAAAAAAGTTGGATTGCATGTTCCGATAACATGTGTCCTGTGTATGCCCTGACTTACCACAGGTTTGGCAGACTATACTATTGAATGTAGGTTTTTCGTTATATTGATATGACCTGGGAGAGTTGTCCATTCGAGCACCATGTGATACTACATGTGCAATCGACTGTTTTAAATTATTTCCCCCATGGACTTTAGCTAGTATCTTTAGCTGTTCGTTGTTTAGTCCATCCTCAAATGTTTGTACGGCCAATTTTATGTTTTCTTCTATTAAATATTCCCTAACCACCGCGTCTGCTGTTATTTCACACGTGGCAGAGTTTAAAGTCCTTAGAGCATTCGCGACTCTATCGCCGTATTCCCGGACGGTTTCTCTGTAGCGTTGTTTCAGAGAAATCAACTCATTGTGTGCCGTCGACCGAGATTGCTCCTCTTTATATTCCGATTCGAGTTTATCTTTTAAATCCTCCCACTTAGCGATTTTGCTATACCTGATCAGATCGTAAGCATGACCCTCTAGTCTATTTTTGACTAGATCTAAAAATGTCTCGTATATATCCGGGTCTGCCTTCTTTATGGATCTAAATAAAACGTCTCCCCCGGAAATAAATTTACCTAAGTCGCAGGGTTTCCCGTCAAAGGTAGGGACGATTCTGAAAACATCAGAAATTCCGACAGAGAGAGCCATTTCAGCGGGTTTAATGTGTATCGGTTGATAGTGGATTTGTTCTTCCCCCTGCCTAGCCGCCTGTCTCGTGTAATATGGACTCGTAATAGTGAAAGTTTAAAATAATGTATGGCGAAAATTCAATTCTTAAAATATGGTTAACTTAAAAATATGGTTATGGAAAAATTGGCCTTTCTTTTGGTTATTCAATATATATATATATATATATATATAGGAAAGAAAAATAAATTGGTCCCAAAACTGAAAAGAAAGAAAATTCGACGAGAAAGAAAGAAAAAAAACGGAAATGTCTTCGAAATACTGAAATGAGAATTTGCAAATAATTTAGATAGAAATTTCTATCCAAAAAATATTCTATTGGGATAAGGAGAGCTTCCAAGTAGAAAATATTCCTAAAAAAAATAGAGAGAAAAGTCGCTAAAAATATTCTTACTCTACTAAATGTTGTCGTTGTACTGTTGATAGCAGTCTTGAGTGTTGCTGTTTTGTTTTTTTTTTCTTCAGTTTTCCTTGGTTGTTTCCTTTGTGTGGTTCTTTTTCCTTTTAGATTTTTTTTATTTCTTTGACGCCAGGCAGACTTCACGTCCTAAAGTTGATTGCTCATCCTGGTCTTTGCTGCTTTCCTTTTTTTTTCTTTTTATTTCGTTGTTTTATGTCGAGGTTTTTTTTTTTTCTTCTTATTTTGGTTTGGTTATTTCTCCTGTTTTTTTTTCTCTCTTTTCTTCTTGAAAAATTTTTTTTCTTCTTCTTATTTGGTTATTTCTCTTGTGTTCACTTTTCTTCTTATAAGCAATTTTTTTTTTGTTGTTTTAAATTTTTGTTTACTTTGTTTTTCGTTGTTTTATGTTCACTTTTTTCTTCTTCTTATAAACATTTTTTTTTGTTGTTTTAAATTTTGTTTTGTTTAAAAAATTTTTTTTTCTTGTTTTTTTTTTCTTCTTATTTTCTTCTTTTTATTTGGGATCCTTTGGTTGTATCCCACCGCTGCCACCAGTGTTGAGGTCCGAACGCCGTGCTTCCTCGGTATGAGGGAAGAGCGTGGACTTATTATTTTTTTTTTTTTGACTGTTATGATTTTCCAAAAACAACTCACTTATAATTCACGTACAACTGGCTTTTAAGATTTCCCAATTGCGACTATTCTGTTTATTTACAAAGTCAATCAAGCCGAAATCTGCTTTAGCGCTAATTATTATTTAAACAACAATAACAAACAATTATTTAAAGTTAATAATTAATAAACTTAATATGTTATTGCGACGCTAGCTGCTCCATAACAAATTATTCTCAACCTTTCTTTACGGCTGACAAATATCAACTGAACTTTTTTTTTTCTATTCTATTTTTTTCTCTCTGACTTTTCACATTCAATTCGGACGAAAATCCAAGTTGCTATGTTTTCAATAAATAAAAAGGTGCAGGTTATTAAGTGTGCTGTAACTGGTAGTATTGTGAATGTTTATGAATGGTATGTATTAAGTGAGAATGTAATATATGTTAAGTGAAGTTTTTAAGGATGTGTTAGGAGATTCAGTGTTAAATTTAATAAGGGTAGTATTCTGGAATACAACAGTAACATCTACTACGATACAACACATTTATTATTTATTATTCATTAAAATTGTGTTATTTTCAATATATAGAGTTAACATTATAGTTGTTAAGGAATTTCTGTCCTGAAACTGTGAAATACTAGTTGTAGAATTGATAAATGTGTGGCGTTTCTAGCAGATACACACACGACTAGTAAAGAACAACATCACCAAAAGCACATCCATTAAAGCCGTATAACATAGCAATAATATACCCTTACCACATTAGTCGGATGTATTTGAGTTTAGAAATCAAATTCACACAAGCTGCAGTGGACTGATGGGTAAGAGCTTTGGTTCTTTTAGTGATTCTAACCGTGATAGCGTCGGTGCGAATCACTCGCTCTTCACTATCGTCGCAAACGCTATAACTGGTGACCCCGACGTGATCTGTATGACATAACACACACTCTCATCCACACACAGAACTTTACTTTACTTACAATCACGCGACTTCTACGCAGAGGCAACGCCCCACTCGCCTGCTCTGACATTCTATGTTGCGCTGACTTTTAGTTTATTTGGGTTGTCAAAGTAATGTTTATAGAATGCTGAACGACTAAAGTAGTAAGACTTAGTTTGCAATAGATTAAAGGAGTGAGGCATGGTGCATGGTCAATCATGATTAGTTGGTGACATATAAACATGTAGATTTAATTTCTATTTGGTCTGTATGGATGTAGCATAACGTGAAATATAAATTCAGAGCGTTTTTAGCAATATTGTCTTTTTGGAGGCCGTCTCTTTTATTCTAACTAGTCAGAAACTATGTTTTCACTTCTTCAAAAGCTTTTCTGCACTACATTGGTGCGACCTCAACTGTTGTCGGCTAACGCCGCTATCACTATTAACCGACTTATGGTAACCGATGCATCTGCCAAAGGTTTGGACTATTCGAGAGATAGATGTCGAGCTAGACGACATTTGAAGAGATTAGATGTACCGTTGATATACAGCTAAATCATGTTCCACTTACGTTCCATTATATTATATTTATATATTTATGTGTGGCAAAGTGCTGTGAACTAAATGACATCGGATAAGTTCGAAGCTTGATGTTTCAAAAATTGTTATTTAGATTGCGGTCCATATGATCTCATCCCCGTGAGCTAAAAGAAATCCAGGTTTATTAAAATATTTATTATTAATTATTTGTAAAAGGGGAGTACTCACGCTAACATAAACACTGGCTATTATTACACTACCCAGCGAAAGCTGTATAATGCTAATAATAATACTTACTCTTGTTTTCAGGTAATAGTGAAAGTGGTATTAGTTTGAACGTATGCTAGATTGAATGGTAGTGGTTTTTAATCTATTAACATAGTTACATAAATATTAGCTTGATTTATTCAGTTTTGGTTCTTATGGAAGTTATTCTGTTTATGCGTCCAGCTTGAAGTTTCATTCCAATGTGGTCCATAAACAGAAATGTTTACTTTAAGCGGAATGCAACGCAGATGTAACACAAACATTTCAGAGTGCAGGCCTCCCTACTCGGTTGTTCCTACGTCGTGGCCAAATACACACGAACTGATATTGTTCTCTAGCTTCTGTTTTACTCTCTGTTTCAATACAGAATTTTACTTCTCGTGTTTAAAACCTCGCCTTCCGGAATATATATTTCATTATTGTTTTCTGTACAAAAGTTCGAATTTGGAATTTGATATTCATGGCATTTCATAACTTTGTTAATATTTCTTTTGATTTTTTTTAATATATATTCCTTTAACATTTCCATTTACTTCTTTTATCGTTTCTGACTTACTAGCTAGAATAAAAATTCTTAAATTCTAACTTATATTCAGGGTGGCCTACAGTGGTTGAAAAATAATAGAAACAAGCTTGTTCTTCGACATTAATCGTTCAGAAAAAATGTATTCGGGGAAAAATAAGAATTTAAAATATTCTAATAGATTTGGTGCACTATAAAACATAAAAGAAATACAAAAAGCTTAATGAAAAAAGTGAGAAATTGTGAAAACCAAATATTGAATCAGGTTTTCGTTGGATTTGCCTGGAAAAAATAATAGAAACAAATTCGTTTTTTGTTTGTGTTTTGTGGAGAATTAATTTACAGTAAAACTGTTTTATATCCTTTTAATACTTAGTTGTTGCACCTTTGCTTTTAATGACTGCTTCGCATTTTCGTCCCATAGAATTGACTGGTTTGGTACAAGTTGCGGGTGGTATAGAGCACCATTCATCTTTTATTTTGGACCAAAGTTCTTCCTTATTTTTGGCTTTGCAGTCTCAGATCTTGCCCTTAAGAATGCCCCATAGGCGTTCTATTGGGTTAAGACCATGGAACTGCGATGGCCACTCCATAACATCGACATTGTTTTGAAGAAACCGTTATTTAGCCAATGTTGAGGTGTGTTTGGGGTCATTATCCTGCATAAACTCCCATTTAATAGACCTGTCCTCTGCAGAAAATGGTAGCACAACGGTGTTTAAGATGTCTACATAATCTTTAGCACACATTTTGTCCTTTATAAGAAAAATTGGACCAACACCAGATGCTGAAAAGCACCCCCAAATCATTAAATTGCCGCCACCAGGTTTTACTATCTTTTTCGTATACTTTGGATCGAATTCTAAGTTCATTGGTCGTCTGATGTACATTCTTCCATCGGAACCAAACAAATTAATCTTGGTTTCATCCGACCATAAGATGTTCTTCCAATTCGCACGGTGGAGGTGTTTTTTTTTTTTTTTTTTTGTTGGCAAAAACGAGTCTACTATGTAATTTTCTTGCTCAAGTATGGAGCCTGTGGCGGTTTGTGGGGGTACGAAGTCTTGGTGCCGGCGTACGGCACGGGGTTCCACTTCGTCCCACGAATTGTTCGCTGGTTGGTGCACTGCTGAGAGATCGAAACACTGGTCGCACAAGTGAAAAGTATAAAAGAAATCATCCAGGAACTGCAGCTTGGAAATAAAATACACTGAGTACTGGCTATTTATTAGAAGGTAACTTTATTGATTAATCAAAACAAAAAAAAAATGTTCAGAAATTAAACTTAAATATTTTAAGAGTTCACAATTTTAATTTCGACACCTAATGTGTTTGCGTTCGAGCAAACGTCGAACGCAACTTGCACGAACAATAAAGAACGTTGTGGGCAGGGTTGATGATTCCTGACGTCGAGTAGCTGTCCACCAACACGGGAAAATGCTTTGCCACAGCAATGGCGTCAGCAACACTGATGCCTGAAACAAATTGATATTAAGATGAAGAAAGTCAACTGAATACCTGCAGCAATTCCTGCAATAGTCGTCTCTCGGGACAAAAGAACTCGTGGCTGATAGGTTTCTTATAATTTAATTGTATTTATTTCTATTGATTACTATGATTTACACTGATTATTGAATGGACATGCAACTGGGCTGAGCAGTTAACGAAGAAGAAATCATTTGTTATTGGTTGCTTGACAACCAAAACAATTGATTATGTCAGGACGTTGCTGACATTTGTCATGCGGTTGCCACGGGTAACATTCAGTTGCGAATTCGCTGGTTGTGTCCAGTGCGAATCTGCAACATTATACATTTTGTAGTTATGTAAAATCAAATTCACTGCCCGGTACTATAAACGTTTAATAAAGATAATTCACACGTTGTTCACCGCGTCTATAATTTGTTTGGCTTTCATCGACTAGGTGAATCTTAACATCATAGACACGGGGTTGATAAACAAGACTCTGGACTGATGCGTCCCCGCGGCGCTACGGGGAGCAGGAGAATAACCAACCAGCGTGGCTGGATGATGAAATACGACTCAGCGATAACAATTCGCTGGCAAGGGAAATTCGGCCAGTGGTACTGGCTCTCTTAACTTAGATGCATTTCCTATCCCAAGAGAAACGTGAAGTCTCTGTTTGCGGGTAGTTAACTGGATCTCATAAAGAAGATCATTAAGGTAGGCATGTATGCGTGAACATTGGTTCTTTCATGGGCCATGAGAACGAATCTGAAAAATCGAAAAGGGCATCAAGGAGATGTGAATTCGGCTAAGTAAACAAGCCGTATCTCATTAGTTAGTGATGGGTTTCTGTTTGTTCGTGCCACGAGGTCATGAGAAGTAGATCCAAAAATATTGGAAGACAAAGAGACCGTGTCTATGAAGTACATTGCAGCTGTATTGATAGACCGCTATGCATCGTGGACATGGTGCTAATTGGTTTTAGCTTATTGTCTGAGAATTGGTGTTTATGACATCGCTGCCAAGGGTAAGTACATAATTCCTATTTGCATTTGCTTATGCTAAAGGATTTAGTTTACGCCTTAAGACCTAAGATACGTGTATTTGCTTTTATCACTTGGACAAAGGTCGCCAGCCAATGTGCATGTAAGGGAATTTATCGTACACATGATGAGGCTGGCAATAGACGACCCAATATTTATTATCCGTAGAAATGTGGTTACATTATGTGTGAACCAAATTGTTTCTTTGCAGGAATTTCTCTAGGGAAATGCGAATTGATGCATGAAGGTCCGAATGCTCTTCCAAGACCTTTTAGATAAATACATTAGATAAACTTGATGCGTAAAGCCTTTACAGGTGCTAATGTGATTGCATTAGCGGGAAACTAAGAAAATTTGGCTGTAGTTATGGGGGGTTCTTCGGGTAAGTAGACAGTGGGGTTCGGCGGAACCGCCACAGGTTCTCTAACTTTATCCAAAAAAACACCCACAATTCCAACCCCAACTCCCTTTGCAAACCTGCAAACGTTTCCTTCATCAAGGATATTTAATTCATTTAATGTATCACCAAAGACCCTGTAAAGAAGTCTCTAACATTCATGCATTCAATGCATTATCCCAAATTCCTGAAAAGAATTCTTTACACACAAGCACCATAACTTCAGAGAACTTATCGGCGCCCATGTCGGCCAGCGTAATCTGTTGCACACCTGCACAGCACATTTTTCTGGCTTATCCATGGCCTTGGCAGCCTTTTGTCCAAGTGATAAAAGCAATGCAAGCATTTAGCGTCTAGCCGCCATTAATCGAATTCTTCAGTATATTAACATGCATACAAAAAATTCGACCCTTTCCGCCAGCGAGATACACAATTACCATTGTGTACCGAAATTCCTTTAGCACAATTTGTCTAATTGCAATGCAGCCTATTTATGCGGCTGCATCCATGTCATTTATGATGCCCTTTGTTCTATCCTATGGTAGCGATCCGAAATCGCTACTCCCACCCAAATCCCCAATATTATCAAACCCTAAATTTCCTAATTTCATATTGAATCATATGAGCAATAAATTATCCCAAAGCTAATTTATCGTTCATTGATTCAATTCCACATAATAAACACAAGTCCCAAATATTACATTGCTTCATATTCAAATCCCATATTGAGTCACATGTACAATGAATTTAACCAAAAGTTAATTCATCATACATTGACTCAATTCCTAAAAACCTTGACATCATGAAATGCTAAATTCAAAACGCATTTCATGATCTCCCTTCCTAGAACCCATCCAACTAAAGCCTCTAACAAATTCCCAGAACACAACCCAAATTGAAACGGACTAAGTTATTATGTGTGCTTCTGGGAAATTTGACAAAAATTAGCTGACAATTCTCAACTAAAAAAAACTATAAAAGGACTGTGAATTTGAATTTCGCGATCAGTAGATCACCAGAGCCCAAACCGCTGGCCGTCTGTAAAATTAATTCTTAAACAAATAAACCGAAAATCGAAATACACAAAAATTGCCCGTTTTACTCAACTAAAAGGAACGTCTACAGAAACGACCCAGAAAGCCAACCAAAGAAGGTAAGGCGCCCCTTTTGCAGTCTTTCCGATGATACCTCAACAAAATGGCGCAACCGGTAGGATCTAGGTAAGGCCATAGAATGGACGGTTCTGATAAGAGCCAATAAATCCTAAATCCTACGAATCTACTAAATCGTTGGACAATCATCAGTAAGCGTAAAAAAAAAAAAACAAAAAGAAATAACAACCATTGTCAAAGACATTAATCCGAGGATTAAATGCGAGGATAACAAACCACCGACACTATTACATGGGACTGGACCTAGATTAACCTTGGAGTTAATAAAAAATCGAGAAGGACTTATTGACAAGAGGACTAAAGGAGAGATTGCGAAGCTAATAAAAACAACTGAGAAGAAACACTAGCAGAAGCAGTACAAAACGTGAATCCGAAAAACATAAGTGAAGAAAAGAGGGGCAAGGAATCAAATGCCAAGTCACAGGGACAAAAACCAGACGAGAAGTACGACTAAGCAGCCAATGAACAACAGAGAGCAGCTAAAATAAAAGACACCTAAAACAAAAAAACAATTCCAACAAGAATAGCCGTTACAACAAGAATAGCAGTTCAAACAACACCAACAAAACAACAGTTCCAACAGGAATAGCCGTTCCAATAAGAGTAGCAGTTCCAACAACAACAGCAGTTCCAACTAAGCAGCCAATGGACAACAGTGGCAGCATGAGCAGAACAACAGTAAGCATTTTTTTGTTTTTTCCTTTAATAAGTAGTTAAGATATTATTTAATTGAATCACTTTTTAAACACAAAAACATATTATTGACTATAAGTTCGTCCCAAAAATATTATTTAATACCTAAACAAATCAGTCCTTAAAACTCTGTCCTGTCTATGTTTGCTCATATTGTGTGATCGGCAATCTTTGGGAAGTACTTCCACTTCAACATTTTTATTTTAAAACACCTTTGGAATAGTGCTTGTCCTTGTTCTTAAACATTCCCTTGTTATTCCCCTATCCTTTTGCAACTATACTAATCTAACTTCTGAATCTGTAGATTATTATCCCACGTTCCATTTGAACTTAAACCAAGTCTGTTTATTCTAAAATATGGTCGTGAATTACACCAAGATCGCGAAGCTGTCAGCACAGCTAATACCCACCTTCTCCGGGGAATTAAATCCGCATATAGGTGCAGAGCTGGAAACATTCTTGGATTGTTGCAAGAGGTACATAAACTGCCTCAGGACCGAGGAACACGGGGCTTTTCTACAAATATTCCCTACTAGATTGAGGGGAGAAGCTTCTGCCCTATTCGCGTCCACTCTGTTCGCAACGTTTCAGGAAGCCGAGGACTTGCTAAGGAAAGTTTATTTGCCAGCAGAAAACTAACAGGATCTGGTAAATAGGCTACTAGCAACTCGGCAACAACCGACAGAAGCACTCATCCTATTTCAGTTACGACTGAAGAAGTCATTAAAGGAATGTAGGGAAGCCGCGGAGTTAAAATACGGTCCCATGCTGTCCGAGGCAGTAAAAACACAACTATATGACTTCGCTAAAAGCATCTACATGAATCGGTTGATAAACCCGTACCATCGGCAATTCTCAGTATTAATGGACGACGCACCAATGGAAACTTTAATGGATAAAACATTGGAATTGGAACAATTCCAACAACCTCAGCTGCCGTTAATCTCTTCGCAAATTCCACTTGATTCTCCTTCACCTTATTCACCAATAGCACCTCCAACTCCCTATAAACCAATTTTAGATACCCAAATGGATCAGCCTATGGCATAAATAATGCCCAATACCCTAGATATTGAAATAACACCACACATACAACCTATTGCACAGGGAATTCCACACCTAGAGGCGCAAATACCGCCAGGTGACCAACCATACAGGGAAACCGAAGGAATAATGAAAGCAGACCCCCCCAGCATACCCCCGACACATGCAGACCCTCTCAGCAGGATAGCCTGCAGTTACTGCAACAAAAAGGGACATGCGCATGCCTATAAGGATTGTGTGATAAGGAAGAGCACACCCTTTTGCACACACTGCCAGCAATTAAACCATGATATCCGTGATTGCCGGCAATCAAGTGAGGTAAAAAGAGTTCTGCACGTAAGGCAGACTTGTGACTTCTGTGGCCAACAAAGACACCATCTAGGATCCTGTCCGTAAAAGCTGAAATGGGAGTCGCGAGTTCAATGTCAACCTGCAAATAAATCCTCTACTTCCAAACAAAGAAGGTCAAAACCCTCTGTGGCAAAAAGAAGCTACCACATCAAGACCCCACGCGCGCTGATAACCAGCGCCCCAACTGTCCAACTACCTATAGATGTAGGTGTTAACAACAACACAACACTAATAGTGGACACCGGCGCTGAAATCAGTCTGATCAGCCAAAAGTGCCTTAAAAAAACAGACTCCAAAATAAATCGCCAAGAAGCTTGCACGTTAGAGACGCCATTCGGAAGCATTAGGACCCTGGGAACCTGCAAGGTCAGCTTCAAACTAAAAGGTAACCCAAACTCCCATGCACATTCCAAGTAGTGATCAATATGCCCGATCTTGCAGAAGACGGTCTACTGAGAAATGACTTCCTGTTAAGGAACTGCAACCTGGAGGGGCCCAAACAACGCGTCACTTTTCCTCGCACGAAAAGAAACCCTAGCGTATTTAGCGTGCCAATAAAATTCTCACACCTCGAGAAAAAGGCACCTGAAAATAAATACGCCAAAGGAAAACAGGAGGAAGCCCAAGGTAAACGCAAAATCCTCAAATTGAAAAGAAACCCCAAGGAGCCAAGTGATAATATCAAGGGTAGTAATCAAATAACAAACACTTCATCAACAAATTTAACAAACCCGTGCCCCAGCTCCTCTCAAAACACAAACCTATTGCAAATGCCCACAACGCCTGAAAAAATAATAAACTTCAATGAGATCGCGGAAATACTCAGGGTGTATCATAATTCCCCTTTCCGGTGAACATCTGAGCATCACCAAGTCGTATAATAAAATACGACAAAGATACTGGTGGCCGTCTATGCTCTCCGACATTCGGAAATATAAAAAGCAATGCGAGGAATGCCGTTGTTGTATTCCAGAATACTACCCTTATTAAATTTAACACTGAATCTCCTAACACATCCTTAAAAACTTCACTTAACATATATTACATCACTTAATACATACCATTCATAAACATTCACAATATTACCGGTTACAGCACACTTAATAACCTGCACCTTTTTATTTATTCAAAACAAAGCAACTTGGATTTTCGTCCAAATGAATTGAATGTGAAAAGTCACAGAGGAGAGAAAAAATTCAGTTAGAATAGAAAAAGTTCAGAGGAGATTTGGAAGTGAGGACTGTCAAAGAAAAATTTATTGATAGCTGTGAACACAATTTCCGTTGATTTATTATTAATTCAAATATACATTAACAAGTCGATGATTTCAAATCGATGGTTCTGTCTATAACGAATTTTTGGATATCGGTGATAGAGGAATGTCTAATACCGAAAAGAAAGGTTTTACAAAATTAAGCAATTAAAAATAAAAGGTCCCCGCTCTTCCCTCAACCGAGGAAGCACGGCGCCGGACCTCAACACCGTTCTTCAAATGTAACCGCATGCCCCGGAATTGAAACAAAACCGCGATTGTTTCAAGTGGGAAACAAAGTGTTGATAAAGTATAAAAACCACAAGGGCAAAGAAACACCCATTTGGAAGGGCCCTTTCCTTGTTACCGAAATAACCAAGGCAAACAACGCGGTCATCGAAATAGGCCAAAGATCCGTGGTAATCCATAACAATAGACTAAAACCGTATTTCTAAATCCTAACCCTTCCAAATACCCGTGTCCCACTATTAACCCTAGACGTATGCTATCCCCAAGGTGTATCACAGTCCATCACTTAAAAACATTCCCAAAATACACAATATGGACAGAAATAACAGACGACATAAAAAGTGTCAAAAATTAAAACTAAGAAATGTTATACACAAAGAAAATATTAAAACAAATGTAATGAAATACAAATAAAACAAAAGACACATTAACCCTCAATGAGGAAGACAATTTATAAATAACAAACAAAATTGTAATTATTTCAAAATATATGTAAACCCTAATTGAAATCTAACTTAAAAATACGAAAAGTATGAATATTAAGAAAAAACCACAGAACAAACAAAACAAACATTAACCCCCAATGAGGAAGACAGTTTATAAACTAAATTGTAAAAGGAAGAAACCCAAAATAATTTAGTCCATTATTGTTACTAACTTTTATACTAACATTAATTATTATTCGTAACTATTTAACATTAACAAACCTTACAATTATATGAACCTACTTTTAAAGTTACTAAAATATAATAAAACACAAAATGTACATATCAAATAAATAATACACTTTATCATTAACAAAATATTACTATAGTTATCACCACTATTGTTAACAATAAATACCAAAATAAGCAAAATTACTAATACTAAAGAAAACAAATCGCTACGAGCTATTAAACGCTACAATCTAAACACAAATAAATCTAATGTTAATCCAATAAAACTAAGAACCACATCTTGCTAAGATAGACACAGGTACAACAAAATTTAAACAATTAATGTCCAAATACCGACCCAATTACAAATGTAAACTATCGCGAAATTGAAATGCCACCGCCCTTTGCTTTTCACCCATTCTAGAAAATTAATCTCTTCTAGATTAATTTTCTTTTCTAAACGGGGGAGGGATGCAGCGATCCGAAATCGCTACTCCCATCCAAATCCCCAATATTATCAAACCCTAAATTTCCTAATTTCATATTGAATCATATGAGCAATAAATTATCCCAAAGCTAAGTTATCGTTCATTGATTCAATTCCACATAATAAACCCAAATCCCAAATATCATTGCTTCATATTCAAATCCCATATTGAGTCACATGTACAACGAATTTAACCAAAAGTTAATTCATCATACATTGACTCAATTCCTAAAAACCGTGACATCATGAAATGCTAAATTCAAAACGCATTTCATGATTTCCCTTCCTAGAACCCATCCAACTAAAGCCTCTAACAAATTCCCAGAACACAACCCAAATTGAAACGCACTAAGTCATTATGTGTGCTTCTGGGAAATTTGACAAAAATTAGTTGACAATTCTCAACTAAAAAACCATAAAAGGACGGTGAATTTGAATTTCGCGATCAGTAGATCACCAGAGCCCAAACCGCTGGCCGTCTGTAATATTAATTCTTAAACAAATAAAACGAAAATCTAAATACACAAAAATTGCCCGTTTTACTCAACTAAAAGGAACGCCTAGAGAAACGACCCAGAAAGCCAACCAAAGAAGGTAAGACGCTCCTTTTGCAGTCTTTTCAGTTCCAACACTACTTTTTCAGTTTCGTTTCCCCTGACCTCGTTGCGTGGGTAAACAATGGATCATTAGCACCTAGCTAAGATCGACCCAGAGAGAACCTCTCCAAACCAAAATCCCACTGCCTCCTTCAATCCACTATCGCCATCCAAAACCCCTGCCCAAATCATTTCCTCGTTCACAACACCTTCCGGGGTTAACGTTTTCCTTATTTCATACAGCATTTCAACTACAGTTGCCCCAATTATCGATTACTGGCCTCAGTTCGCAAACTTGCTGAATGGTCCAATATTTCTTTATTGGTTTGAACTCGTTTCACCTTCTACGGTTGCGAACCGACCTAATTAATTGCATTTCTGTTGATTGAGCTGGAGCATTCAGTTTAATTGCTTTCGCAATTTATTTGCTCCGGCTTATGCATACGATAATTGCTTTAGGGAAATGAATTTAATTGTTTTTCCTTTTCTTTTATCTTAATTGTTTGCCAATTGCCTGCCAAGTGCTGATTTGGCTGTAATTGTTTTAGGAAATCGTGATTAATCGTTTTCCGATTGATTCCCATGAAATGATGATTCGGATGCACTCGCTGGGCTCTAGGGTTAATGGAGTTTAAAGTCAGATGTGGTTTTTAGGTTTAGGTGTGTTAATGATCTCTTGTATGTCATCTTTATCTATGACATCATCGACACACTTAACACCCGCGCTCCTCGAGCGTAGAATTCGGACCCCTCTCGATTGGTTGTTGAAACTCGACTGACTCATCAAGGGCAATACATCGTTCATCGCGTCGTGGCAGTGGACCCATAGCTAAATAAACTCACTTCTACTTACTAAGAACTTGAAAAGGGTTGCTATCCGTGAATAGAGAATTTAGTTCCAGAGAATTACTGCCGTACAGGCTGAGTTTGATTCCTCTGTCGCTATGTGTACGGAGAAATTGGTTTTGGAAACATGACCAAGTATGGGCATGAGTTGTCGGTTAGACAAAGGGATATCGTTTAAATCGGAAATTAACCGAAGTGGTTTTTGGGAAAAATGTAGGCTTGATGTATAAAATGTATGTTTGATGTAGGTAAGGGAGATGATTAATATTCTGTCGCAAGTTTTTGGAAGTGCGTTTGATTACAGATTGGGAAATGGATTCTTGGTAAGTTTGGGAATGTATGCGATTGAAGATTTGGGGACGGGTGCTGTTGCATATTGGGAAGTGTGTTCTCTGCATGTCTCCGAATGTGTGCTATTGCAAATCTGGGTTATGGTGACGCGCTGTTAGCGGTCAAAATTGGTTGGAATTGTGGGTTGGTTCTCCATGTGGTATAGAGAACCCACACAAACATATTAATAAATCAATAAACAGTGTCGTGAATATACCAAAGTTAACAAATAGGGTACATCAAATAAAAGTCCAAACTTTGTGGAAAAGCGTAAAATGCTTCTCAAACAATATTAACCAAAAGTGAAAATAAAAGTATATACACATCTCCTTCTTAAAGCGTGTGCCACTACCGTGTAAAACTAAAGAGAAAGACGTAAAATCAAAAGCAGTTATCACCAGCCACATCCTAGTGCTTTATTTTTCTTCTCGGTGGATAGTTGCATAAAGGAGTAGGAGGACTGAATACATTTGTAAGGATTATTTAGTGTGTTGATAAGTGGAGTTCTTCAAATCGTGACAAATAAGTGAAAAAGTGCATCTCCCACGCAGCGAATCTGATTTGGTATCCAGGGAGGCGAACATCAATCAAGTGGGTAAACCATAAATTCCACCAGGATCTACTATACGAAAGTATACATGTTTATAATTTGCGGAGTTTCCTTGTGAACGATATATAATACATAAAAGCAAAGAAAATTAAGAGTGCTTGGATAAATGTGTGGCAAGTGTACTCATCCAATTTTGTGAAGTTGGCGATTTGATTAGACGTGAAATAGTGGCATCCTAGTGGACCCGTGCCCGTGCCGGCACAAGACCAAGATACTTACCCACAAACTTTTCTGGGATTTCTTCCAGGAAGACCCACTTCTATTAGTCTGTTTCTAATTGTACGACTCGCACAAGGTGCGTTTGTCATTTTTTAATTCCATTCTTGGATAGTCGGATTAGCAGTTTCTCGAATCGTTTGGTGGTTTTCCTTTTCCTACCTCTGGTTCCCATTTTGGGACCTGAGTGAAGTGCTGTGAATATTTTTTTCGTAGAACACTTCATTAGCTTAGCTATTTCTCCATTGTTTTCCCATCATTTCTTAATTTGTTTATCAATTCACGATCGGAACTAGTGCAATGTGCTCCACGACCAATTTTCACAAAATTTTATTTTTATTGTTTTTTTTTCTTTTTTGTTCTAACCAAACACTACGCTGCCTCATCTAAAGATACTCCTTCAAACTTTATTCTCGAATAGGCGGAATTTGTTTACTTCCCGTTTTGTGAGAGTCCAGGTTTCGCATCCGTATAGAGCAATCGGCATGATTATGGTTCTGTGGCAGTTCTACGAACCGCACAATCCACTATAGGCTGAGATATCGTCGTTCCACCAAGGAACTACTCACCTATATCTAAATTTCACATGCCCACAGTCACGTGTCCTCAAAAGTCCTCCTTTCCACCTTAAATAAAAGGTAACATGCATCTGGAGTCAATACAGATACATGGGCCCACAAGTCCTGAAAAATTTGTCTACGCCTACACAGCGATCGTAGGACAGACTCACCAACAGAAATTGTGTAACGATACATTAACTGGATATACACAAACGGTTGGCACAGCTGCACAAACATCACATCTCCGGCGATTAGCTAATTGCTGGAAAACCAATCCGTCGACAAAACCTTTTGTCCCTGCCGCAATATACTTCGTCCAAACAAAGACCAATGCGAGCACCAGCAATAAACCAATCCGGTTCTCATAGGGATATGTAAACAACGATAATTACATTATCCCATGATCGACTCCTGTAAACCACACGCGCGATTGTTTACGTAAGCAGTTCATGAGAGGTGTCAAGATTTTGACGATCACCGGATGATCTACAGCATGCCGACAATAACCCTTGCGTTTGTATGTGTGAACTCGATTCTGTCTGGAAAACAGATTCTTGGTCGAGAGAAAGTCACCACCAGAAAAGGGGAAAGGAAAATTCTGGGGTGAATGGAATCATCCCCAGAGAAAGTAACTGTGGCGGTTCCGCCAGATCCCACGGCTCGCCTTCCTGAAAAAACCCCCATAACCACAACCTGGGTCTGCACCAGCTTTCGCTAATGCAATTCGCATTAGCATCTTAGATGCTTCACGCATCAAACAGACCCAATTATTATAACCCTAAAATCCCTTTAAAGAAAACTTACCTTTTCATTGCATCCCTTTGCATACAATTTTCTGTAAGAATTCTTCTTGACCTTTTTAGGAATTCCATAACTCCCATTGTTTCCCGCCAATGCATTTGCATTTGCCCCAGAAAACATTTCCTTTTCCAAGGACATGTAATGCTTTCAAGCATTATCTGAAATTCCTAAAATTGATCCTTAAACCATAAATAGCAAACATTCGATACCCTTTGTCTGAGTTAAAATACTATGTCGTCAGCTTGTTTTTACAGCTGCAACACTAGCGATTCAATAGACAAACAATGATGCATTTCTTTCGTCGCCACCACTAATTGCTTGGCATACCTAAATGCAAGCAAGGGATGCGTATCGGCAATTAACCCAAGATACGATATACAATTTCCATGGTATAAAGTATCGTATCCCATTAACACCTTTTTTCCAACGTCCGTCATAGCAACGTTGCATAAACATGACCCTCATTAAAGAGCGAACCATTTGGTCGCCTTTTCTTTTCTCCTTGCCGCCTGCCTGTTTCGTTGTTCCACTGCACGTGTGAATAGCATTGATCTCAACGATCCCACACATACCACCATGATCTTTATTACAAGATCTGGTTTCCTATACCACCAAGAGAGACTTTACGTTTCCCTGGTGGTAGGTAAAAAAACGATATCCTTATTGGAGAGGATATCGTTGGAGTCTTATCCCAATCACTGGACGGAGCGGTCGAGCCGTTCAGTATCCCGTGTAGGGTGTGCTCGGAGTGCACACCCTGGAGTCGTAATTCAACCAGCTAGGCGGTCGGGTCGCCTGCCATTCACCGAGTCACCAAGTTTTTCTAATTTCCCCCCCAAGTGTAATTTATAAATTTTAAATAAAATAAACTCAAATACAATTAAAGATTGAGTAATTTTTTTTCGCGCATGTGACTATATTTTGAAGCATCTAGTTTTATTGATGGCTGAACGGAATGTGACTTTTATAATAACCAGTGCTGGTGTGTTCTATTAACTAGTGTACTATAAGGAGAAAGTAGTCCAATAAATAAAAACAAACTTTGTGCAACAAATCAATAGCCGTGTGTTTTGCTTTCGCTGATGTTTCCACTGCTTCCTCGTAATCGTTTAGTGTTCGGTGGCATTATTAATGATGATGGAGGGGGAAGTATAACTCGCACCCATGCCGGTGCCACGACTTCCTCCCCACATAACCACAGTACAACCGTCACAGAGAACCCGAACCGGAAGGTCACACCGCGCCGCGTAAGATGAAAAAAAGTACGTATATACTCGACGTACAACGCCCAGTAAAGTAACGCGTCGTAGAGATACTAGTTCTCCCAACTTGTGAAAGTTGTCTTGATTTTCGCGAATAAATTCACCAGTAGTTCCGGAATTAGTTAAAATTATCGAACGATAAAAGTATGGTGCCGACGTGCAATACGGAGACGGACACGGCGATCCTCGTCGCGACACTTCCGCTGTGTTCCTAGCGTGTGCAGGTTCGAAGCCACTATCGTGTTGTAATTGTGCTGTGTCGAAAATTAAGTTAACTGTTCAATACAAAACAAAAGGAAAAATAATAAACAGAAATTATACAAAGGACATTTCGTGTTTTATTTGTGTTGTTTTCGCTCCGTTGTGTTTTCTTTGGAACAGTGTTTGGCGGAACACTGCATCATGAATTATAGACAGTCGACTCGCAACAATTTAATCCCCCAAAGTTCTATAGACACGGAGCTTTATGCTACGTGATAGCAGTTTGGATTTCAGCAGTTTATTGACTGCGCGCCAACTAGCGTTGCCGGAATGCCGTCTTTTGTTAATTTTCTTCGACATTTCGTTACTGGGCGTCAGTATCGTTCCCAGATATTTAAATTCTTTCCGTTGGTCTACCGTCAAGAATTCTACGCACGGTCCTATCGTTGCCCATTCGCGCCACATGTCCGGCCCATCATAATCTTCGTGACGTGAGTACTCTCACTATTGTAGGTTTGCGGTATAGCTCTTCCAATTCGTGGTTGTGGAGTTTCCTCCATTGTCCTTCCTCCTCGTCATATTTGCCACCAAAGATAACCCTTAGAACGTTATTCTCGAATACGCGGAATTTGTTTTCTTCCCGTTTTGTCAGAGCCCGTGTTTCGCATCGGTATAGAACAATCGGCATGATTATGGTTCCATAGACACGAAACTTTATGTTACGTGATAGCAGTCTAGCAGTTTACTGACTAAGTGCCAACTAGCGTTGGCGAAATGCAGGATGACCGAAAGATTTTTTCGAAAAAACTCGCGGAGTTGTATTTGCACGAAAAAAGTGAAAAAAAATTAAAATTTCTTTTCGAGCTTTCGGATCGTCGTTATTTAGATCGAAAGCAAGCATTTCGTGATTTCTAATCATTTCTTTTTTAATTAGTTTAAACTTCAGCCATCGCCGATTTCGCACCCGGATACCCGGGTAGCCACAACAATATTTGTACAAAATACATTCAAAATTATTTTTGTTAACGCATGCAAGTAGACTTTATTGTAAAAATAAAGAAGATAACACTTATTTCTTTATAAACGATATTATTTATTGCGTTTCATACATTTTATAATACGAGGTGGCGCAAAATTATTCATCCAATTTTGTTTTTGAATTTCTTTTTTATTAAACAAAAAAAATGGTTTTGAATGATGGAAATCTTTATTTGGATCTTTACAATTTTTTCTGTTAAGTGGAAAAGATGACATTCGTCAAGGGGCTGCCGCCAGTGTTGATGAACATTTTTACCCGTTTTATCGCATTTTCAATGACTTTCCACAAGATTTCCGGTGATAACTGTTCGCGTTCCTCTCGAATATTTTCCTTAAGGGCTGTGATTATCTTCCATTCCGAATCGCCAAAACGGAAGATTAAGCGACCAGGAAACGCTTCCTTCACAATACTCAGTGTGTCTCGTGCTGTGAGTGCGATTGAAACGAAGATTTTGCTTATTGACGTAACCGCTTAATTGGAAATGCGACTCGCCGTTCATGATGATTTTCGACACAACATCGTCTTCTTCGTTATTGAGATTAAGCATGGTTTGACAGTAATTCACATGGGACTGACGGCCAGCAGGCATTAACTAACTGTTGCACTTTGTAAGGGGACATGTGTAAGTCTTTCATTAAAATTTGCTGTAGAGTCCGTCGGATGATGCCCAATTGCGTGGCCCGTCTTCTGGTTGATGTTTCTTCGTTCTCAGCGGCATCAGTAGCCACAACCGCTATATTCTCGGCTGGTGGCGACCACGCCCTGCATAGTCTCGTGTGGTTCCAGTCTGTTCGAGTCGAGTAGCTAAGCGGCGGAGTGTTTGCCCAGTTGGCGCGACACGATTAGGATATCGACGTCGAAATTCCCGCTGCGCTAACACTACTGACCGATTATTGGTCAAAAAAATCGACACAATTATTCCACGCTCTTGCGGAGCATAGCGCGGCATTGCTTGTCTGTTTGTATACTGCAGCTGTCTAGGTCACAAATGTTACATTTGATTTCCAAAAATTATAACATTTTCCGATAGGGTGATTAATTTTGGACCACTTTGTATATGTTGAATGTTCAACACAAAACAGTTGACATTCGGTACAGCTCTTGCGCGTTATTCATCGTCTTTCTATAGTTAGCTTATGACACAAATTATAGGGTGCCGTGACTTTTCTTCTTCCCGTTCCGTCCCGCTCAACCAATGGATCTTCTGTGATAGTTGTTCGTAGACGACCTATGCTACTTTCAATGCCAATTTTAGTTGTATAATTGCGCATTACTTGAGGATTCGTCATGGGTAGTCCAGCCATTGGGTTGGGAAATTCGTCACTAAATTTTCGCATAAAATGATGTCGTTCCGTTGTTTTCTTCGCAGTCATTTTATTATTTTCATACTAAATTATGTATATCACGACTAAAGGGACGTCCAACATGTTGAAGAACATTGTAATTGGCCATCGAAAAAACTCCCAAAAGAACAGTGTGGTTCTATGAGATCGCCAACTGGGAAGATCTGAACGACTTTTTGGG
Source organism: Microdon myrmicae (assembly GCA_963931805.1). Classification (NCBI taxonomy): domain Eukaryota; kingdom Metazoa; phylum Arthropoda; class Insecta; order Diptera; family Syrphidae; genus Microdon; species Microdon myrmicae. The sequence goes on from CAWVOU010000008.1 coordinate 40,440, forward strand.
AAGGTTAAATTTGTCGTTATTTTTCCTCGATAACGATGTTGACTCTATAGCGGACACAATGAGAGTCACGATTCTGCTTGGCATGCGAACCTTTATTCCACATAGAGTAAAGAGTATCAAACCCAAAAGAAATATGTGGTTCAATTCCGGGTGCAGAGAAGCCATTAAGGCCGAAGTGTTGAGCTTCCGGTTGTATACATCACACAATATTGTAGAAAACTGGAAAAGATTCAGACGCATATTCAACGCGAAGTTCTTGCATGATCAGAGAGTGAGGCAAAAAGTAGTACACTCTCCCACAGGTAGTACAACTTCTCGGCATTCATGAAAAACATTCAAAACTCGGTCTCCTCATCCATTCCTTCGCTAATAGTCGATGTTCAGTTGTTCAGATGTCAGTTCCGCCTCAACTTGAGCACAAGCAGCACAGCATGGGCTAGATTCGCTTCCGAATACGTACTGTTGCCCGCTGACTCAAGGAGCTAGATGCAAACAAATCCGCTGGTCCGGATGGTATTCCCCCGATCCTTTTGAACAGATGTTTCCGTTCGCCCGCTAAATCACTGCCCAAAAAGGGCGACAAATAGTCCCTCTCTTCTTATCGACCCATAGCACTAGCTACTGTTCTCTCAAAGGCAATGTCATCACAGATTAACCGTCAACACTCGAAATATCTGTGAAAGGAGACCTGCGAGAGAGGAGGTGTAAATTAGGCTTTTGAGTTTTGTGTTTAATATTGTTTGTGTTTTAAAACAAATATATTGTTGAATTGTAAATATGTACGCGTTTATTATCAACATCCACGCTCTTCACTCCGAGGGAGGAAGCACAGCGTATGTGGGATATAACAATACCTTGTGAAAACTATCCTAAAATTGGTAAATCAAAAGAAAGACCTCGCGTTCGCAGATGCCTGGCAACGGTCCCAGTGCTGCCCAACAATTACCTTTAAAACGGAAGAAAAAAACTATCCACAGTAGCTTAAACCCCCCGAAGAAAGCCGCTACAATGACTACTCAACCAACCATCGACTACCTTAAGAAATACAATGACGCCATGGAGCAAATAAGGCTGCTTACAGCCCAAATGTACCAACTGCACGACAAAATACGTTCTCTTCAATTACCGACCAAAACCTACGACGATGTCTTCATGAAGGAAGTTCATCCCCAACGATCAGGCATCTCCTTAACAACCAACATCAAACCATCGCCATCACATAAACCGTCAACGTCCCAATATACTAACAAAATAGAGGACCAGTGGCAAACAGTTGGACACAAAATTACATATAAGGTGAGACCACCACCAATTTACATCAAAAATGCAACTAGCATCAAGGAAGCAATCAAGATGCTCGAGAATGCCCTAGGATATCGAAACTGTACCAGCTCCTCGATCTCGATCATGACAACAACTTTGACGGACCACGACAAGGCAGTAAAAAAACAGAAAAAAAAACATGAGTTCTTCACTTTTCAACATGCCGATATGAAACAAAAGACATTCATCATAAGGCACATTGATCCAGCATGGACGAATGAGAAACTTCTACTCGAAATATCGAGGATCTGCACGGAACTGAGTATACACAAATTGGACTACTTCCAAACTCCTCATATGAGAGAAAACAATATTCGGAGTTTACGAATCGTACAGATTCCACAGAACGAAGATGTTAGCCGGCTTAAACAAATAAAATATTTGTTTACGCATAAAATTGCGATTGAGGAACCACACAAACAGGACGTTCTCCATTGCAAAAGATGTCAAGGCTCAGGTCACTTAGCAGCTGCGAGCCATTTAAGTACGGGAAATGTGTCGAACAGCATATACCTGGAGAATGCAAGGTAAACCCGCCTGGTACAGAACCAACAACAATTCAAAAAACAAACGCTGATGGATCAACAACCACAAATAAAACCACAGTAACGTACTGTAACTGCGGAGGCCCACATCCAGTGAACTTTTCCCAATGTTCCGAAAAGATACGAATCCTCGAGAGACGACCTGCACACACGACAACAAATAAACCAGCACCAACCAAAGCAACACCAACTAAACTCTCATCACCTCAACCATCTCATCTCGCAGGATCGGGAATATCCTATGCAAAAGATACGAAAGAATCCCGAAACTGGACTAAACCTCATCAACCCAAATCCAACGTTCTCAACCTGGACGTCGTGGGTTATATTAGAAGCCTGCATACGCTGCTACCCACCCTGAAACACAGCTCGGAAATAGAAAAAAAAAAGTCAGATCTTAGTTTTAATAACTTCCCACATTCGTTCCCTTAAAGGATAGTTTAACCCTAGTCTCCCTCAGCACAGAATCCATATATTTCCACACTCGTGGACAACACCCCCATTTGTTTGGTGAAAAGTTTTGTTGTGAAGAAGAAGAAGAACTTACTCCCCATTCTGGTTCTTCTCAACCGCATAACAAACGCTTCACACTTCCCAAAATGTTGGAAAACAGCGGTGATAGTCCCTATTAGTAAACCAGTTTCTTCCAACAACCCGGCTAACTTCCGTCCCACATCAGAGCTAAATTCGCTTAGTAAGGTTTTGGAATGTAAGATATACAAAAAGCGTCTCTCATTTGCTAGAGACAACAACCTTATCCCGAATTCTCAATTTGGCTTTCGTCCACAACACTCAACTTGTCATGCTCTGCAAAAACTGACACATGATGTGACAACGAATCTCCAAAACCAATCCTCAATCCTGATACGCTGATCCAATGGATAAGAGACCCTCTGTTTGTTGTGTCCAACAACCGGTGAATACAATGCGGTCAAGAACACGATGATGTCTCCTGGCCAAAGAGATTTGTGTGTCAGGCAAGCACTGATCACACTCGGTTGGAACACGATGGTGTCTCCTGGTAGTTGGATTATCGATGGTCTACGGCAACACAGCACTGGCTTCAGCAAGGTGATTTCTGAAGCCAAATGGTAATATTGAAAGAAAAAGTGACCAGAATACCTATGTTGAGTGCGCAATCCAGGAAAGAAACGTTCATCAGACGACTTCAATGAAACGTGGTTGATTTACTGTTAATAATTCTAACTTTTATTTACTGATCAATTTAATATATTCCGATGGAATATGGTTGCGACTATCTTCGTCAACATCTAAAATCCAAGAGAGAAAACAAAACAAAAAATGGATGTCAAGTGACAACCAACAGAATTCATAAATGTCAGCTGATTGCTGACATTGTTAAAGGTGATGCCACAAATTGTTCAAGTGGTGCCACAGATTTAATTATTGCGAATTCGCCGGTTATTACAAATGCGAATCCGCAAAATTCCGCCCGCCTTCGCCAATCATTGGCGAATCGTCTGGTTCCAGGGGATGTCTTCTCCAATGGAAGAATGCCGATTTTTGCGATGCCACTCGTGAGTGCACTGGTAGCGGTCCGCCGCAGTCCACCGTCACGTCGATGGTCGATTATGGGAGAGCCGCCCGCTCTGGAGCGTGTTGAAGACGGAGGTGTCTTGGACGGGCCGGGGGCTTGGTGATGATTATGGGATGGTCCCCTTCGGTGCTGGAGGCCGTGATCTTTGCTGGTCATGGACCTGGCCACGCGATCTGGGTTGGAGTTGTAAGCTCGCAACCCACGATCGGTAACCACGTGATGGCTGGGGATTGGTCTCACTACCTCGAGACAAGTGGTGGTGACGAGTGATGCGTCCATTGGTACCTCTTCGGAGTTAATGATCGGAACGATGCGGTCGTTTGCGGTTGAGGCCGCAGCGTTCATTCGGATGCAGCGGTTGGGACTCGGTCGGCCCCTGGATAGTTGGGAGCGCCGCCCGCTAAGCGGGGCATTATGTGCTCCTTGGTCTACGGTGGTAGTGGAATGGTGCCTTAAACAGTTGTATGGTCGACCAGTTCTTCTGGGTTGGAGTTGTAAATTCGCATCCGCCAAGAACCGGCCAAGTAGTGGCTGCTAACTGGACTGGTCACTTTTACCCTAGTTGCTTTGATGGGTGCTGCGGTTGGCAAATGCAGCAAGGTAAGATCTCTTCGATTGCATCATCGGTGCACCTTGTTGGGGAGGCAGTCGCGTATGAGGTGGCGACCCAAGCGGTCTAGACACAGTTTCCTTTTTCGTGCGACAGGCTTCCGATGAACAGGTGTGAGGAAGCGAAAACCCTCGCAAACGTAGAAGTAGTGGTGCGCCTCACAGAACATGCACGCCGATTGTCTTTGTGGGGGCGTCGGCGGTGGTACGTGCATCGGAACAATGGTCGGGTTGATCTCTGTGCAGGCGGCACTTCGGTCAGCGGCCTGTTGATGCTCACTGAGTTGGGAATGGTATGGCGCCCTTTCCGCTGACTTGGTGGTGACTGCTGGCGCCTGCATTCGCCAATCATTGGCGAATCCGTTCGTTCTAGGGGCCGGAGGCGGAGGGCCGTGAACTTCTAGTGACGCGAATGCCTGAAGAGAGCCGTCCGCCCTGAATTGGTGATGGTCGACAAATTGGTGACGACAAGAGTTCCGCTGTCGATGTTCGGTACCTGTTGCCACATAATTGACCATTTGATCTGGGTTAAAGTTGTAAATTCGCAGCCCACGATCAATGACCTCGTAATGACCAGTGGTCGAAAGTCCTGAAAAGAAACTTACCGATGGGACGTGGCCTTTGGCATGTGAGGACACAACGTTGAGTTTGATGTGGATTCTTCCATGGCACCGTCCGCGAGTCCTGGCGGAATGACAGGTGCGTACTCAGTCCCTACTGGGATGAGAAACGTACCGTCTCTTATTAGTTACTGATAGGCGTTGTTGTATTCCGGAATACTACCCTTATTCGATTTTTAACACTGAATCTCATTACGTTTCTAACACACCGTTAAAACTACCTTTGTTCATATCTAATTCTCACTTAATACATAACATTAATAAACTTTCACAATATTCTATATCAAGCCTGTTACAGCACATTCCATAACATGCCCCTTTTCATGACATGCACCTTTTTCATTCAAAACATAGCACTTTGATTTTCGTTCAAAGTTTATTCAAAATTAAAACTCACAGACACAAAAGGAATACTTTGAGAAAATTTGTTTTGTTCACATTATAATTTCCAACCAATTAGAACAATAAGTAGCACGAGAATTGAGACATTTTAATAGTAAAATCAGTTTGAGTTGTGAGTTCATACAAGCGAGTAGTAGTTTGAGTTAGCAATTGAAGTATCAGTATTGAGTTAGAGTTCTAGTTTTGAGTTTTGGAGCAGAAGTTTGAATTATAAGTTTTTGAGAGTTTAAAATAAATATATCGAAGACATAAAGAAAAGGTCTTTCTTTGATAATGGATTATCAATGGCAATAAATTTCCGCTCAAACCATCGGAGCGAATAAACTTTGCAACGCGAATTGATGAAGGAATATTAAATAAAGAAATAATAAAAGGTCCCCGCTCTTCCCTCAACCGAGGAAGCACGGCGGGACTTGTAACACTGGCGGCAGCGGTGGGATGATCCAACCAAAGGATCCCATAAAAAACATAAAAACAACGTAAGAAGAAAAAAACCGACATAAAACAACGAAAAAAGAACACAAAACAGCGTAAAAAAATTTAAAAAGAGAAAGAACAAAAAAAGGAACTCAACGACACAACAAAAAAACTCAAAGCAGAAGACAAGAAAAAAAAACAACAAGCGCAACAAGACGATAATTGTGGACTTCAATCAACAACTTATAGTAATAGGAGTAAGACATTTTTTTGGATATCGACTTTTCTCTCTTCCTTTTTGTAGGAATATTTTACTTGGAAGTTTTCCTTTGCAACAAAAATATTTTTTTCGATAGAAATTTCTTTGAAAATTCTCTTTGCAGTTTTTTTCGACGACATTTCCGTTTTATTTTTGCTTTCTCGTCGAAAATTTTCTTTCTCTACAGCTTTGGGTCCCATTTATTTTTCTTTTCCATATATATATTGAATAATAAAAGAAAGGTCATTTTTTTCATAACCATATTTTTAAGAAGTGATAACAAATTTTCGCCATACTTTATTTCAAATTTCCACTATTACGAGTCCTTACTACACGAGACAGGCGGCTAGGCAGGGGGAAGAACACATCCACTCACAACAGATACACAATAAAACCCCTGAAACGGCTCTTTCTTTCTAATTCTGATGTTTTCAGAATCGTCCCCACCTTTGACAGGAAACCCTGCGACTTAGATAAATTTATTTCCGGGGGAGATGTTTTATTTAGATCAATAAAAAAGGCAGAGACCCGGATATATACGAAACATTTTTTAGAGCTAGTCAAAAATAGACTAGAGGGTGCTGCATACGATCTTATTAGGTATAGCAAAATCGCTAAGTGGGAAGAATTAAAAGAAAAACTAGAATCGGAATATAAAGAGGAGCAATCGCGGTCGACGGCTCACAATGGGTTGATTTCTTTGAAACAACACTTCAGAGAAACCGTTCGGGAATACGGAGATAGAGTTGCGAATGCTCTGAGGACTCTGAACTCTGCCACGTGTGAAACAACAGCAGACGCGGTGGTTAGGGAATACTTGATGGAAGAACATTCAAAATTGGCCGTGCAAATATTTGAGGATGGACTAAAGCACGAACAACTGAAAATACTAGCTAAGGTCCATGGGGGAAACAGTTTAAAACAATCGATTGCCCATGTAATAGCGCATGCTGTTCGAATGGACAACTCTCCCAGGCCTTATCACTATAATGAAAATCCTAGATTTAATCGTATAGTCTGCCAAACCTGTGGTCAGCCAGGGCATACACAGGACACATTTTATCGGATGTTATGTCGCGAACTGGGCACCGTGGTCTGATAATTGTGAAGAAAATTAAGTGCAATGAAATTCCTCAGATCGAATTGAACGACGTCCCTGGTTGCGCCGTAACCCTTAATCTTCGAACGTTCCTACGGTTGAACGAATGATGAGCTGATTGCAGCACTTCGTGACAAATCTTTTTTTTTCTTTATTTTTCACTTGCACTACACTTTTCACTAACACAATATACCACAATCGATGAGGCCTTTGCGTCTGGACTTGAACTTGAATGTCCCGCGACCGTCTTATATGTCACCAGTTGGCAGCAGTGAATCTGGATCCACAGACTGGATCCGGCTCGAAGGACCAAAATTGTTTGTCGTATCCAACAAGCGGTGAATACAACGCGGTCAAGAACACGATGGTGTCTCCTGGCCAAAGAGATTTGTGTGTCAGGCAAGCGCTGATCACACTCGGTTGGAACACGATGGTGTCTACTGGTAGTTGGATTATCGATGGTCTACGGCAACACATAACTGGCGTCAGCAAGGTGATTTCTGAAACCAAAAGGTAATATTGAAAAAAAAAGTGACCTGAATACCTATGCTGAGTACGCAATCCAGGAAAGAAACGTTCATCAGACGACTTCAATGAAACGTGGTTGATTTACTTTTAATAATTCTAGCGACTATCTTCGTCAACATCTAAAATCCAAGAGAGAAAACAAAACAAAAAATGGATGTCAAGTGACAACCAACAGAATTCATAACTGTCAGCTGATTGCTGACATTGCTAAAGATGATGCCACAAATTGTTCAAGTGGAGCAACAGATTTAATTATTGCGAATTCGCCGGTGTTACGTGCGTCGGCCAGCCCACCAATTAATAATTTTGTATTTAATTATTAACATAATTTGTTTTAAGGTAGTATGATGGTAAGGTGGTGGAGGAATTGCACGATCCAGAAGTGAGTCTTTGAACACGCCCCGATTCGGGTGTGGATCGTGCAATTCTTCGAGTTCGAATTTGTTTTTCGAAGTGGACGTGAATGGGGAGCGAGAGAGACAGAGGGTCAATGTTTTGAATACAGTTTTGAATTCCGTTTTGCGCGGTTTTTTGACAACGAGAAGAACGTTTTTTTTGGGTTGAACAAAGAAAAAAGGAAAAAAGAAGTTTTTTTTGCCCCGGTTGACGGTTTTAAAAATTAGTCTGAGAGTTGAAAAGGAAGAAACAACAGGGTTTTTCCCCGTTCGTTGTTCGCTGGTTCTTAAGAACAAAAAATTTGTAAAATTAGAATGTCAGAGAATAAATATAAAAAGTAAAATAAAAAAAAGAAACGTTTTCATAAAAGTAAAGTTTGGAACCCCGGAAACACAGCCACTTCTCTCAATTCGGAGCCACAGAAGCAGTCCCTGGTCGTGGAGAAAGGAAGAACCAGAGGAGGAGCCTACAGAGGAAAATCAGGTAATCCGTTTTGAATTTAAATGTATACTAAATTTCCTGTAGCTACATTTTGCCACACCGGTTATTTCAAATGCGAATCCGCAACACTATCTTTCTAGCCGTTTAATCCAAGTGGTTCTTGATGATGTTAAATCTGCCTCCCATTAAATTAATACAGGTGCTCCCCAAGGTTCTGTACTCTTCCTCATCTTTATAAATTACCTCTTGTCAATTACCCAAACCAATTCATTCTTTTGCCGACGATAGCACATTGAGTTTCTTATACTCATAAGAACACCCCCGACCAAACTCTTCGAACGTCATTACCAATCAGCAGGTTATGCCCAATACATTGAATTCTGACCTCAGCCAGATATATCAACGGAGATTATCTAACCGAGTAGAATTTAATGCCTTAAAAACTCAATGCTATCTCTTGTCGTCAAAGGCGAACCCCAAAGTAAATACACTGTCGAGGCACTTGTTCGCCGAACCCAAGGAACTATCAATCCTCGGCACTCGAATTAATTGGACTCTCAATTGGAGCGATAACATATTTGTAGTTGTGAAAATTGCGGCCAGATGTATGGGGTTCCTTCAGAGATGCAAAAATACTTCCCTCAATCCAAACTGGCCACTATTTGCAAAGCGTATAGTTCTCCCAAAATGGAGTTCAACTTTCATATTTGGTCAGGCGTATCCAAAACTGTGCTACATATTGGATGCAAAAACGAGCAGTGAAAATTAATGGGGGCCCAACCGTAAGTCGATCAATTCCGTCGTTGAAACATAGGCGCAACGTATCATGCCTGCCTCTTTTCTATATGTATTATCACGGTCGTTGCTCAACTGAACTTGCTCAAGGTGTTCGCCCTCCTCAGTCATTCTCCCACTATACCCGTCAATCGGAGAATGCGCATCAATTCACGTTGAAAGTCAACATCAGGCAAATAAATATAGAGAGTCATTATTTAGTCGAACCACGCAAATGTGGAATGCTCTACCTGATTATGTGTTTCCTCGTCGTTGTAAAGTCCAGGCATTTAAGAACAATGTACATCGATACCTCCTTTCCTTATCCACTTTCTCCCCTTCCGTTCACACTGTGCTTTGACTTTTAAGGGTACTCCAAAATACCCATTTGTGCGCGAGTTATGTTCTTCACTCGGATGTGTGGAAAAAAATAAAACCCACATTTAAATTTCACAGCTTATTTTATTATTTCGACAATTGCCGTAAAGGTTTTCATTTCTAACCTCCTTGTGGGGGTTCTCTATTCAAACTAACTTTCTTTTTCTCGGCGCTGATCCCATTCATCTCGTAGTTTTCTTTCTTATCCCTTTTTTTTTTTTCTTGTTTACTAGCTGGTGGTGGCAAGCAATCTCACGCGCACGCATACAGCCGCAGAGGTTATTCTCTGCATGCTGTGGATCGCTCTGCGATCGGAATCTCACATCTCTAATGTATTATTTACTTATACAATCGCGGGTGCCTTTTCTTCTAGCCAATCGTGGGATAATGTAATTATCCTTGTTTACAATTTACGTATCCCTTATGGAAGCAGAATTTTATTGCTGGTATCGCAAGGGTCTTTGTTTATGAAGTGGGTTTCCAGCAATTAGCCTATCGGCGGAGATGAATCAACCGTTTGTGTTTATCCAGTTAATGGATTAGTAAACAGTTTCTATGCCGAGTCGTGTCCTTCGGTCGCCGTGCAGGCGGAAGACGATTGTTCGGTCTTGAATTATGTGTCTTTGGATGCGTCGTTGATTCCAAGATGAATGTCACCTTTTTTCAGGTGTAAAGGAGTACTTTGGGGACAAATGCCTGTGGGCACGTAAAGGTATTAAGGGGTGAGGGGGTGCCCGGTGGGAACCGTAACTTCTCCCCCCTTGGAATAGAGCGACGGCCAAAATAACGGTTTCGTGTGAGCCATAAGACTGCAGGGATGGGGGACGATGCCCGGAGTCTGTCAAGTTCGCTTAGTTTAAGTGTATTCGGCAGAAGACAGGAGAAAAGATGTGAACTTTGGGTGAATTTGGGTTTAGTATTCGTGTGAGAGATGAATTGGTTTGGCGCCCTTTGGATAATCTCTATCATGTTCCATGACTTCCTATCTTGTTCGCATTCATATTCCTTGAATGTGTTTGTATATAAAAATGTTTATAATTATGTAATTTATATATATATATTTTTTTTTCTTATTTTTATTTTAATATATATTTTTTTTTATAATTTTGTAAATATTGCCTTGTGTGATCTGTAATTGTATTATTATCGTCTAAATGCTTCTCATATTTATTTATTTCTTTATTTATTTATTTATTTATTTATTTATTAATTTATTTATTTTATTTTATTTTATTTTTTATTTATTTATTTTGTTTTTGATTGGGGGAAAACTGTATGGCCGCATGATCATGTGCCATTATTTGCTACCGTAGTTCATCTCTTCTTTAAAACTGTTCTTTCTTTATGTATTTATATATATATTTATTTATTTATTTATTTTTTTTTTTTTCATATCATATATAATATTATTTAGTTTTATATTTTCGTTTTGAGGCAGCAGGGCGAGAAAAGGGAATGTTGGCGGTTGCATGATCATATACCATGATCTTCTTCCGCGGTTACATGTTACATATCCATAACAGAAACATGACATGAATATAAAATAAGCATAACAAAACGAATATATCTCTATAATGTCGTTTGGATGCAATTATATTCTAAATGCCTAAATTACCTATTAACAGGTAGACATTCTTGTAATAAGCATATATCTCTATAATGTCGTTTGAATGCAATTATATTTTAAATACCGAAACTACCTATTAACAGGTAGACATTCTTGTAACTACCTGAGGTACAATCTAATAAGATTGCAATGTAAGATTTTAAGTAAAAACACAATTATAAGTTAGTCTTAAGATAGGCTCCGAGAAGGAAAGATCCCCTCGTAAAATATTATATTGAACAGTCTTAAGATAGATTCAAAAGAGGGAAGATCTTCTTTAATAAAGATAAATAAACGGAAAGATCGCGTTCGTTTTCTTTTATACAAAGTTTGTTGCTAACGAAAGATCGTTGGCTCAAAACTATAACTGGCGCAGTCGGTAAACATCGTTGCCACGGCGGCAAAGATAGTATTCTAAAAATTGCGTATCGTTGGTAAACGCAGAAATTTAAAGTTTTAAAAACACACATAAACAAATATAAAAAGTGTTTAAATAACTACACAAGAACAAAGAAACAAATTGAGGTAATTTACACCGATCCAAAAGAAACACAAAAATAATAAAGAGTGACTAAAATAATAAAACGTGACTATAATAATAAAAAGAAACAAAAATTGAAACAAATAAGAAGACAATTTAAAAACAAACAAACCACGAGGAAAGCACGAGCAGCAGAATAATAAAAACAAAAAGGAAGAACTAAAGATAAAGGAGCAACATACAAAGGATCACACAACGGTTGGATTAAGATTAAGAATTATTTTATAAATATAAACATTTTTTTTTTTTACATATAATATAAACTTTAGTTTTACAGTCTACGGTTGTAAACTCATTAATTATATTCAGATTTTAATTTTTTTTTCTCTGCTTCAACAAATTTTGTCTTCTTCTTTTTAAACACATGTACTTATATAAATAAGATATAGGAAGTTTACTTTTTTTTTCAGTAATAAGTATAAATAAACCACAATTCTAAGTCATACCATTGATTGTCAGTTTCAGTCTCAACCTATTTGAGGTTTCCATTTACTTGATTTGTTCCCCTTATAATAAAAGCCAAATTCTCACTACAGTTTTTTTTTTTTTTTATGTCTTTGGAAGAACAATTAGAATTCTTACAGAACCAGAATAGACAGTTGACGGAGATAGTGAACAACTTCTTTTCAGAAGAAAATTTACTTTGGCCGAAAATGTTGTCTTTAAATATTGACCCCATTAAGTACCTCTCGAAGTTACCAGAATTTCAAGGTGACTTTCAAGACTTACAAAACTTCGTCGGCTTAGTCGATAAAATACATCTCCCAAGTTGAAAGGAAGAGCTCGAGAGATCATAGAAATAAATTGTCATGTCACCAGTTGGGTGGACATAAAACAAATTTTTTTCAATAACTTTGGTGATCGGCAAACACCAGAGGAATTATTCGATGAACTGCGTTCTATACAATTCAAAACTAACGCAGTCGAATTTTATAGCAATATCACGTCGATTTTGAGGAGACTTAACGTCAAACACAAACAGATGATGAATGGTAATGAAGAAGCCATCGAAGGTTGTTTAAACCAGAACAAACATTCTGCATTAATTGTTTTCCGAAATAAACTCCCAGAACCCATGCGTTCTCTTATACACTACAGGAACCCAAACAGCTTAGAAGAAGCTATCAATATCCTTCACGAATCGGGATACGCATACTTCAATGCATCGGCTAATGCCCCGCGTTTTAACAGACATCAAGACCACACCACCCAGAACACACTATATAGTAGCAATCCTAATAGAAGAAACGATAACTATGACAAAATCCACGAAATCTTAATAGAAATAGTACTAATCATAACAGAAACCGGAACAATATTAATAGGAATAACGGTTATTTGGATAGAAACAACGATAACAATTTAAATAGAGACAATAACACTCATAATTGGAACAACAATGCATCTTACAGAGAAAAAATTAACCCTTTTCATAGAAATACGACCAATTTCAATAGGAATAAGGACAAAATGTTCCAGTGATAACAATGTCAATAAAACTAACATCACTCCTAATTGGAACACTAACCAATCCTACAGGGACAATAATAACTCTCACCAGAAATTACAACACTTTTAATAGGAACAATAATACATACTACGGACAATTTAATAATAATAGTCGTGAAACTCCCCGACCACCGCAACCCTCGAATAATCCTTATTCTAAATTCTCAGTACCGGAGCCAATGGATATAAATACGGTAACTAATGTCAGCGATTCTGCTGGGGGTACAAATTTTCGTCTAGTAGCCTCAGAGGACAATTACCCCACATGGAAATCGAAACCAAAGTACGCCCTCTGAGATTCATAATAGACACTGGGGCTACGAATTCTATTGTCAACCCTGGAGTTTGCAACCCTAAATGGGCAATCCCTAAACCTCCAGTAACCATAAAAACCCTTCAAAATATTCTAACCATCTCAAAAATCGTACAAATCCCTTTATACCCAGAACTCGGTAATACTAAGGACATGGACGAATTTTTAGAATGCCAGATCCATGACTCCTATGGCGGAATAATTGGAAACGATATCCCTAAAAAATACAGAGCAATCGTAGACTACGAAAAAGACACATTGACAATTAACAAAAGAACGATACCATTAATTTACCAAAGACCTGACGAAACACATTTAACTAGGACACAAGGAAACCAATTCACTCCCCAAAATACTCGCAAAACTCAGCTAAACGAAATAGCTCGCGAAATCTGCGAAAATTCAATAAGAAACTATAACGTCTAGGATGACAATAAGTTGAATTTACAAAACGAAGATAATGGTGCTAACACCCCTAAAAGATCCATATTAGATCAGGTAAGGATCGATCACCTAAACTCCGAAGAAAGAGCTGGGTTATTGAAATTCATAAAAAAATACGAAACGATTTTCTACCAAGAGGATAGGAATCTTACTTTTACTAATGCAATTAGGCATAGAATTCGGACGGTAAATGATACCGCTATTCATAGCAAGAGCTATAGATACCCATACGTCAATAAACATGAAGTCGAGAAACAAATTCGCGAGATGTTGGATAACGGAATTATACGTCATAATTGCTCTCCTTACTCAGCCCTAATATGTATCGTTCCTAAGAAGGAAGCCGCGGGTGGCAAGACCAAATGGAGATTGGTCATCGACTATAGAAAACTGAACGAGATAACTATTGACAACAAGTATCCTATTCCTAACATCGATGAAATATTAGATAAATGGGGAAGAGCTCAATATTTTACTACTCTCGACCTCGCTAAAGGTTTTCACCAAATTTAAATTCACGAGGACGATGTTCACAAAACTGCCTTCAATGTGGAAAATGGACATTATGAATTTCTCCGCATGCCTTTCGGCTTAAAAACAGCACCGGCTACATTCCAAAGATTGATGAATGACGTATTGAATGATTACATTAACAAATGTTAAAAGTATGTTTAGTATATATGGCCGATATAATAATTTTCTCTACATCTTTAGAGGAACATATTACTTCTTTAACAAAATATTCGAACGGTTAAAGACCGTCAAGTTAAAGGTACAACTAGACAAATCCGAATTTCTGAAGAAAGAAACGGAATTTCTCGGTCACGTTGTAACACTTAAAGGCATTAAAGCCAACCCTAAGAAAATTGAATGTATTAAAAATTACCCCATTCTTAGGACACCTAAGCAAATTAAACAATTTTTAAGATTCACTGGATACTATACTCGTAGAAAATTTATTAAATATTATTCGAAAAGAGCAAAACCAATGACTCGATTTCTAAAAAAGGATGCAAAGATTAATATTTCTGATCAGGATTATATAGAAGCTTTCAGAACTCTCAAAACAAAATTTTATTGATGAAAACGATTTAAAGCACGTTGACAAGTAAACGATTAGAGTTATATCAACTGTCAAAAAAACTGTGTAGCACCAACTGTCTGATCTAAACGTTATGAAAACAACAGGTGCTGAAAGCACCGTATACAAATCAATTTCAGCTTTAACATTAAAAACAAACCGTGTAAGAAAACAGTAAAAACAAGCACTGCCTGAAAACAGTAACATGGAAAACGTCACATGAATAGACAATTTTGCTTTTGTCTATTCAGCAATAGGTGGCGTTCCGTGTGGTATGTTTTTTCCGACTGGTATAAGATATGATACATGTTGCGGAACTGCAACATCTTCCCGAGCCGCGACAATGGACCCAGTAGTCCTCCTTAGTTGGCGTCGCCGACGTTTCGTGTCAGCACCGTGGGAAGTTGCGGTTGGTATTTGTGGTTGAACTCAGAGACCTTAATGCTCGTGTTGCTCAAACACCGGTACGGTAAAACGGTAGGGTGGCAATAATTAATTATGTTGTTATACTATACAATGATTCTATTAGTTGATTCAGTTACAAACGATAATGAGTTATTGTTTTCAAATAATTCGTACTCAGTTATCGGTGTTTTTTTTTTTTTTTTTTCTGGTACGTTAACGGATGTGGAATCTTCAGAGATACTAGCAGCCTGTGCTACTAGCATGCCCGATTCGTGTACCTGGAACGACGGTCCCAAGTCGCACGCCTGCGTACTAAACCACACCCTCGCTCCCGTCAACCACTCTCCCCGCGGGACTGCCGTTAGGTATTACTTCGCGGGGCTTGTTAGCTTTGTGCTTTTTTAAGCTGCTCTCTCCATGTCGGCTATTTGAGCTTGTCTTACTTTCTCGATTCTTCTAAGTTCGAGTTGCACTTTGGTCACATAGGTGCTTATCCCCATCCAGTTGTCCTCGGAGCATAGCATCTGCTCTGTGAGGTCTTGCGGGCCTGGGAGATTGGGTCTTCCTTCGTTGAAGCGTCTGCAGTGGAACACCACCCGCTCCGTATGTTCCCCTGGGTTTGGACACGCTGGACACAACGGTGAGCTGCTGTGTCCAAAACGGTGCAGATATTTGCGATATCCACAATGGCCGGTCAGGAAGTGGGTAAGATGGTAGTTGCAGGCACCGTGGTCTCTCTTCGTCCAGGTGGCGATAGATGGGATTAATTTGTACGTCCATCTGCCTTTCATGGAGTTGTCCCACCGAGTTTGCCATATGGTTAATGAGGTTGCTTCCTCTTCCTCCTTGATCTCCTTGACTGCTGTTGGTTTCAGTTGCCTTGACGTTCTCTTGTTGTAGATTCTTAACATCTCGTCCCCAAGGATATCAATTGGAACCATTTCGGCTACGACAAAAGCAGCTTCGTGCGAGATGGTTCGGAAACCGCTGATGGTTCTTAAGGCACAGAGTCTATAGACTGACGTCAGCTTTCTCCTCGCTTCCTTCGTCGTCAGTATACTGGCCCAAACAGGGGCGGCGTATAGTAGGACCGAGGCCACTACTCTAGACATCAAGACTCTTCGTGGATATCCAGGTTCTCCGATGTTTGGTAACATTCGAGCAAGTGCTGCTTGCAGCATTGAAGCTTTTTTGCTAGAATACTTGACATGCTCTTTGAATTGTAGCCTGCTGTCGATCATAACCCCTAGATATTTTATTGCGTCTTTCGATCTAATAATTTGATCTCCGACCCTTATATTCATGTGTTCCACCATTTTTCGGCTAGTTATTAAAACCGCATCTGTTTTGTGGTCTGCTAGCTCGAGACCAGCGGATACCAGCCATTCTTTGACTTTCACCACTGCCCCGTTAGTAGCTGCCTCTATCTCATGAATATGTTTTGCCACTGTCACAAGGGCAATGTCGTCCGCAAAACCTATCAACTGGACCTGTTGTCGCAACACCAATCGCAAAACGCCATCGTACATGATCTTCCATAAGAGGGGGCCCAGAACTGATCCTTGTGGCACTCCCACTGAGACGTTTTGGTATTTTACACCATCGTCTGTTGCATACCTCAGCTTCCCGTTAGTGAGGTAACTGGAAATTATTATCTGGAGGTAGTGGGGGTGCCCATTCTGTGAAGCGCTCTATTTATGACTGGCCATTTTGCCGAGTTAAAGGCATTCTTTATGTCCAGTGTTGCACAGTACTGCACAGTATTCCTTTGTGCCCCAGCGCCATCTCTCTCCACTTATTGCTTCCGTCGCAATGTCAACTACTCTCTTTATGGCATCGACGGTGGAGCGCGATTTTCTAAACCCGTATTGTTGGTTCGATAAGGCTGCTTTTTCTTCTGCTACGGTTAGCAGTCTTTCGTATATCACTCTTTCCAATATCTTTCCCATAGTGTCTAGAAGGCATATTGGGCGATATAATGAGGGTTCTCCAGGTGGTTTTTTACTTTTTGGTAAGAGCACCAAGTGTTGCAGTTTCCAAGTTTTTTGGAAAGACACCTTCCTCTAGACACGTTTGCATGGTGGTTATAAACATGTCCGGTCGACTTTCAGCTGCCGCTTTCACCGCCTTGTTTGGAATTCCGTCAGGACCCGGCGCTTTGCCGTCCCGTATCCTCCAGCATGCTAACTGTAGCTCGTCTGCCGTGATTCTCGGGATGTCCTCCACCACTGTCTCGCTTAATTAAGTCGTAATGTGGGGATGTGCCTTGTGGGAATAGTTGGTTTACTATTGACCTCAGCATTTTTGGACATGATATCTGCGGGGACCTGGAACCCTTCAGGTTACTCATTACCATCTTGTATGCTGTACCCCATGGATTTATATCGGCTCCTTCGCACAGGCTCTTGAAGGACCTCGTTTTGCTGTCCTTGATCGCCTTTTGTAGATTGCGCCGTGCTGACCGGAACTCGTCTAAGTGCTCTTGGAAGTTGGCTGTCCTCCTAGACCGCTGCACTTTGCGTCGGGCTTGTAGACAGCGAGTCCTGGGTGCCTTTATTTCCTCATTCCACCAATAACAAGATGTAATAAATTCTCCGTTAGATCGCCTGGGCATAGCTGCATCGCACGCTGTCGTGACAGCACGGATGGGTTGGTGTGACTGGGCTTCGGCTGTTTCAGCATTGGTTACATCGTTGGTACTCAATATTAATTCAAAGGAGTCCTTGTCAAAAGATGTCTCTTTCCATTTCGGGGCACCTACTTGGAGACTTCATGTACGTTTGTTTTGTTGTATATTGACTATAATGGCCCGATGGTCGCTGTGCGTGTATTCCTCGCTGACCCGCCGTTTTAACTTACGTAGGAGGGAGTTGCTCGCAACAGTGATGTCAATGACCGACCCTCTTCCTCCATTACGGTATGTATTTACCCGCCCGTTGTTTGCAATGTCGATGTCCAGAGATGCAAAGGTTTCCAACAGCATACGGCCTCTAGTGTTTGTTGAGCGGCTGCCCCATTCCACTTCCCATGCGTTGAAGTCGCCGGCTATAATCACTTTAGGCCTTCCTTGGGCATCTGTCACCAAATTGTCCAACATGGCCTGGTATTGGCTAGGGGACCAACTCGGCCTGACATAACAGCTGTAGAGATGTATGCCATTAATTTTTGCCCTGACAAAGCTCTCGGCTTGTTTGTAGACGTCTTGAAACGCATGTCTTCCACCTAACCATATTGCTGCGGTATTTGTTTTGTCGCTCATCCATATGTTGTTGCTGAGGGCCTTGTACGGTTCGCTGATGAGAATGGCATCACCTCTCTCCTCCCTAGCTGTTTGTTTCAGGATGTCCTAAGATACCTCACAGTGATTGAGATTTATTTGGATAATCTTCATATTTGTTTCCCCGTGATTGCTCTCCTAAATACAATGCATTTACTGCTGCCAGCTATATGCTTCGCCTCGTCTGGGTGGTCCTTTTTACAGAACATGCATAGGGGATCCCTCCTACAGTCTCTTGCTATGTGGCCCTCAGTTCCACATCTTCTGCATAGCTTGGACCGGTCTTCATCGCACTTGCATTGTTTGGAAATGTGTCCGAACTCAAGGCATTTGTAGCACTTTCTCAGCACCGTCTGTTCCCTAATGCGACAGATAACCCATCCAACTTTAATTTTTCGCGCTCCCAGCAGTTTCTTTGCATTTTCTGTTGGGAGACTTATTGTCGCTGTTTGAGTTCCTCCGTACGCTTTGCGCAATGCTACTATGTCGGCCATTGGTATCTCTTAACCAAATTGAGCTCTCACGGCCTCACAGATTTCGTCTTTAGATGTGATTTCGTCGACGTCTTTCACCTCGATAGTTGTACGGTGGGTGAGCGTTCTAACGCTGCCCTGGCCTCCTAACGCCTCACTGAGTGCGTTTTTGTGTTCAGCAGTTCTCTCACACGATCCACCGAGCTGAAGAAGCAGATCTCCTTTTTGGGTCCTTCTGATCTTCGATATCGCTTCCCCGATGTCTCCCAGCTTGGGATCCGCCTTAACTTTTCCTAGGATCTGCGCATACGACATCTGTCCCTTTGCTTCGGTTACGATGGCATCCGGTCTCAGTTGCTTCTTTTTTGGCAAGTTCGTACTCGCTTTTCCCTTGCTGGGGGTGTTTCGCTTGCCGCCAGCCTCCTTGGTAGCGCCTATTTTCCGCTCGTTTTCGCCTGCTCTTTGCTTTGGTACCTTTCTCTGTACCACTGTCCATTTCTCTTTCTGAACTGGAGCTTTAGGGCAAGATGGATTCTGCTCTCCTTCTGGGGTTATGCTGGCCGTTGTCCCTTTCTTCTTGGTGGCGCGATCCACTGGCGGCAGAGGTAATGTCTGCGTCTCGGTATCCTTTTTCATTACCGCGTTCGACTTATTTTCTGCCGTCTAGGATTCCAGTGCCTCATACAGCACTCTGATGATTTCAATTGTATTGCGCATCGGTTGGTGAATAGTACGCCTGTTGGGTTCCTCAAGCATTTCAACAAGGCTTTTAATTTGTTGGCCTAGCTGGCAAAACAATTCGTCCTGTTCATTTGTCCCCACTGGCCTCTGGTTAGTTTACCACGTCGCTAATTGGGTGGTTTGCGTCTGCCGCATTTTGAGCCAAGAATCAATTCCTGTTTTGTTCGTGTTTGTTATGTTCGCTTTATCAGAACTTCTAGCCTACTTTAAGGCGCCTGAACACAATTCACGTTCCACACGTTACTTGTTCCACGTGTGGATTTAAAACAAAATCCACCACCTGTCTTTGACAGGTCCCTTCACCGCTATTTTTATTTTACTTTTTATTATAATTATGGTTCAAAAACGCTTAACTTGTTTAATTCAACGAATCAACGTGGTGTGTGTTGATTTCCGTATGCACTTTGTTAAGTCACCACTTTGTTAACACCACTTTTTTTAGTTTAACTTGTAGCACCAGACATACGACCGCACCATGTTTTAGCTCTCGAAACCTCCAGTTATCGGCGTGTGTGACCGAAGGTTCAGTTACCCATTGATTGCTAACGTTGTAACTTGTGATAAGGCCGTCGTTGTTTGTTGTTGACTTATGCTTTTAATGTTGAATGTTGGTTGAATCGTAAATCCCTGGTGTATTATATGAATATTCTGGACGTAGTCATATGTTGGATCGTGGATCCGTAAGTATAGTATGAATATTTTGGACGTAGTCCCCATCGGATCGTAAATCCATTAGTAGAATAAGAATATCTTGGACGTTGTCCTATGTTGTATCGTAGATCCATAAATATAGTATAAATATTTTTGACGTAGTCCTATGTTGGATCGTGGATCCATGAATGATAATTGAGCGATGTGATCGTCAATATGTTGAATTGTTTGTGTTTATCTTTGGTTGGACATGTGGTCATTTAGAAATAGTTGAAAAGTAGATGCACTAGATCAGAAGTTCCCAAATTTTTTTGTGTCATAGACCGCTTGCCATGTTTTTCGGTTTTGGGTAGACCCCATACTTACCTGATATTGATAAATTTCGAACTGTAGTGAGGTTTAGTGTTAAAAACTTAAAGTAAAAACACATGTTACGTTTTATACATTTGTTAATTGAATTTAAATTAAAACTACTCAAAATAAAATTTTGTATCTGTTATATAAAATATACGTAACATAAAATAAACATAAAATAAACTAAGCAATAAGTAAATGTTTTTAGCGAGAATGCTTTAATAATAAATTATCAACATTTGGCGTCAATTTTGTATGGTTTAATCTTAAATCTCCTCGGCCAATGATGTCCAGTCTGTGTCTTTTATCGTTACGAGATTGGTAACAGCGCTGAACCCCATTTCCACTAAGTAGGACGATGGAAAGGAAATTAAAAATTTCCTCGCTATATTCCATAATACGGGATAAGTAACGGGTATGTTGATTTGCAGCCAGAATTGCTAATATCCGTTTTTAAACTGAACCTTAAGTTCTTCGTTTGTACTTAGTTCAGTCGGTTCCTCTTGTATTATGACATTCGTTTCTTCTATGTAAACATATGGGTTAATTATCCACGGTGGTATTACCATAGTCAAAACGTACTCAAACCTAGTTTGAAAATCTGAATAGAGGGCATTTAAATGTTGAACGTAGGTTGAAACGTCGTCTTCCTGGCAGTTTGTCTGTGACAAATTGGGGATCTGGGAAAATTCGCCCCGTCCAATATTTTGCTTCATTAGTTTAACTCTGGCATGAAACGCTGATAAGTTGGACTTTGTTTTAATCAAATTTAGACTGTCGCCATGTAACTGCAAATTAACCATATTAAATTTTGTAAACAAATCTGTTAAATAGTCGATGTCTGTTTTCCACTTCATTAAATTGTCTTTTAAAATTTTATCTTTAGTATCCAGAAATTCTAAAATAGTCTCAAAAAGTGCAAAAAATCTGGTCAAACATAAGCCTTTCGACAGCCAGCGTACTTCAGTGTGAAGGAGTAATTGATGAAAGCGTTCGTCATTTTCTTCACACAACTGCGCAAATAACCGCGTATTCAACGCGTTGCTTCGGATTCGATTTACTGCATTAATGACTAATTGAAGAGATTCATGCAATCTAACACTCAAATTTTTAGCAACTAAATGTTGTCGATGGATGACGCAATGTATTGCTAACACCCCTGACACATTTTGTTTTAAGTAGCTTATAAATCCACGATAACGTCCAACCATGGCAGGTGCTCCATCTGTAGCTACTGATATTATATTTGATAAAGGGATTGCTTTTTCAATGAAGTGCAGTTCTTTGTAGATTGCTTGATTCATAATAAAACGAACATATGCCAACAATAATGCTGCATTACCAGGTAAAGTTGACTCGTCCAGTTGTATAGAGAAATGGGTCTTTTGCAAATAATTACACAAGGAGCTTTCAATATCAGAACTCATTTCATCAATACGTCTTTCAACAGTATTGTTGCTTAGGGGAATTCCTGTAATGATACCAGATGCAGGTTTGTGTAAAACAGTTTTTAAAACCTCTTCAACGGCTGACAAAATTAACTTCTCTCCGCTAGTATGCGGTTTTCAGGATTTTGCTATAAGAAGGGAGATATTGTAAGACGGCCGCAAACCATCATCGTTTCTTTGTGACGTTGAAGCGAATACTCTGTCCAGCGTGGGTCTCTTCTGTAGTTTATCTTTGAGTGTTTGAAAGTATTTCAAACCTTTATCTATTTTATCAGGGTGACATCTTCTCAGATGATCCTGCAGCTTAGATTGTTTCATAGCGTCATTGCCCAAAACTTTGGTGCATAAAAGGCACATAGGCAATTGCTTGTTCTACAATGATGGAATGAAGCCAAGCTTCAAATAATCAACACTGTACTGTCTACATTTCTTTTTAGATTCGGACATGGCATCAGTCATATGTGTGCAAAACTAATCTAAATCAAAGTCAAAAATAATGTACTTACTATTCTTTTTTTTTTTTTTTGTTTTTTTTTTGTTACTTAAAGAAAGAGAAGATTCTTAAAGAATTAATTCATTCATTTTACTATGCATATTATTTATATTGGGACATCTTTATAATTATTAAGATCTTTGCTCTGAGACTGCGCGTATGCTTGTAAACAAGATGATACTGGTATTGTGGGGTTTCTCTATTCTACATGAGAACCAACCCACAACTCTTTACCTAATTTCGACCGCTAACAGCGCGTCACATTATTCCTTATCCCACTGTTCGGCTATTTTACCTGTAAAAGAGCATAGCTGAATTCATTATTCTATGCAGATAATGCAGAATTGAATTCAGCTACCTTTTTGCCATACGGCAACTCCATTTTTGCTAGCCCATGAGATTTTCATCGGAAATCATATCATGTCGGGTAGCAACAACAAGTCGAAGCAAACGACGCCGTCGCATCATAGTGAAACCGCTGGAGAATTTATCAAAATATCTAATTAGTTTTCATGATAAATTACCCTAGGCAATTTGGCGTCACTTAGGCTTTTCATCAGATCATCCATTCGCTTGGGATCAATGGTCTCTTTTTGCAGGTGAATTCCACCAGCTAAATTTTCCTCTCCTTCGAAATTCTGTCTTTCTATAGTGCGGTGACCTATGAGATCATCACTAGGTCAGTAGACCAGTCGCATACGCGGCACTGATACACAGACCAACCCTGGGTTATTGTGCTTTCCTTGTGATTTCTCCATCCTTGTTACGCCCATCGACGTCGAACGAATACACAAGTATGTTTCTACCTCGATGAGTGTGGAGAGTTGAGGAATGCACAAAAGAGCTTGATTACCATTGGCGGATCGATGTGTAAAAGCAGAAATCACAATTTCCAGCCTAATTCAAGTCAGCCACTATCCAACCACTACCCGGTTCGGGGAATTAAACAAGTTAAAATATCTACCGCCGTGTGTACACAGTCAAAGTGTAAATTTTGTATCGTCTCCCAATCGTTTGTGTTTGAGCGCCAAGTACCAAATAAAAAAACATCAACTTACCATTTCAAAACTAGAAATTAAAAATTAATTAAGGACAATTAAGAATAAAAAATTTAATCTACAACTAAGCCTCGGTACAGTTTCATTTATTTAATCACTTCTCGTGGACTTCCTGAGGATCATTTTCGCGCACCAACATCGTTGGGGACACAAGTGAAACCTGTGCCATACGTTGGTACCAACTTTTACCCCTACAGTACATCATTATGTGCAGGTTTTTACAAGTTCAAAATGTATTGCGGCCACAAAGCGAATGCCTACATCCTACAACTTACACAATTTTATAAACATATATAATAAATTTTTTACTTCATAGGTACTTTTATAAATAATGTATATGTCTTTATATTATAAGATAGTACAATGTACAGTCTTTCTGGATCTATTTTGTTTAGAACGAGTTTGAATTAAATTACGTGGAAAAAAAGATATAAAACTTTATGAAAAAACCATGTAAAATTGGGTATATTGTGTTTGCAAACGGACAGGTTTAATTTTCAGTCTTAGATCATTCTGAATGATTTATCATTGATGCGTTTTTTTAAACATACTGTAAGTAAATAGGTACTATCAGTGTATGTTGAGAACCACTATCGTGGACCCGCATTTTCATTTCATGGACCCCCAAATTGTTTTTTCGCTGACGTAGACCCCTAGCAGATTGTCATAGACCCCTGGGGGTCGATATAGTCCACTTTGGGAATCACTGCACTAGATGGAGCTGTTGATTCAGTCCAAAGACCGCTTTGTTGGGTTAAAGTCGACCGTGCAATGTTGTTTTTCTATCATCTTCTGAATATGGCCAGCCTGTGCCGATATTAGAAGTACTAGAGTTTCCGCCAACTGCATAGGATCATCTGCGTTTCGAATCCAAAGTGGTTGCTGCGCCTGATGCTGTTGCAGTTGGGGATCTACGCCGCTAAACCAATCCTCGGCGTTGGGCGAATTTCCTGATGGGAGCTGAGATTGACGTTGGCCACATTGCCTGCCGGAGTATTGATCCACTGGTTGAGTGATTGTTCTCCAAATGATAATTATGATAATGGCCACCATAGAAATAGTATTGTTGGCCTTGGGGACCAGAAGATGTCGATATGTTCCTTGATTGAGTGAATTCGCTGAACTTCCCATAAGATCAGAAGGGATTGTATTGTTCCCTTCATGGTAGTTCGTGGAAGTTTATTCGCCGGTATTTTTGGATGCTCTGGCATTTGAACCGTAGTTAACATCAGCCGATTCGCATAGCCGACCTTGAAGTCGCTGACCGTAACTCTTAAAAGCTGAATCAGGACTGTGGTCATACGGGGCAGTCATTGTTTGTGGACCACCATCATCTTCATGTTGATTCTCCTCACCGTGTGCAGACTGCTGCTGCGAATGTCGTTGTCGCGGGTGTGGTGACCGCATATAATGCCCATCAGGATCTTCATTGTTGTTTAGATCCTACTGAGGCAAGATTAGCACTTGATTAAACAAGAGAGGCTGCGTATTTAGGTTGCTAGACGGAAGAATAGTCTGCTGATCGATAGAAGCCTTCGTTCAAGTGTGTCGCAGGATAAAATAGTCCCAATGCTAAATGCTTGACTGATGGCTGGACCCTGTGTACACAGTTCGCTTTCCGTTGGTCTGATTTCCTGAAGTGTGCCGGCATCTTTCCTGTTCTTCTCCTTCTATATTCCCTAATCTTGGCACCGAAAGCCTATCTTAGACTCTGACTCCGTTTTAGTGGTGCCCCCGTGGCAGCAATGTGCAATGGGCGGTGTTAAGAGGGTGCCCCCAGAGCATTTCATCCAGACGGCGAAAAGCGAAGAACCCCAGACACTTGACAGCGTGCCTGGGTGGCGAGAAGCGACAAATCCTGGATGCGTAAACGATGCGTCCAGGTTTCGAGAAGCGATGCCCCAGGAACAGATGTAAATGAGGTGGTAAAAATCGCAATTCCCGGGGTTCTTTTTCTTATTCATCTGCAATTTGATGTTTGAGATGATACTTGCAGGTATAAAAGCGGATGTGTCTTTGTTGAACTTTTCTTGGCACTGACCGCTTCGATTTCATTGCAATGTCGTCTTGACTGTTTTGTCCGATGGGTCTTTGGCGGATGTTGGTGTCTATGTCGAAGTTGAGGCAGTGATCCGCCGAACACTGTGCGCAAACAATTTTAAAACACAAAACGAAACCGGGACGAATGTGGCACTGAACACATGAAATACAAGGATATTTGTCCTTAACCTGTGGATTTATTTTTATTGTTTAAAAAAGTTTACACGGACAAATCACTAGACATAATTTCGCACGCCCGATCACACACTTGGACGTTCCTTTCTTTTATTTCATTCAATACGCGGACTGGCTTCCTCGTTGGATTCTCGGTGTCCTCCTCGTCGCGTTGACGATCGAAATCCTACCGATCATCTCTATCCGAAAACCAAAACCTGATACCGATCGTATCTACGTCTCCAGAAGAAATCTTTCATTTCATCCGCTAACAGAATTTTCCACAGTATCTGTTAGCGGCATGTTATTAATGCCCATGGGAAATTTAGGTGCCTGAAAAGGAGAAAGTCCCTCGACGCATACATCCTTATATCATCATCACCATCCGTGGTGGTGATCGAAGTTCGGATCGACGCCTGTCGATTGAGTGCCGCCTCTATTTGCATAAAACATCTGGCGCGCACAACGGAGATGATTGTTCGGGCGTACAGCCCGTGGTTGTTTGCCTTTGTAAACACAACCGAATTCCATTAGATCCTTCTAATGGGTGTGAAATTTTTAGAAAGGAATCGTGGGGCCGGAATATTTCCTTTGTTGGCGTTGGACTTGTAAATCTTCCGAATTATCTTGTTGCGATAATTACGGTTGTTTACAATTTTGGCCGCGGATAGGCGATATGCTTTCTTGCGTTTAGCTGCCGGCGTATGCATCCGTTGTTATTTATCTACCAAAAATGTAATTCCTGGTAAACATCGTGCAGATGCTTTGGATGGAAGATTTATGGCCTGTAATCTGGAATTGTTTTTGCATACTATGAATGGATGCGTTGACTCGATGCTGGAAGTTTTTGAACGTTAAGTTCCTTGTTTTTTTGATGTCGGGTTCAACATTGTTTCAGCTTCCTATGCCCTTGTTACAGGCCTGATTAAGAGCTTTGGGGACACGTGTCTGTGGGCACGTGTACTGGATAAGGTAAGTAAGTTCCTTGAAGGTTTGGAACCTTACCTGGGCGGAATTGTGCGTTCGTAGGACGCTACAGGTCATCGTCCTCTTCTTGAGGTTCCTTTAATTTACGCGGGGCGTATCTGAGTTCTGTAGCGTGGTCGTGCCAAGTACCTGAAACTTCATTAAAAGAGGAGCCGAGCCGGTTGAGGACATCACAACCTGGTACTGGGAACGATCAGAATGTTCTTTGATTTACCTGCTGTGAATTCTGCAGAAGTTAGATAAATGAAAACAACCTCGGATGTCGAAAAGTGCACTGTAATTTGTATTTGGTAAATGTGATATGATTTCGTAGAATTACTAGCTTTTCTGTTTCTAATATTGTTATTTACGTTATTATTTGACCTATATGTTAAAGTTGAGTAATGTTTGATGGATCGTAAATCCATCTATGTCATCGATGACTACTCGGACGTAGCTTTAATTTGGATCGTAAATCCGTATGCGTTCCACTCGTAAGAAACGCAAACAATGTTATTTTATTTATATTGGAGTTGTAGTATGGAAAAACACAGGAATGTATATTATTTCATTTTATTTTCCGCCGATTACAAAAGAAAATTATTTAACTAAAAGTAGAAGTTAAGTCTTTTTGCAAGAGTAGTGAACTACTCAACCAGTAAGCTCAAACGTTCCATTCCGATTGACTCAGGAAATATATATGTGGTTAGCATCCTCCACTTGACCACGGTGTCTTCGTTGTTTAGAATCACATCTGCCAGAATTCCAATCCTTTTGAATAAATTCAGCGTTTGGTGATGTAATACCTGCATCAGATTCCCATTGTTGTTATCAGGTTCTAATTGAATAGCTTTCGTATAGGCGTCTATGGCTTCATCGTACTTTCCTGCATTAATTCGGCCATATGCTTTGCTGTAATTTGGATTGTAGAATAATGCAGAGTTGCAGTCTTTAATCGCACTTTGCTGTAATTTGGATTGTAGAATAATGCAGAGTTGCAGTCTTTAATCGCACGATCATTTTCTGTCACATTCTGATTACAGTAGAATATTGGGTTTTTCGGATCGAAACTGATGGCCCGGTTGTCTTAGACTACCACTTCTTGATACTTGCGTTCCTTCATCAGGCGGTTGCCTTCATTCTTAATCTGTTCGGCCGTTTCAAGGGATTGTGGATTGCGTTTGATGAACATTGCCGCTATCGATTCCAAATCAATGTCTGCACTCAGTTCAATTAGACACTAGAACAGTCCCGAACAAATATGTCTTCTCCATTTTATCGCTCCAATATTGTTACTTCTTTAATGTTATTGTTTGAATGAAACTTCTCTTTAGTTCAATAAACGACAATTGCTACCCGGCGGTAGACAATATCGCCGAAAGTTAAACACCTTTATGCACACACCACACGACACTTTTATTTAAGATCACTTGGATCTCTTAAATTAAATGACATATCAAATCATGTATTATATTAATTGCCACCTACCTTGGTTACTGGAAATAGTTCCCTCGTTGAGACTTGTGAACGTAATCCCATGGACGTAATCCAATTGCCTGTTCGTTGATAGTTCCCTCGTTGAGGAAGTCCGTTCGTTGATGTGTGTCGGACGTGATCCGATGGACGTAATCCAGTTGTTGGCGCTTGGATTCTTACGCCGACTTCTTGCTCGGATGTTATACATGCGGCTGGAAGGACCATTGTGTTTCGCCAGCTGGGAACCGCAACTCCGATGCTGCTGATGGTACGCCAACTGGGAAACAGCAAAAGGAGGGTTATTTCTGCGTCGAGCAGAACAGCAAATAATGGCGTTGTTGCCCAGCGAATGACTGCCGCATTGGGCAATAATTAAACACACTTTTTACACATACATTAATTTAACTTTATTTACGATTTAAATTTTATTGATTAAAACGATTTAAAGCACGTTGACAAGTAAAAGATTAGAGTGATATCAACTGTCAAAAAAACTGTGTAGCACCAACTGTGTGATCTAAACGTTATGAAAACAACAGGTGCTGAAAGCACCGTATACAAATCAAAATTTCAGCTTTAACAATAAAAACAAACTGTGTAAGAAAACAGTAAAAACAAGCACTGCCTGAAAACAGTAACATGGAAAACGTCACATGAATAGACAATTTTGCTTTTGTCTATTCAGCAATAGGTGGCGTTCCGTGTGGTATGTTTTTTCCGACTGGTATAAGATATGATACATGTTGCGGAACTGCAACATATCCGAAATTGATTTTGATATTAAGTACAAGAAAGGTACCAATAATAGCAACGCAGACGCTCCCTCTCGAATAACTAAAGCAGAAATAAACTTAGCTGAAAATAATCGTATCCCCATGAGTAAATCTAGTATAAACGTTTTCAAGAACCAAGTCGTAATCATGAAATCATTGTCTGCAAGAATAGAACATTTAAACGTATTTAATGGAAATCGAACAACGATATACATAAAAAATCTACACGAAGAATACGCAATCACATTACTGAAGAACCATCTTAAACCGCATGCTTTAAACGCAATCCTTATTGAAGACGAATATTATTTCAAAATTATTGAGGAAATCGTTATCAAATACTTTACCAATAACTCCAAACTTAGAATTATCCGTTGCCTTAAATTATTAAAGGACATAACTAATGAAGAAGAACTAGCAGATATAATAGAAAAAGAGTATTTAGGGGAATAACCATAGGGGTGTAACGTCTCCAGCGCCGTGCTTCCTCTGTATATCGAGGGAAGAGCGTGGAGGTTTTATTTTTTATTGATATTATATTTTAGAATATGGGTTATTCTAATTCAAAATCTTTTTATTTAAGTAGTTTAGTCACGATGATAAATGTTTATTCACTTGTTATTATAGTGAGAACCACTATTGTAATTTACTATTAAATATATATTTATTTCTATGTATATATATACATGTACTTTTATTATTTGTTTGAAGATTGCAAAGTGTTTTATTTATTCTCGTCTCTCCAAACTCAACTTAACTCAAACTACTTCCCAACTTCCTCAACTCTTTGATTGGCAACCAACTAACTGAACTCAACTCCAAACTCAAACTAACTTAAAACTAAACTTCTCTCTCAAACTTCCAATCTCCAACTGATTTTACTATTACAATTTCTCTCTACTTATGGAACATTGTGTTCTAATTTACTGTAAATTATAACATGAACAAAACAAATTTTCTCAAAGTATTCCTTTAGTTTCTGTGACTTTTAAATTGAATAAAATTTGAACGAAAATCAAAGTGCCTTGTTTTGAAATAAAATGGGGAAAGTTATTAAAAAGGGGCATGTTATGAAATGTACTGTAACTGTAACTGGCTTGATATATTATTGTGTAGGTTTATTTATGGTATGTATTAAATGAGATGTTAGATATGTAAGGAGATTCAGTGTTAAAGCTAATAGGGGTAGTATTCTGGAATACTACAGAGGTATCGAGGAAGTATACAAAGAAATTATGATCAATTATTTTAACCCAAATTTAAAGACACGAATAACACAGTTTATTAATAATTGTATGTAACATCGAGAAATATGTTAGACAACCGCATAAACCTCTATTAAAACTAACCGAAACACCTACAAGTCCTCGCGAAATTATTCATATAGATGTCTTTTTTAGCTTGGAAAAATCCTTATTCTTAACACTCATAGATAAATTTTCAAAACACGCCTTTGCGATAAAAATCTCCAGTAGAACTTGGACAAAATTTAAGAGATCCCTTTGTTACTATTTCAGCCAATTTGGTCTTGTAAAGAAAATTATAGTTGATAACGAATTACGATTCAAAGCAATTCCCATAAAAGAATATTTAGGAACTATTGGTACAGAAATCCACTATACCTCAAATAGTAACCACACATCGGATTCTGATATTGAACGTTTGCATAACACAATTAACGAGCACATAAGGTTATTAAAATACGTCGAAAGAACTAAGGAAGATTCTGTAGAGGAAAAAATCTTAAAGATTATAAGTTATTACAACAATACAATACATTCTACAACAAATAAAAAACCTATAGACACTATCAACGGACAAATACATCAGGACGAATATACAGACATTTACGAAACCATGCTTACAAAAAAAAAAACAAAAAGCCATAGATAAATCGAATCAGAATCGTAAAAATGATCCATTACAAGAAGGACAAAATTTTATTAAAGAAGTTAGAGGGGGAAAAAATCACTCTAAATATAGGAAATTGGACACACAAAAGATTGATGAAGACCATGTTATTGATACCCGAAACAAATATTACAGAACCAATGTCAAACCTAGGAAGAAGTACCAAGACAATGACAACCCTACAATAAGAACTAAACAGAAACGCCAAAAGGGCGCGTAATAGAAAAATTAACACTAATAAAAAAAATTGAAATTAAAGAAATTATAACGGGAACGATAATGGCATACCGAAATACACTCCATACATGATTGTAATAAAATTGAACCTTATCCTAAATGAAAAGTACCTCATAAAACTCATAAATTGTAGAATATATGTAAACTATAGAGTATGTAAAAACTCTGAATTAAAAATATACGACACCATTGTATTACCAATTTTTGTAACAAAAATTAAGGGAAATAAAAATGTCCAATCCGTCATTTTACAAAACTATGTCACACACCCTGAAAACGTACAAATAATAGAGGAGGCACCCGATATTAGCAAAATAAGTAATATTTTAATGTAAAGCTTTAATTGTACTTTTTTTTGTCATATTGAAAATTTCGTCGGGGCCTCAATTTAGCGGTGGGGTGGGGGGGGGGGGGGGGGGGGGGGGGGGGGGGGTTACATATCCATAACAGTAACATAACATGAATATAAAATAAGCATAACAATTATATGTGAATGCAATTATATTTTAATACCTAAATTACCTATTAACAGGTAGACATTCTTGTAATAAGCATATATCTCTATAATGTCCTTTGAATGCAATTATATTTTAATTACCGAAATTACCTATTAACAGGTAGACATTCTTGTAACTACCTGAGGTACAATCTATTAAGATTGCAATGTAAGATTTTAAGTAAAAACCCAATTATAAGTTAGTCTTAAAATAGGCTCCGAGAAGGAAAGATCCCCTCGTAAAATATTATATTAAACAGTCTTAAGATAGATTCAAAAGAGGGAAGATCCTCTTTTATAGAGATAAATAAACGGAAAGATCGCGTTCGTTTTCTTTTATACAAAGTTTGTTGCTAACGAAAGATCGTTGGCTTAAAACTATAACTGTTACACTCGTGTTCCATGAATGTATTTGTAAAAATTGGCCAGCAATAAGTTTTTTTTTTCTTTCTTTTTGTATATTCTTATATAGGCCAGAAACGCCGACGCTTCTTGAGACATCCAAAAATAGTCTGAAAAACAAGCAGAGATTCAATGCGTTAGAAAACTACGAATCGCTATGATTCCACGGTTTGCATTATCGCTATAATAATTCCAAGGTTTACACTTGTGGCTTATTACATTACACTTAATAAGCGATATCGGATCTCTTGCAAACTATTTACTGTTAAACATATTAAACATAATTAAGGGTTCCCCACATCTTGACTTATCTTCAACACTGAAGACCTGTTGGAAAACGCGCTGATGTAAATGAAGAGAAATGTGGACCAATGCCAAACGAATACACGTAGCGCCGCCCAAAATATACTGATTAGTTATAGAAAAATTTCAATTTGGATCTTACGGAGAGTACATTGGAAAATGCGTATTACGAGGGTTGCCTCTTATGTTTCGGGATTTGGCAACCCTAGCGTTGCAATCCGGCAATTGACAGCTCTATCGTAAAGTTGGACATTTTTGAGGTTATACACACTCAGAACGTTTTGACATACGAGCGCTATTTGTGTTGTTTACAGTAACTTAAAAGATTAATCTCGGCCCAAAAATGGAATTAAATCGTCAACATTTTCGTGCGATTATTTTTTACAACTTTCGGCGTGGATTAACTCAGGAACAGTGCATGGATGAACTTAATTCAATTTTTGGCGATGAAGCTCCATCAAGGACCAGTGTTTATCGATGGTATGGTGAATTCAATCGTGGTCGTAGTTCACTCCAAGATGAATTTCGTGAAGGTCGTCCAAAATCAGTTGTTTTCCGAAAACCATTGATGCTGTGCGCGAACTGATATTGGAAGATCGTCATGTGACCTATCGTGAGATTGAGACAACCTTTGGCGTTAGTGGGACCAGCATACATTCAAAATTGCATAAACATTTGGCCGTCAAAAAAATTTGTTCACGTTGGATCCCACACAATTTGTCAATCGCCCAAAAAACTGCTCGTGTCAATTGGTCGAAAGAAATGCTCAAAAAATACGGTCGCGGTGCTTCGAAACACGTCTATGACATCGTGACAGGTGATGAATCGTGGATTTACGCGTATGAGCCCGAAAGTAAACAGCAGTCGACTGTCTGGGTGTTTCAAGATGAGCCAAATCCAACAAAAGTTGTCCGCGCACGAAGCACTTCCAAGCAAATGGTCGCCTGTTTTTTCGGAAAAACTGGACATGTCGCACCCGTACCACTAGAACAACGCAGAACAGTCAATTCTGAGTACACAACCATTTGTTTGCCAGTTGTCTTCCAAGAAATCAGGAAAACCAACCGCCGAAGATGGATCACTCTTCACCACGACAATGCGAGCTCTCACACATCGGCTGCGACAACTGCATTTTTGAGCACCCAAAACATCGATTTGATGGGTGATCCGCCGTATAGTCCTGACTTGGCACCGAATGACTTCTTTTTATTCCGTACGTAAAAAACAAACTGAGAGGTCAACGTTTTTCGACACCTGAAGAAGCGGTTGCTGCATTCAGAATGCATGTGTTGGAGATACCTCAATCAGAGTGGCAAAAGTGCTTCGACAATTGGTTCAAACGCATGCAAAAGTGTATAGATCTTCATGGGGAATATTTTGAAAAACTATAAAGTGATTTTCGATGATCAATATTTGTTTTTATTCTCTAATCCCGAAATATAAAAGGCAACCCTCGTAGTCGCAATGTATTCCATTCCTGAATACTATATTCGAAACTTACTTTCAATTGATTTGCTCATTTGAATCGCTGGTGTATACACCATTTTGTTTTTTTTTTTACGCAAAAAGTTACCAAAACAGTATTCGAAAGGATCTATAAAACAAACAGCATTCTGCTGCATTGGTGTGTATTCTACCAATTCTATTTTCTGCCAATTAATCTAAAGCGGGCTGAAAAATACCTAGAGTATTTTTGTACGTAACATAAAGAAACAAGTGAAGTTGCACCAAGGAATATCAGGGTAAATGACTGGTATCATGTTATATTAGGATCATAATATCGATCAACATGTTCTTATTGGAGCACCATCTTGCGTCCTCCTTTTTTATTCAAACGCGGCTTTGTAACAGGTTCCTCTTCTCTCCGTGTTCTGAAGAGAAGATAAATGTTATCGGCTGCACCCGATGTTTACGTACTAAAAGCATCAACGAATGTGCGATTAGTTTGCTGCCTGCATACATTTTAAGGATTAAATGATAATGAAATATATCTTACAGCGGGATGTATGGTGTGTTCCCTCCGATTAAAATTGCCTTTAAGCCTTCATTCACTTTCCGTGGTTACTATATTAAAAAGTTGATATTGAGGTACCGTTACAGTCGTTGGAAATGATGAGAATTAAGACGAGAATGGTTCTGTACTTCCATGTGCTAAGATTATTGTTCACCTAAAACGACGTGACAGAGTCTGGGACGTATATGTTGTAATTTTTATTTTTTTTTGAATTCCAAATATGAATCGGAATTCCAAGAAACATTATCTACAAAAATAAATGTCACCGCGAAATCATAGATATTCCCTTAAAGTTGATGTATACTGCTCTGCTGGTTTGCCTAAATATCATTGTTAAGCACAAAAACATTTCCTTTTTACCGAAGAGCAGACAGCCATTTCAAAACGCAATTTCAATCCTCTATCTGAATTAACCTCGAACCGTAACGAGGTGTCATATAATTTTTCCTAGAACATAATTGTAAGTAGAAGGACGTATTTCAATTATACTTAGGAAGCAGGTATCCAAGGCTACTGAGATCTAAAAATCCATTTTAAACTCCGGCCTAAGAGTTTACGGAAGAATTACATTAAATGTGGTCGCCCCTATATCGCACACATACACTCGTTGTGCCTAAAATGTAGTAACTTAAGTACAGGAACGAATATAAATATTACTCAAGCGCTAGTGTGTTCTAGGATTCGTTCTCCTGGATTGAAATAGAACATCCAATCTTAGCTTTCAGACAAATGCTGGGTATTTCCATGTTGAGTTAAGTTGAAATTTAATTTATTGACATTTACAGGGGTACCGGCACCTGAATTAAGGTTCTTCTTGTTGACTCTATAATATAGGGATTAAATTCAAAGCTGCATTTAAATATTAAGCGCAGATATTCTCCGGATATGTGTTTAATCTGATTAATATCATTCGAGTGAGAGGTTTCTCGTTAACTGTAGCATAGGCATAGCGATGTTTTATAGATAGTCAATAATATTACTCCAAATATTATACAACTTCGAGATTGCTCGAACATGTTTAGTGATAAGCGAACTACTCACGGAATAAGTAAATTATATGCTATTATGCATATGCATGAATCCAGTTGATTATAGTAGGGATCAATTCGTGTGATGATATCCTCATTACGAGTAATATAATGCTAAATGGTGAATATTCAGTGACTTGTAAACAGCGTAAGGATGATGCGAGGATCTACAAAGTCAGCATACCACCTCTCTCTCTCTCCCTCTATAGTACGTAATATAAATGGAGATATTATTATTGCAGTGTGTGAATCCGTAATGCGTTTATCGGGGATTTTCATCCGAACACCGTCATTAACGTATGATACGTTTGCCCAGTACAGGTGAAAGGCAATATAACAAACGATAACATACTTCATATTTCTAAAATGAATTATTTAAATACAATGGGGAATTTCAATATTATGATGTAAATTTGTTTGTGTTTTATTTTAGCCTTTACAATCGCCAATCGACCAAGAATTGAGTGGAAATCTTCTTTAGCACCGAAAAATGTGACGTTCGATAAAGACGGACAATTATTTTAATGTGATGACTGGTTTCGCAGAACCGCACACGGGATAACCAATGTGCCCGATTTATTCTACCTAAAATGTAGTGATTAGGTACAAAAACGTATTTTTGTATTACTTGGGGAGAGATCGTCCATGTGACCGTGTTGGTATTTTCCTTTCTCATAGGAAGTGAAAATAAACCTTCAATGGAAGTAGGAAACTGCGGTAATATTATTCATGATGCCCAATTTTCACTCCCGATAGATGGTTGCGTAGTCCTGCTTAGAAGGTAAACGTGCGCCCAATTCATTTTACCTAAAATGGAATAACTAAGTACCAGCACGTATTTTTGTATTAATTCATGAGTCTTCCGTATGACCGTGTAGAGCTGTTCCCCATAGTTCCTATATAATGGTGTTTTAAAACCTTTCTCTTTGGATTGTTCGTGATGTTATCTTGATTTTCTTTTTATTTGATGTGTAAAATGAAGTGTTTCTTTAGTAATTGAAGGGAAGAAGAGTCCTCTATCATGTGACAGTCTTGTGGGTTTTCCCAGTAGTTGCTACACAAGAACTGAACGCGAAGCTTTCCCCACCCGTTTTCAGTGTGGTCATCTCCAATTCTTCATTTTCCACTGTAGTCCTTTTTTTTTTTTTGGAATTACAAGTTCAAGATCCTTTTTTTGGTAAAGTGAAAATTCACCGCCAATTTAATAGAGGGTGATTAGCTATGTCATAGGCATGTCTAAACGATTTGCGTCGACTCCAAGCAATTTTATCTGGAATGCAATGTTAAAATACAGCAATATTGGATGGATAAAGTAAACCCGATTTGCCTTCATTTGTGCCGATTTCAGCTCACTGCACATTACGTAATACTTCAGACTTGTGCGGTCTGGTATACAACTTAAGATGATACGGCATTGTGATTAAAATATGTCGTTTAACACTCTTGATTCTCTGCAACTCTTAGGAGGTAACGCGCTTAATACAAAACACGTAAGTAACATTTTATAAAATCGACAGCCCTACTCAAAAGAAATACGCTTTGATTCCAAGCAACCAAATTAGAAACGTTGATGCAAAAATGTATTTTGATCTTACTAGTTGTAGGTGTAACATCCAGTTGGTGATCCTAGCACGGTACTTAATAGTTATCTGCCCCTTGAGTTAGGTATGACATCAAGTGCATTCGGGCCTTGGTAAATCTACATTATTTGATTTATCGCATAGTATATAATTACCGATCCGAGAAGTTTCATACTATATATCCACATAATCAGTGATCTGGCATAGGCGATATATATGTAGCCTAAAATAAACACATTAGATCTAACAATAGTGGCAAATGCTACAATTGGGCTCATGGCAACTATTCTCATACGGTTTGACTGTAAATTTGAATGGGTGGTGGTTGACCTTTCCCCGTTCGCATTATCGTTACAAATCTTATTTCTCCTCCAAAAAGATGGACAAAGTCAGCGTTGGCATAGATATCCGTACCTTTTTAACTGAAATTTATAATAATTTGATAGCAATTTTCTCTGCAATTTTACGAACAGTGACATGCTTGCTATTTCATCTCTTTATTTGTGATACTAATATCCGATTTGAAACTTACACGTAAGCCCAGTATATGACGACTCACTTAAGAGAATTCATATTGGAATATAGTCATACCATCTCTAAAAAAAAAACTGTTTGATTTAAAAAAGGAATCTGGTTTTTGTTACGAATTGCAGCACAAGAAGTTGCCCAGCGTGGATGTGTAACATCACTGATTAATTTCGGGTAACGAATTTTATGGAACAACCCCAGAAATGCATGCACCTGCAAGATGATTGCATTCGATACTTGAGAGTTTAGGAACAAATCTGATAAATTCAAATTCCTGTAATTATAAAATTTATGAGGAAACAAGGCATTACATTTTTAATTTAATAGAGTATATCACAGCAAGCAAAATTACACTCGCGGTATGCAACAAGGACTTTTCAATTGTGAAACAGTGATTTCTGCTTGAAATATAGAGAAAGAACAATTTTTTTTCGACTAGAATATCGATTTGGAGTTTGTTTGTTCGGGTTTACGGTTTTGCAAAGAAATGCCCTTTAGTTTTCGTTTTATTTTCAGGATTGTTGCCAGAGTGGCTAATTGTTAACTATACGCCACAAGGAGATACCTTTCATAAATCAGTTTTGTCCGCCCACTTTTGAAAAATTTAACCTATTTATCAATCTCTACACAATTTAGCACAATTCCTGCACAGTTCACTTTATAATGTTAAGCACAGTCACTCGGGTGTTTTGTAGATTAGAAAATGTATCGAATCACCACTTGAGCCCGAGAACGAGTGAGAACATTTCAGATATATCAATGATTTATATTTTGTTATATCTTTCGTTGCAATTTATTTTATTGTATCTCAGCCGCGAACTACTATACGCAAGTTACGTTGTTATTTATTAAACATTTTCTCAAAGTGTCGTCTTTTCGCGTCGAGTGGTTACGTTTCCGACTGCACCGGTTATGTTCTTCACTCGGATGTGTGAAAAAAAATAAAACATACATTTAAATTTCACAGCTATTTTATTATTTCGACTATTGCCGTAAAGGTTTTCATTTCTTACCTTGTGGAGGTTCTCTATTGAAACTAACTTTCTTTTTCTCGGCGTTGATCCCATTCATCTCGTAGTTTTCTTTCTTATCCTTTTTTTTTTTTTTGTTTACTAGCTGGTGGTGGCAAGCAATCTCACGCGCACGCGTACAGCCGCAGAGGTTATTCTCTGCATGCTGTGGATCGCTCTGCGATCGGAATCTCACATCTCTAATGTATTATTTACTTATACAATCGCGGGTGCCTTTTCTTCTAGCCAATCGTGGGATAATGTAATTATCCTTGTTTACAATTTACGTATCCCTTATGGAAGCAGAATTTTATTGCTGGTATCGCAAGGGTCTTTGTTTATGAAGTGGGTTTCCAGCAATTAGCCTATCGGCGGAGATGAATCAACCGTTTGTGTTTATCCAGTTAATGGATTAGTAAACAGTTTCTATGCCGAGTCGTGTCCTTCGGTCGCCGTGCAGGCGGAGGACGATTGTTCGGTCTTGCATTATGTGTCTTTGGATGATTCCAAGATGAATGTTAACTTTTTTTTCAGGTGGAAATGAGTACTTTGAGGACAAATGCCTGTGGGCACGTGGAGTTGTTAAAGGTCACGGGACCATCAGCTAACATTCAGACGGTACGGTTCGTCCTGCCTTTCATACGTTTTACATTCCAATTGTCTTCCCACATTACGTGACCTAGCAGGTATACCAAATACCTGAATAATACAGTACAGTTTTGTTTTCGCGCCGTGTTTTGATGTGTGAAAAGTGACGGCGACAATGAACATACAAAGACCAATTAAATAAATAAATTCCCTTGATAAAAACAGTAAAAACAAAGTGATTATATATAAATATAATGAAATAAAAGAGAACGAAGCCACGGGTTTGACAGTCAAAACAAACACAGATTAATACTAACCAACTGTGAGAGTGTATGTGAGCACATGTTTAGCAAAAAAAAAGGAAAACAAAGAAGTAAAAGAAAAACAAAATAGAAAAAACAAATAAAAATAAAAAAGAAACCAAAGGAACTAAAATACACAGAAATTACAAAGTGAAGCCAACCTAATAACTGGTTTAAAACAAAGACTGGCCTGCTATCTTGGATGCAACAAGCTCGGTGTATCGACCCCAGCATGCAGAATGGCAGACAAAAAACAAAAAATTAAAAAACTGAAACCGAAGTCCGCGTTAATAAAACGCCCGGAGAGCTCTCCACTAACACGAGCGACATCAAAAATAAACAAGCCAAATGAGGCAATAGCAGACTTGCTCGAAAAGGGGCAAAAAGTGGAAGAGGACAATACAATCCTCCCGCTTCCATATAATGACGGCCATGTCACCAATAACATGTTTGCATGTTTAGCGAGTACCGAGACTGAGGACGAAGAAGAGGAAATCAGCGATCTTGAAATATGGCTAGCCCGAGCAAGGGCGCAATTAGCAGAGAAGCGTCGCAGGAGAAGGGAATTTACTGAAAAGGAGCAGCTAATAGTAAAACAACAGCAGCAGAAAATCAGCAACAATGTGCACAACGGAAGCCAACCCAACAAAAAAGATGTCCACCGCAAGAGCAACAGGCAGCAAAAAGGAAAGCGAAGATGCCAACCATCAACATTACAGATATGGACTGTAACGAACTGGTAAGTCGATGTAAGCTTTCTATTGGGAAAGATTTGTCAATTAAAAGACTGATAGGGAACAGGTTTGCCATACAGACAAATTCGGTTGAGGATTTCGAAAAAATGAAAAATGTGCTAAAAAGGGCCACCGCGGAATTTTACACGTACACGCCAAAAGAAATAAAGAATATAACGGTTCTACTAAAAGGCGTTGACCCTGAAACAGAACCAGAAGTTCTATTACAAACGCTACGAGAGCTTAACTGTAACGATATTGAGTTTATCGCGGTAAAACATTTCAATACAGCTAGGGCTAGACGGGAGAATCGTAAATTACCATTCTTCCTGGTGCAGCTGGGCCCCGGTAGCAAAATTGGTGGACTTAGGAAAATCACTATCCTGAACCATCAAATTGCCACATGGGACAAATTGAAAAAAGGCAGAGATATAATCCAATGTCTTCGCTGCTAAAGGTTCGGGCACTCAGCAGCAAACTGCGAAATGCAGTATCGATCCGTAAGATGCGGACAGGACCACAGCGCAGAACAATGCAAATTAGGTAAAGAAAGGGTAGACAACAGATCTCTTCTAAAGTGTGAAGTTTAAGAGTGAGGGACGCCCCGCTAATTATTGAGGCTGTCCTCAATTCCGCGAACTACAGGAAAAAAAGTTTTCACAGCAACGAAAAATAGAACGCCCGATAGTTCAAGCCCGACCAGCACTAAATGTAACATCCCAGTTCTCGTATGCTCAGGTAACAGCTGGTACGAGAAACACGCCACAACCCACCACACGGGTACCGCCGCAACATACTGGGCCTCCAGAAACAATAACACTAGCAGATGTGCTCACAACCTTGCTCGCTATTCAGACGCAGATGACACAAATGCAAAAACAAATAAAGGACTAGGACACTAGACTAGTCTGGGTCTATTCGCAATTGTCTAGCCAGCCGTCAATATTAACCCCCCAACAGAAAGCACAATTAAGGCTCTAGTCGTGAATGTAAATTCACTTATCAGAATCGAGAGAAGAGCCGCTCTCTTTAAACTGTTGCAAGACGAAAATCCTGACGTGCTTCTGGCTAGCGAAACTAAGCTGAAACAGAGCCATAAACTATGTCACACAAACTACGACATTATGCGAAGAGACCGACCCAACTCCACGCAACGAGGAGGGGTGGCAATCTTTGTTAAAAAACAGCTTAAACATAAGGTAATATATAGTGGTGAGATGCGCAGATTTCAGGTGCTTGAAGCGTGCATTATCCGCATACCCCTCCGACAAGGTAGGGGGATGTATGTGATATCTGCCTACGCAGCAGACGCACATACACAAAATCAATTTATAGTGGAGCTAGAGACTCTTTTCCAATGCTTACAACTTTACTCGGAAGGGAACTATTAGCATATCCAGCACGAGAGGAAATCAACTAGCTAGTTGGCTAGATCAACATCACATTGAATATAAGGCTGACCTGCTAGCTACAGAATATCCTTCTTTTCCCAGAGGAGGGTCGTTCCTTGATATTATGCTTATTGACACACAACTTAAACATACACATACTAACAGACAAAATATAAACTGCCTACGCACAATTGAGTATGACACCGACCATTGTGCATTATCAATCGTGATAAAAACACCAAGCGAAGTTGTGGAACTCGGTGAATGTATGATACCGCAACCCTATAACTATGGGGGTACGCGATGGACGCGCTTCACGAGAACCTTAACAAGAGAAATTCGCTTAAAAGATATTAACCCTCCTACCAACAGAAACATGCCCAATGATAATATCGACAAATACATACAAAAAATGGACGAAACCACAATACAAACTATGGACAAAACAATACCAAAAACCACACCTACGGACAACATGAACATGTACCGAAACGCCACAATAAACGCACTCCACTGAAAAAAAAGTAGACTTCTGTCTAAAACTACGGTACAGACAATTTATTGATAGGCACGACCAGGAGATAATATCACTGAAGTCCAGATTAAAAAATCTCCAACAGCTGATAAAAGCCAACTATAGCCTATCAGCAAATTTGTATTGGAACAGCAAAGTTCGGGCGGTAAAATCCAACAACCCTAGTATGTTCCAGCAAATTAATAAAATATTTAGACGGAGTAATGAAAACGAGATTCAGTGTCTCCAAATACCACGAACTGACGAAAACCAACGAATGCTGACAAATATAGGCATAGACACAAACAACGCCATCCTAAATGACGAAGTTTTTGTGTTTGAAGATCCCTTGGAAAAAGTGAATGTTGTAGGGGCCGTCTTTCAAGAACTATACAAGACAAATGAAGTAAGTCGTCGCAACCATGGCTTGGAAAATAGAGTTTTACTGAATTATCGTCATCTTCGAAATGACATTTCACAGTGGCGAGCAGAAAACCAAGGTTTTATCGAATTCAATAATGAAAATACGGCAAACGCCGAGATCACTGTCGAAAGCGTCAACAGCCGTTTTATCACTAGTGAAGACATCCATGGCGTCTTTCCATGATTAAGAAACAAAAAATCAGTTGAAATCGATGGAGTAGCCAATATAGTACTCAAACATCGTCCTCCAATCGCGATTGACATGTATACAGTCTTGTTTACCAACGCTCTGAACAACGCACACTATCCAGTACGTTGGAAAACGGCCATCATCCAACCGTTACCAAAAAGAGGGAAAGACAAAACAAACCCCAAAAATCTGCGTTCGATCAATTTGTTACCGAGTATCAGTTAAGTATTCGAGAAGGTTCTAAACAAAGCTCTACTTAAATGGGTTGAGGACAATATTATTATTCCAAATAACCACTTTGGTTTTAAAGCTGGTCATGAAACCACACATGCCGCAGCTAAACTGGCTTCAGACATTCAGTGGAATAAAAATCTTAAACAGTGCACAGGTGCCTGTTTGATTGACTTGGAGAGGGCCTTCGACACCGTTTGGCTAGAAGGGTTATACTACAAGCTAATGAGACTAGGCATTCATAAACCACTATTGTATATACTATACGACATGTTGAATGAAAGGAAATTCGTCGTCAAAAGTGGCAATGTGACCTCCAACATTACCTACAATATAGAAAACGGTCTGCAACAGGGAGCAGTGCTATCTCCGATCCCTTTTAATATTTACACCAGCGACCTAATAAGGTCTCTTCATCAGGCTATTGCGTATGCAGACGATCTGATAATATATAGAACAGCTCCAAAAATTGAAATCATTAACGGATTATTACAAGGGGATTTCAATGATTTCCAGCGA
Source organism: Microdon myrmicae (assembly GCA_963931805.1). Taxonomy (NCBI): domain Eukaryota; kingdom Metazoa; phylum Arthropoda; class Insecta; order Diptera; family Syrphidae; genus Microdon; species Microdon myrmicae. The sequence continues at coordinate 84,013 of CAWVOU010000008.1, forward strand.
TACTGCGACAACTGGAAACTCAAAATCAATATCCAGAAGTGTGAAACCATCCTCTTTAGAACACCACTGGCTGAAGCTACCAGGGACACCAGAAAAAAACTGGCGAAAGCTAGGTATTATGGAACCACACCAACAAACACTGGAAACCAAAAATGTAGTTAAATACTTAGGCATCTGGCTGGATCAGTATCTATATTTTAACAAACATATGGACGCTGCGCTGGGCAGGGCAAAGAAAGCTTATGCTATGACAAAAAGACTGTCTCATACTAGTCAACCTGACAGCAGAGTTAAAGTTATGATACTTGGCTCTCATCAGACCGATGAACATATATGGATGGCCAGTGTGGTTTAATGTGGGACCTAGTTTAGTGGAAAAGATTCGGATTTTTGAGAGACAATGCCTCAGGACGTGTCTTAACTTACATCGGACTCCTGAATCCGATCACAAGAAATATTATCCCAATGAAGCGTTGTACAATGGGGCCAATGTAAACAGAGTGAATAACTTTATGAAGTTGAGCACACAGATGAAGAGCGCCTGCAGTTCAGTAGGGCAGTAGCACAAAAAGACCGAAAAGACACGAATAAGCAACACCAGAGATTTTGGTGGCTGAGTGGCAATTAAAAACCTGTTTCCTTATAAAACTGGCAAAAAAGGGAAGTAATAATAATAATAATAAAGCCCAACAAACTACGGAAAGCTTATATAGATTTAGCATTTCGAAGTCTTGATATTAGGTTTAGGATAGAGTTAAGGTTAAAAAAAAAAAAAAATAAATAAAAATTGTTTAGGAAAACAAAAATAACAAAAACAAAGTTTTTTCTGTTCTTCATTTTCTTTGTATCTAATTAAGTTCCATAAAAATTCATGTAAACAAAATAATCATAATGTGGAAAGACAAATGTTCATGCTTTAAACGTATGCATGTAACTTAGAGAGTCCGCAGAGGACCAGTAAGTTAAGAAATAAGATAACATAAGCAAGAGTTTAATCATTTCTGTCTAGCGAGTAAGTAAATTATAATAATAGGAAGAAATAAAAAACATTTAAAAAAAAAGGGGGTGACGGGGTGCCCAGTGGCAACCGTAACTCGCACGTTTGTGTAAAAAAAGAAAAAATGAACATCGCCGGTCTGGCCTGCCTCCTCTTCAAACTGGCGTTGGAGAAAGCAATCCGTGACTCTCAAGTTACAAATAGAGTGACTATTGTCGCCAGATACTTGGCTTCCCGGATGACATCGACATCATCGGTAGATCCGATTCGACGGCACAGGATTCCTTCACCCAGATCGAGCAGGCGGCATAAAAACTGAGACTGCACATTAATGAGGGGAACACTAAGTACATGGTGGCAACTCCTGCGAAGAGAAGACCTAACGCTGGTCAAACTATCAGGGTACTGGAGCACGAATTTGAAGTAGTGCAATCCTTTAACTACCTTGGGTCAATAGTATCAGCCGATAACAATATAGAAGAAAAAATATGGGAACGCCTGATCAAATCCAACAAAGCCTACTATGGTCTATCAAGGCTCTTTAAATCCCGAAATTTATCCAGAACCTCCAAGCTACATTGCATTACTGTACAATACCATGGTTTTACCAGTACTCATGTATGGATCCGAGACCTGGGTGCTCAATAAAAGGAATTCTGTACTCATAGCCGCGTTCGAGAGAAAGGTCTTAAGGAGAATTGCTGACCTCGTATGTGAGGGAGGACGAGTCTTCGTACCGAGGAAGTGGAAGAAATATCCGAATGGAAAATTTGTTTACAATTCTACCCGTTGCAAAGCACTTGCTATCGTGGAATCTCACAATTGTTGGCCAAATAAAAAGAAATAAACCACATAACCCCAGTACCATGGCATTCCATATATCCTGCCATAAAGGTCTTTTCGGGCAGGCTTGTTAATTCTTTCCTAACGCCGACAAATATCGATGTTAATCCTTTTTTTTACAATTATCCGACAAATGAAAGACACATGAAAATTCTTGTGTATTCGTTTTATTTATTTAGAGTCCAAAATAGATGGATATAACGCTAGCAGCTACACTCGATACTAAACAGGTGATTATTTCCTTATAATACTTGGTATTGATAAAAGAATTGTCCACAATAGCGACACTCGATGATAAACTGATACGAGGATTGCCTTTTATATTTCGGGGCTAGCGAACAAAAACAAATATTCATCATCGAAAATCACTTTATTGTTTTTCAAAATATTCCCCATGAAGATCTATACAATTTTGCATGCGTTTGAACCAATTGTCGAAGCACTTTTGCCAGTGATCCGTCTTCGGCGGTTGGTTTTCCTTATTTCTTGGAAGACAACTGGCAAACAAATGGTTGTGCACCACTCAGAATTGACTGTTCTGCGTTGTTCTAGTGGTACGGTTGCGACATGTCCAGTTTTTCTGAAAAAACAGGCGACCATTTGCTTGAAAGTGCTTCGTGCGCGAACAACTTTTGTTGGATTTGGCTCATCTTGACACGCCTAGACAGTCGACTGCTGTTTACTTTCGCACTCATACGCGTAAATCCACGATTCATCACCTGTCACGATGTCATAGACGTGTTTCGAAGAACCGCGACCGTATTTTTTGAGCATTTCTTTCGACCAATTGACACGAGCCTTTTTTTTGGCCATTGACAAATTGTGTGGGATCCAACGCGAACAAATTTTTTGACAGTCAAATGTTTATGCAATATTGAATGTATGCTGGTCCCACTAACGTCTAAGATTGTCGCAATCGCACGATAGGTCACATGACGTTCTTCCAATATCAGTTCGCGCACAGCATTAATGGTTTTCGGAACAACAACTGATTTTGGACGACCTTCACGAAATTCATCTTGGAGTGAACTACGACCACGATTGAATTCACCATACCATCGATAAACACTGGTTCTTGATGGAGCTTAATCGCCAAAAATTGAATTAAGTTCATCCATGCACTGTTGGTGAGTTAATCCATGCCGAAAGTTGTAAAAAATAATCGCACGAAAATGTTGACGATTTATTTCCATTTTTGGGCCGAGATGAATCGTTTAAGTTACTGTAAACAACACAAATAGCGTTCGTATGTCAAAACGTTCTGAGTGCGTATAACCTCAAAAATGTCCAACTTTACGATAGAGCTGTCAATTGCCGGATTGCAACACTAGGGTTCCCAAATCCCGAAACATAAGAGGCAACCCTCATAATTGTCTCTTTGTGTTACTTGATAAAGGTAAATTGACCACAACAGCGACACTCGATGATAAACTAATAATTGTTTCTTTATGTTAATTGATATAGATACAATTGTCCACAACAGCGACACTAGATGGAAAACTGATAATTGTTTCTTTATGTTACTTGATAGACACATAGACACAAACAACGCCATCCTAAATGACGAAGTTTTTGTGTTTGAAGATCCCTTGGAAAAAGTGAATGTTGTAGGGGCCGTCTTTCAAGAACTGTACAAGACAAATGAAGTAAGTCGTCGCAACCATGGCTTGGAAAATAGAGTTTTACTGAATTATCGTCATCTTCGAAATGACATTTCACAGTGGCGAGCAGAAAACCAAGGTTTTATCGAATTCAATAATGAAAATACGGCAAACGCCGAGATCACTGTCGAAAGCGTCAACAGCCGTTTTATCACTAGTGAAGACATCCATGGCGTCTTTCCATGATTAAGAAACAAAAAATCAGTTGAAATCGATGGAGTAGCCAATATAGTACTCAAACATCGTCCTCCAATCGCGATTGACATGTATACAGTCTTGTTTACCAACGCTCTGAACAACGCACACTATCCAGTACGTTGGAAAACGGCCATCATCCAACCGTTACCAAAAAGAGGGAAAGACAAAACAAACCCCAAAAATCTGCGTTCGATCAATTTGTTACCGAGTATCAGTTAAGTATTCGAGAAGGTTCTAAACAAAGCTCTACTTAAATGGGTTGAGGACAATATTATTATTCCAAATAACCACTTTGGTTTTAAAGCTGGTCATGAAACCACACATGCCGCAGCTAAACTGGCTTCAGACATTCAGTGGAATAAAAATCTTAAACAGTGCACAGGTGCCTGTTTGATTGACTCGGAGAGGGCCTTCGACACCGTTTGGCTAGAAGGGTTATACTACAAGCTAATGAGACTAGGCATTCATAAACCACTATTGTATATACTATACGACATGTTGAATGAAAGGAAATTCGTCGTCAAAAGTGGCAATGTGACCTCCAACATTACCTACAATATAGAAAACGGTCTGCAACAGGGAGCAGTGCTATCTCCGATCCCTTTTAATATTTACACCAGCGACCTAATAAGGTCTCTTCATCAGGCTATTGCGTATGCAGACGATCTGATAATATATAGAACAGCTCCAAAAATTGAAATCATTAACGGATTATTACAAGGGGATTTCAATGATTTCCAGCGATACTGCGACAACTGGAAACTCAAAATCAATATCCAGAAGTGTGAAACCATCCTCTTTAGAACACCACTGGCTGAAGCTACCAGGGACACCAGAAAAAAACTGGCGAAAGCTAGGTATTATGGAACCACACCAACAAACACTGGAAACCAAAAATGTAGTTAAATACTTAGGCATCTGGCTGGATCAGTATCTATATTTTAACAAACATATGGACGCTGCGCTGGGCAGGGCAAAGAAAGCTTATGCTATGACAAAAAGACTGTCTCATACTAGTCAACTTGACAGCAGAGTTAAAGTTATGATACTTGGCTCTCATCAGACCGATGAACATATATGGATGGCCAGTGTGGTTTAATGTGGGACCTAGTTTAGTGGAAAAGATTCGGATTTTTGAGAGACAATGCCTCAGGACGTGTCTTAACTTACATCGGACTCCTGAATCCGATCACAAGAAATATTATCCCAATGAAGCGTTGTACAATGGGGCCAATGTAAACAGAGTGAATAACTTTATGAAGTTGAGCACACAGATGAAGAGCGCCTGCAGTTCAGTAGGGCAGTAGCACAAAAAGACCGAAAAGACACGAATAAGCAACACCAGAGATTTTGGTGGCTGAGTGGCAATTAAAAACCTGTTTCCTTATAAAACTGGCAAAAAAGGGAAGTAATAATAATAATAATAAAGCCCAACAAACTACGGAAAGCTTATATAGATTTAGCATTTCGAAGTCTTGATATTAGGTTTAGGATAGAGTTAAGGTTAAAAAAAAAAAAAAATAAATAAAAATTGTTTAGGAAAACAAAAATAACAAAAACAAAGTTTTTTCTGTTCTTCATTTTCTTTGTATCTAATTAAGTTCCATAAAAATTCATGTAAACAAAATAATCATAATGTGGAAAGACAAATGTTCATGCTTTAAACGTATGCATGTAACTTAGAGAGTCCGCAGAGGACCAGTAAGTTAAGAAATAAGATAACATAAGCAAGAGTTTAATCATTTCTGTCTAGCGAGTAAGTAAATTATAATAATAGGAAGAAATAAAAAACATTTAAAAAAAAAGGGGGTGACGGGGTGCCCAGTGGCAACCGTAACTCGCACGTTTGTGTAAAAAAAGAAAAAATGAACATCGCCGGTCTGGCCTGCCTCCTCTTCAAACTGGCGTTGGAGAAAGCAATCCGTGACTCTCAAGTTACAAATAGAGTGACTATTGTCGCCAGATACTTGGCTTCCCGGATGACATCGACATCATCGGTAGATCCGATTCGACGGCACAGGATTCCTTCACCCAGATCGAGCAGGCGGCATAAAAACTGAGACTGCACATTAATGAGGGGAACACTAAGTACATGGTGGCAACTCCTGCGAAGAGAAGACCTAACGCTGGTCAAACTATCAGGGTACTGGAGCACGAATTTGAAGTAGTGCAATCCTTTAACTACCTTGGGTCAATAGTATCAGCCGATAACAATATAGAAGAAAAAATATGGGAACGCCTGATCAAATCCAACAAAGCCTACTATGGTCTATCAAGGCTCTTTAAATCCCGAAATTTATCCAGAACCTCCAAGCTACATTGCATTACTGTACAATACCATGGTTTTACCAGTACTCATGTATGGATCCGAGACCTGGGTGCTCAATAAAAGGAATTCTGTACTCATAGCCGCGTTCGAGAGAAAGGTCTTAAGGAGAATTGCTGACCTCGTATGTGAGGGAGGACGAGTCTTCGTACCGAGGAAGTGGAAGAAATATCCGAATGGAAAATTTGTTTACAATTCTACCCGTTGCAAAGCACTTGCTATCGTGGAATCTCACAATTGTTGGCCAAATAAAAAGAAATAAACCACATAACCCCAGTACCATGGCATTCCATATATCCTGCCATAAAGGTCTTTTCGGGCAGGCTTGTTAATTCTTTCCTAACGCCGACAAATATCGATGTTAATCCTTTTTTTTACAATTATCCGACAAATGAAAGACACATGAAAATTCTTGTGTATTCGTTTTATTTATTTAGAGTCCAAAATAGATGGATATAACGCTAGCAGCTACACTCGACACTAAACAGGTGATTATTTCCTTATAATACTTGGTATTGATAAAAGAATTGTCCACAATAGCGACACTCGATGATAAACTGATACGAGGATTGCCTTTTATATTTCGGGGCTAGCGAACAAAAACAAATATTCATCATCGAAAATCACTTTATTGTTTTTCAAAATATTCCCCATGAAGATCTATACAATTTTGCATGCGTTTGAACCAATTGTCGAAGCACTTTTGCCAGTGATCCGTCTTCGGCGGTTGGTTTTCCTTATTTCTTGGAAGACAACTGGCAAACAAATGGTTGTGCACCACTCAGAATTGACTGTTCTGCGTTGTTCTAGTGGTACGGTTGCGACATGTCCAGTTTTTCTGAAAAAACAGGCGACCATTTGCTTGAAAGTGCTTCGTGCGCGAACAACTTTTGTTGGATTTGGCTCATCTTGACACGCCTAGACAGTCGACTGCTGTTTACTTTCGCACTCATACGCGTAAATCCACGATTCATCACCTGTCACGATGTCATAGACGTGTTTCGAAGAACCGCGACCGTATTTTTTGAGCATTTCTTTCGACCAATTGACACGAGCCTTTTTTTTGGCCATTGACAAATTGTGTGGGATCCAACGCGAACAAATTTTTTGACAGTCAAATGTTTATGCAATATTGAATGTATGCTGGTCCCACTAACGTCTAAGATTGTCGCAATCGCACGATAGGTCACATGACGTTCTTCCAATATCAGTTCGCGCACAGCATTAATGGTTTTCGGAACAACAACTGATTTTGGACGACCTTCACGAAATTCATCTTGGAGTGAACTACGACCACGATTGAATTCACCATACCATCGATAAACACTGGTTCTTGGTGGAGCTTAATCGCCAAAAATTGAATTAAGTTCATCCATGCACTGTTGGTGAGTTAATCCATGCCGAAAGTTGTAAAAAATAATCGCACGAAAATGTTGACGATTTATTTCCATTTTTGGGCCGAGATGAATCGTTTAAGTTACTGTAAACAACACAAATACATAAGAGGCAACCCTCATAATTGTCTCTTTGTGTTACTTGATAAAGGTAAATTGACCACAACAGCGACACTCGATGATAAACTAATAATTGTTTCTTTATGTTAATTGATATAGATACAATTGTCCACAACAGCGACACTAGATGGAAAACTGATAATTGTTTCTTTATGTTACTTGATAGGGGTAAATTGTCCACAACAGCGACACTCGATGATAAACTGATAATTGTTTCTTTGTGTTACTTGATAAAGGTAAAATTGTCCGCAATATCTGTACTCGATTATTTTGAAATTAATAGACCGCACACTGGTACCCACGACTCTATTATCTTTGAAATAATTAAACTGCACAGCTTGACTCTTGGCGAAAGATCTCTCACGACCCTCATTCATATTCATTTCAAGACGCAATTGCATCGGAGATTGGATGCAAGGTAGGAAATTCTAACCGTCAGCCGTGCAAACAAATAGTCGCTCGACGGCGGCAGCAAACGGTTGCTCTATTTATTCTAACAATGGTTTATGCTAAGGAATGCCGTTATGCCGTTGATAGAAATAACTTCTTCTGTTTATACTTTAAGTGTACAGAAGCATTCCTTTTCGATAGCCAGAGTGAGGATCGTGGCTGATCGTTGTTTAGACAATGTATCGCTAGAGATGACCGATGCGGTGATCGTTCCTCGATAGGGCAACGGTTAGTGTAATCGGCCATGCAGATGTACACATACATGCGCATACATTAAGGCTAAAGCCATGTAGGCAACATATTTTGCTGTGACATCGGTCTACCCAAGATTTGTTTGCCAAGGCAGTGGCTAGGGAGGCCATTGTTAGGGTTCATGTGGTGGCACATGTGACATGGTCATGAGCGCGATTGTTTAAATAACAATCGTATTCATGTTTGAGGCCTTCTCGATAGTATAGTGGTTAGTATACCCGCCTGTCACGCGGGAGACCGGGGTTCGATTCCCCATCGGGGAGCCTCTGGCGCAAGACTACTGACCTTGCCCGAAAAAAAAAAAACAAATCATTATGGGAAATTTAACAAGCCTCAGGACTTGCTAAATAAGGCCAAGGCCGGTTCCTGGTTGTAGTGCCGATGATTGTGTTTAATCCTGTACTCAGTTGATAATTAGAACATTGTTGGAGCTGTAGAGAACCGAATGGACATGAGGGCAATGTTTGTTTACTCTATTGCCCTCGCATGTAGCATTACTTTGGTTATACACAACATGCAACGTCTGATCGGTTGATGGGTCGAGTGCGTGTCACTTTAAACAACACTTGAAGTCGCTTGTAGGTAGCCAGCGATGGGCCTTTCTGTATATTGTCGATCGAATGATCGGCCGATGGGTCTGCCGGTAAGGCAAGGGTGAACATGTCATGCCGTATATGAGGAAATGTTCCTCATGAGTATTAACATGTTCGAGTGTTTATGTCGGTTATATAATGGGAAAACCGAATTAAATTTCAGAACATGGGCTGGATTTCATGCCATGGCGAGATGGTAATTTTGCCGTGGACTTTTGTTACAGGTATGGTTTGTAATGCTCATATCCGGTAAGCTGCTTATGGATGGTTCAGGTATTTGCAGGTTGAGGACGGGGAGATGGATTAGGGCGATGGGTGGTTCTTCGGGAATGCTTAAAGAGCCCCTGCAGGCTCCTCTTCGCTCATTCGAGCTAGGTGTCCCGCTCACCGGTGTCTACCGAGCTTGATTTTTCTTATACGTTAGCTTCAAGGATGATCGCGTACAACTGATGGTTGTAGCGTTTTCGGAATTGTCCTACCTCACATAAGGGACCAACAATTCTCCTGAAGACCTTCCTCTCGGACGCGGCTATGAGTTTAGAGTACCTTTTATTGCACACCAAGGTGTCGGATCCATACATGAATACTGTCATGAGACATGTTCTTGTACAGTAGTACCTTGTATGTTCTGGATAAATTTCAGGATTAAAAGATAGACTATAGTAGGCTTTGTTGGATTTGGCTGATACAATTGACCCAAGGTAGTTAAAGGATTGCACTACTTCAAATTCATGCTCCGCTGCCGAGATAGTTTGACCAACGTTAGGTCTTCTCTTCGCGAAGTTGTCACCATGTACTTAGTTTTCTCCTCAATAATGTGCTGTCTCCGTTTTTGTGCCGCCTGATCGATCTGGGTGGAGGAGCCCTGAATCGAATCTACCGATGATGTCGATATCATCTGCGTAGACAAGAACAAGGTGCCGCAAAATTAATCATCCCATTTTGTGTGTGAATTGCTTTTTTACTAAATAAAAAATATGATTTTGAGTGATGGAAATCTTTTAAATTTAAAGAGCCTTGATAGACCATAGTAGGCTTTGTTGGATTTGATCAGCCGTTCCCATATTTCTTCTTCCATATTTTTACCGGCTGATACTATTGACCCAAGATAGTTAAAGGATTGGACTACTTCCAATTCGTGCTCCATTACCCTGATAGTTTGACCAACGTAAGGTCTTCTCTTCTGGTTTTTGTGCCGGTTGTTCGATCTGGGTGAAGGAGTCGTGTACAGACGAACCGGATCTACCAATGATGTCGATATCATCTGCGTAGGCAAGTATCTGGCAGGACTTTGCCCCTTTATTTGTAACTCCAGAGTCACGGATTGCTTTTTCCAACGCCAGATTTAAGAGGAGGCGGGCCAGACCGCCCCCTTGTCGGAGTCCATTGAAGATGTTTTGACGTGACAACGTCTTATAAATCGGTATACGTTGGGGCGCATTCGGAAAAAAGTTTGTAGAGTTACGATAACGATAACCGTTAACGCACGAGCCGCACTGAGCGAGAGCGCGACTAGCGAGAGAGAGGTTGACGTAGCAAAACGAATAAAATAAAAGAAGAGAGAGTATTGTGAACTGTCGAAGAAGCAAGAATATATCGTATCAATGGACGACATGTCAATTACTGAGCCACCAACATTAATTTCTCCTAAGTCAAGTGTTTTCAATGTGAACATCAAAAAAAATCTTGCTCACAAATCTAGCTATATAAGCGGTTATATGTCTAAAGGTACAATCAAAGCGTGGCTCGAAGTATTAGGAAAGTCGTCTCTATATCGTTTGTACGAAATCAAGGTAGATTTATTGAGACTGAATTCTGGCGAGGCATTAGTCGATGATATACAGGACGATCCATCTAATCGTATAGAAAATATCTCTGCCGAAAATACACCTGCATCTGAGATTCTTGCTTCAAGACAATGTTAGAAGACACGGAATTTCTGTACGAATACGTCATAAAAAATCTCGCATTTATGAAGACAGTGCCGAACTCGGTTCAATATTGGGCTTCCCGCAAAAGAGTTCTCTTCGCTATGATTCTTCAACTTGGAAAACCAACGATATTTCTAACTATAAGTGCAAACGAAATACGCTGGATGAAGCTGCTCGGTATACTTCTCAGACTTAGCAATAAATATCAAGGAAAAACAGCAGCTGATCTAAATGTTAACGAGCGATTTGCTTTGGTGAGCGATGATCCTGTTACATGCTGTTTATACTTCTACAAGCTTGTCGATTCGCTTGAACATGCTAAAATCAAAACAGTCGTATAATCCATTTGGCAGGTACTTCGTTAGAGATTACTTCATTCGCATTGAGTCCCAGCACCGTAGAAGTCCACACGCCCATATATTATTATGGTTGAATAACGACAGAACTAATGACCTTGCCCGGAAAAAACAAATCATTATGCAAAATTTAACAGGCCTCTAGACTTGCTTAAATAAGGCCAAGACCGGTTCCCGGTTGTAGTGCCGATGATGATGATGATGAATAACGACCCACGTGAGACCGTCCGTGAAAATATGCCAAAAACGATTGAGCTTGTGGAAAGTTTGAGTTCTGTTGCTCGAAATGATTTACCGAGTGATTCCATCTATGCCAATGAATTACACAAACATACGTTTACATGTAAAAAGCGAGGCGAAAAGAGCTGCAGATTTGGGATTCCATACTGGCCGATGATCGAGACACGCGTTTTGGTTCCGATGTCTCAATTCGATAGACGTGACTCTCTGAATGAACGCCGATACACAAGCATGGAAGACTTTCTTGCGGTTACCAACATAACCCATGAAATATACCTCGATATCATCCGTTCAACTTTGCGCAGGCCAACTCTGTTGTTCAAACGAAATTTCGACGAAATTATGACAAATACGTTCAATCTATATCTCGCTGGAGAAGTGAATTCCAACATAGATATTCAGTTCATCTTGGACGAATATAGCTGTGCCGAGTACGTCGTAGAGTACATAAACAAATCGGCTCGTGGAATGGGTAACTTATGACGTGAACTTACAACGATGATGCAAGAGAATCCTGAAAAGGACTACACGGGACAATTGGAAGCATTGAGTATCAAATTACTTAACGCTTTTGAGATGTCAGCGCAAGAAGCAGCGTGGTATCTTCTTCGACAACCGATGAGCGAAACCGGTCGTCAAATTGCATACATTCCGACAGTGTGGCCGGCAGAGAGACAGCGCTGTCGCAAACACCGACAACAAATGGACCGCGAGGGTAGCGACGCGGACAGCACCAATGTTTGGACGAAGAACGTAATTGAGATGTACGAAGAACGACCTGTTACTTTGAAAGATGTGTATTTGGCCGAGCTTGCTTCATGGTATGCTTCCGCCAATGATTTCATTGACGATGACGATGACGTTTATCAAAACAATAACGATCAAGAAGCAGAACATGAATCTTCCGCACAGACGTCAGGAGCAAGGAAAACAAGAAAACAACAGTATCGCGAACGGCTGGTCGGGCGTATCATAAGATACCGACATTATGACATTGACGAAACTATCAATTATAAACGAGAGATGGTTCTCTTGTACGTTAAGTTTCGCAACGAAGTGACAGAAATTATCGATCAGAATAAATATCTGCAATTATTTGAGGAAAACGAAAACTTGATCATGGAACGCCGCAGTTTATTCGAGGCGAACCTGAACATTGAAAACGTTATGAAAGAATTGGAAGCAATGATGATTTTGCAGAATGAAGATGAGAGTACAAATGTGCAAGAAGCAGAATCAAGAACGGCATTTGTCGAACGCGTGCTCGGAGAGAATGGTGCTGAAAATGTTGACGATATTCACGAAATAGTTTCGCATCCGGGGCTATCTATTGTAAAGAAGCGCAGCAACGTGATGACAAAACAGCAGTATTGCGAGCTTATACGAACCACCAATCCGGAGCAACGAGAGATTGTTCTGGAGGTAATATATCGAATACACGGTTGTGGAGACGGTGTATCTGAATCCATACAAATTTTCTTTACAGGCCCCGCAGGTTGTGGAAAGACGTATACTTTGAAATGTCTAATGGAAACGTACAACCGCTACACTCAGCAGCATAATTCAATGAACAAACGCATACATTGCCTGTGTGCGTACAGGTAAAGCCGCTGTGCCTCTTGGCGGCACTACTGCTCATTCGGCGTTCCATTTAACCCCTTCCCGCATGACGAAACTCTTGTCGACAGAGGATTTACAGGCTTACAGAAATACGTTTGTAGGCGTCAGAGTGGTGTTTGTAGACGAAATCGGTATGTTGAGTTCTGATATTCTTCAGAAAATAAATTATCGACTGCAACAGATCGCCGATATATACGACAAACCATTTGGAGGCTTCCACGTGATTTTATGCAGTGATCTCAGACACATGCCGCCGGTACGAGCAAGTCCGTGTTACAGTATACCGATCAATCAACTCGGAGGACCAATTCTGTGGCACAGCATTAGTTACTTTCCGCTGGTTCGTGTCGCGCGGCAGAGCGACGCAATATTCTCTACCATGTTGACGAAAATTGGCGACGGGCTGAGACTGAGTGACGATAAGATCACACTTATCGAGTCCAGGCACAAAACTGAATTTTGGGGCAAGGAAAACGCACGGAATGTCGTTCGGGTGTACTACAGTAATAATGAAGTCGATTCGTTCAACAGAAGCGCCATAATTAACGCGAACAATTGTCTAGCGCAAAACATCATTATCGGATACTCGAGTAAATAAGAGTCGGGGTGAACTTCATAAAATGTCTGTGGCAGAAACCGACGGATTGGCGTACTTGCTTCCATTGGCAAAGGGGTATCCGTACATGATTACTTGCAATATAGATGTTGCTGATGGACTTGTAAATGGTGCTATTGGTGTCTTGCAACATATCGAGCGTCAATTATCAAATAAAGGCGATAATTCTGAAAATGTGGAAGCATCGCACAACAAAGATCGACCGGCACTTGAAGAAGGAATAATTGCCCTGTGGTTTGAGTATCCCGAAGCGACTACAGGTACCAGTGCTAAAATCAAGTGCCGACCTTACGTACAAAGCAAAGGAAATACAATTTCTAGAAAATGGGTGCCGATTTATAAAAAAAGTAGTGAACATTACGCTAACAAAAACCGTAAAGTGCAAACGAAAACAGTTTCCCTGTGTGCCCGCTTGTGCGATTACGATTCACAAATCGCAGGGTGGTATGTTTGAAAAGATCGTATATAAATGCTCTGCCAAGCAACCACAGCAGATATTCCAGAAGGATTTCAACACAATCATTCACTTCACTTCATACACACTTCACAGTGAGAGCTGAGAGAAGACACATTCTGGACAGTGATACATACAATTTAAAGTTTATTTAAAACAAAATAAATAAATAGAAAATTTATAATTTAAATTAAAAAAAAAAAATAATTAAAAAAAAAACAAAAAAAAGTTTGGAAAATAAAAAACAGTGGGAAAAAAATTCTTAGTGAACAGGAAACAACTTTAGGTTCGTTTATTTAATTTCACCTATATTTTAATTTAGAAGCATTTGTTTTTAGGTCTGCTTGTTTCCCTTCTTGGTTTTTGTTTGTTCCTCTTTTCTTTTCCTTGAGCCCCACGCGTTTCTTGTTTCTTTTTATGCTCTATGTTTGCAACATCGAAATAGATGGACACCTGCTCTTCTCGTGGTGTGGGTCATCAGCCCGATCAGGGCATGATGGCTCTCATTAAGAGATTAAGGGAGGACCTCGAGGTTCTCAAGGCAGAGAACGCTGTCTTGAGAGATAAATTGTCGCGACTGGAAGCCGCACCACCCGCACCCCCGTCCAGTGCCAGTTCGAAGGCTTCTGATTCGGAATCGGAGCTCGAGCCCGAGTTGGAAAGTCTCGCTGAGAGTTCCGACGAAACAATGGACGGCGGTGACTCGCGCACCCCCACCCTAAACTCGGATAGAGCCCCTAAGCGGAAAACACTGCGTCCAATAATAAACTGCGAAGGAGGACCGTCCAATAAGCGTGTGGCCACCGGCAGCCCGCCAACGCCGCACCCCAAACTGTTGTCCAACCCCGCGATAACTCCAATTCATGTGAGGGTCGTACATCCGCAGGAGCCTTGCCCACCACGGCCAACTCCATTAATTAACCCAAAACCAAAGGCTGCTTGTGTTCCCAACAGTGTTCAGCCAGAGGTCGGGGAACGCCCACCTGTTTCTAAGAAGAAACAGCAACCCGGGGTCTTTGCACGAGACCTCAATTTAAAAAAATTCGTCGCTGACATGAACCGGCTAGGGAATTCTAACTGCAAGGCAAAGACCTTAAGTCCATCCCTAAATAAAATCATAGCCCACGATAGGGAAACCTATCGCACGGTTAACGAGAACCTCAAGGCCAAGGAGGTGAATTATTACACCTTCACTCCGGCCGACGAAAAGTCCAGTACAATCCTCTTAAAACGAGTCGCTGCCTCTTGGGAAAAGTATGACATCGGAACTGCTCTTGAGGCCACCTTTCCTAGTGTGAAATTCATTGACGTCAAAAAATTCTCTCCCCCACAGCGGTTTGTGAACATCAGACCGAAAAGATACAGCAAGCTGAACATATGGCAGCTTCTCCTTGCCCCAGGAACCGACATAGATTCCATAATACGGACAAAGTCGCTTCCAACTCTCCATCAACAAGTTGTCTTCGAAGTATTTCATAACAGAGAAATACCTCAATGCAGACGTTGCCAACGTTTCGGGCATATATCCCGAAACTGCAACATGAGTCGCCGTTGCGTTCGTTGCGGAAAATCCCACGATATTTGCAAGTGCGAACTACCGCTAGCGAAATACGATTCCGCAACAAATGTGCAGGATGAAATAACACTGCCAACTTGCTGCAACTGCGGCAACAAAGGGCATCCGGCTAGTTATAGAAATTGTCCTAAATATAAGGAAATTACACAAAGATCCAAGGAGACTCGAGCTAAGCAAGCAGCCAACAAAGACTTCGGAAAACAGGCCACACATAACCTCATCCAAAATGGGTTCACATTTGCCGACGTGCTTAGGGGTCAGCAGGCAAGGAATACAAAAACTCTTTCAACTCCTCCCCCTCAAAAACATATTCAAGTCCATAAGCGAGCCCGGTAATGGCCAACACGACGCCTCAAATTCAAGCGGTGGTGCAAAACCCTCCGAGGGGGCAATCTTCAATGCTCGAGAAACTACTTAGTTTCTCCCGCTTAATTGAGGATATCCGACCCCGATATGAGAAACTATCAACCGAGGCAGAGAGGGAGGCACTCCTTTTCACTGCATATGCAAGGCATACGCTCCACAATGGATTCCAAAATTAAAGTTATCCTCTTAAATGTCAACTCCCTTGTTTCGCATTCCAAACGTATGATAGTCTCTGACTTCATAAAGAAAAACCGGGCGGACGTGGTAATTGTAACCGAAACTAGGTTGCATCCATGTCACCGTCCCGTATTCCCAAACTTCTCCATGATTCGAAGAGATCGAACCCTCACTGTAGGTCCCACCATCAACGGAGGTGGAACTTGTATACTGGTTAATAGCGGACTTCGCCATGGAGCTA
The DNA here is from genome assembly GCA_963931805.1 of Microdon myrmicae. Taxonomy (NCBI): domain Eukaryota; kingdom Metazoa; phylum Arthropoda; class Insecta; order Diptera; family Syrphidae; genus Microdon; species Microdon myrmicae. Next base: position 100,424 of record CAWVOU010000008.1, read on the forward strand.
TTGACCTCCCACACCTAGAGTCCATAGAGGTATAGATAGTATAAATAGTCGCACCTACGGTTGGTACTCGAGGTAACTCAATTCTGGACATATTTATTGTGTCCAAAGACTTACTTCCCCAAATCACTCCTCCTCAAGTTTCAGTGGGTGTATCTGAACACAATGCTGTGACCACATTCATTCGTGGCTATCGAGCATCTCGGGCTCATAACAGATACATACCCGATTATGGGCGGACAAATTGGGACAACTTCAATATTACATTGAACCATAAACTCCACCATTTCTCTCTTCCCACTGACAGGAACCTAACGACGGTTGAGATAAACAACGTTGCAAAACGACTTCACGAGATTCTAGTTGAAACTTCGGAGACTCATGTCCCGAAGTATAAACTTGAAAAGACCTATCAGATTCCCCATGACGACATCACTCTTCGTCTCATCCGGGAGCGCAAAAAGCTCTGCAGAATGAGATATCGTCATCGCTTTACGCAAAGGGAGCCATTATTGCGATCCATTATTCACAATATTGGTACACTGATAAAACAGAGAATCCAAAACAATCGTACCCGACAATTGGAAGACAAGCTGAAGGGTATTCAGATGGACCAGAACGTTTATAAAAATCTTAAAAAGATATGCGGCTATTCCCGCATCACTTGGCCAATTATACACAATGGTGTTGTTGTCACTAACGACACCAATAAAGCAAATATCATCGGAGAGACCTTCGAAAACAATCACAAACTCACTCTCCAAGATGGCGACCCGAAAACTAATGCAATCGTTAGTTCAGAGGTCCACAGTAAGTTGGACGACTTCAACGAGCCAATTGTTGTCTTTAACTCAACTAACAGTGCATACTTCAATGACAGACGTGATAATGGTCACGGTTTCATCACACCAAATACCCTGCAGAACCTGGTTAAATCTCGAAACCGTAAGAAGTCACCCGGTATCGACAACATGTCATACCACTCATTGCGAAGGCTTTCTGCCTTATTCTTTATAAAGCTCTCCATTCTGCTCAACCATGCTTACAACATGGGGTACTTTCCCCAAGCTTGGAGGCACGCTATTATTTGCCCAATAGCAAAAGTTGGGAAACCAACGTATCACCCCTCAAGCTTTCGCCCTATCTCGCTTCTCACTTGCATCAGCAAAATATATGAAAAATTCATATACGAGAAGCTAAATAACTTCGTCAGTGCCAGGTACGTAATACCTGATTTCCAATTCGGATGTCGAAGAGCGCACAGCACCACTAAGGCTCTCAATTTATTTCAAAACCACGTCTGCGTGCGGCTCTTTAATAAGGAACCCACCGTTGCGGTAAGCCTAGAGATTGAAAAAGCTTTTGATACGACTTGGATCGAAGGTCTCGCTTTTAAACTACTGAATACCGGTCTCAGTAGAACGCTATGTAGCATCATCTACCAGTTCGTTCGAAACAGAAACTTCCAAGTTGGAATGAATGGAAAGCTTTCCCGAACTTTTCACGCCGCTGCAGGCATACCACAGGGCTACATTCTAGGCCCCATCTTATTCAATATTTACACCTCCGATATTCCCCGCCCTGTGGACGGGAGAGTAAACCAAATATGCTATGCGGATGACGTCCTGGTGTACACGTCAACCAAAGGCCCTAACCTCGCAACAAATCGACTCAACCGTCACTTGGACGAACTGTATCAGTATTACAGTCGATGGAAAATCCGACTTAATCCATCCAAAGCAGTAGCCATAATTCTGAGTAGTAAACACTCCCAACCTGGTTCTCGATATTCACAGAATATTCGAATAAAAATGGGAGATACTACGATTAGACCACAGGACAGGATGAAATACCTTCGGGTCATTTATACCCCATAAATGAATTTCATCAAACATGTGACCCACATCCTCCAAAGGGCCCTCGGTCGGTCTAAGCAACTGCACAACATCTTGAAGTGGAGCAACAAAATTAACACGAAAGTTAAGCTGCTCTGCTATAAGCAGCTAATCCGATCTGGAATATCGTACGCCTTTCCCATATGGTCCTGCATATCTTCGGCCCAAATGGAAAGACTTCGGGTTTTCGAAAGGCAACTCCTCAGAAAATGCACCAATCATTCTAGAAGGCCTGACGGTCGTCATTACCCCAACTCTCACCTATACGAAGGCGCCTCCATTACCCCTATCGACGAGTACTTGCTTCAATTAGCATATAAGTACCTCGAAAATATTCAGAACAGCGAGAACCTACTTGTACGGCACTCTTGCGTTCTTGACCCTTCTCTCTCTCGATCTCTTCGGATCAAACCCCCACAATTTCTTCTTCAGTACAAAACTGCAGAAAGCACTATTCCCAACAACAGTCCCCTCTATAATAGAGGATTCCTGGACCCATCCCATAGGGTCTACTATTAACAAACCAAACACACGAACGGCACAAACACAAACATACACACCGACCAAAGAGCAGATTATCAGACGCCAAAGACGTGATCTGCGTTTACTACCGCACCCAAGACCCACCGGTCTTGTATGATTTCTTTCCCACCATCCCTCTATAAAAGTAGTTAGAGAACACTTGGATTAACACTGTCCACACTATCCTTGGATTCCCCCCTTTTTTCTTCTCTTTTCAGATGCCGCGAGACCGAGCCCAACATCCTCACGGATGTGGGTGTTTCTGGTTATTGCAAGATGACCAGAAGTCAGAGACAAGATGAAGGACACATATGTCCTGTCTCGCTAAATTCGGCCTTCTCGCCACAATTTTTTTTTCGCAGCAGATAGTGTACGTAGCGAGGAGTCGGGTAACGAATCTAGACGGCTTGTATGTCGTTACGGAGAACGATGAGCCATTTGTCTTCAAGCATGGGCGTGAAGGGAATGACTCACAGAATACACGCGATATCCGCAACGAGTATCTGCGACTCAACGGACACATACTTTCAAGGAGGCGGTGGAATTCTGTAACGAAGCTGACAACGCTAAACAAACAATGGTGACACTCCTCAATGTGCAAAGTTTGTCGACCCATTCAGAGGATATTCAAACGGATACTGTCATACCAAGATCAGATTACCTCGTATTAACCGAAACGTGGATGTGCGATGATTGTGATTCAGTGCCAATCAATGATTATGAGTGCGTTACGAAGCAGAACTATCGTTCTGATTCTGAAACAAACGCAGCTGGTGGAGTAGCGATTTATAGAAGATTATCATCACCGTCCATGGCAAAGGAAATTCTTCGAGTTGAATTGTCGGATTCAGCTCGTCATATTAAAAACACGGGTGATGTGTGCTTAGCTGAAATTTCATGCTTCACTGTCGATAGAATGTACAAAGTATTACTCGGGGCAGTGTACATTCATGCTGGATCAACTATCCCGAACATTGGTTTGTTGTTGCACCAAGCATTACTCCCATATGTACACAATCAGAGTGTACCGACGATCTATGAAGTTGATGCAGACATACCAATTCTTCTTTGTGGCGACTTCAATATAAATGTCACAACTGATACCGCATTTATTAACTTCATGAAGAGTACGTTCAATCTCGAATGCGCGTCGAATGTCAACAAGCCTACAACATTGGGAGGAACAACCCACGTTCAGAAAAAGATAGTTTCTGTTTGCTGAAAATCGATCTTTCATTTCTAGTCGTCGCAAAAACGTTTGATTCTATTGAACTCATCTTGCAGAAGTCTGTTGATGACATCAATCTTTTCTCCGGATCTATACACGGCAATCTCATTGGCGTATGCAATTGCATGGTTGAGAGAACCCACTAGATCACTTGTGTAAATGTTAAACAAAATGGGTGAATTCACTGATCTTGTAGGGGGGTTGGTCTTAGCGTCGGCATGGACGCAGATTCTACCATCCACCCACTACTTCCACTAAATGTTCCGCCGATTAATAAACTGCAAATTGTCAAAGGGACAACGCAAGAGTCACTGAACATCCGCACAACGATCACCAGGAGAACAATACAAAAAATTAAAACACACTGGATTAACGGTCGTATGATTATTTTATTGAAATGTGGTTCATTTTAATTTGTATTACAGTAGCACTAGGGGGAGGTGACTATGCGGAGTTAATAAAAACACAATTCGCTTTGGATTGTAATCAAACACAGACTTGCTTCAAATTATTATTAAGCACAACACTCGCCACGACTCGGGGAATATTTTATCACGCTTCTCCGCTGCCGGCAAATTAGATGTTTATGGCATCTCTGGCTGCAGTAGAAACCGGGTTCATGTTTGCATTAGGAAATGCTGGAGAATTTGGTTTCAGCGTCTATTGCGCTAATTATATGCAGCTGCTTGGGTTGTTTATTGATAAGAAAAACAAAAAAAGGTTTGCAGGCAATATATATGAAAAGGTACATGACGCGGCTGGGAAAATAGACGGCGCAATATTTATGGTCCCTGTCATGAGGGTTACAAATATATGTAAATCTAATTATTTGTTTACTGGAATTCATCTAAGGAAATTTGACTGGCCACGTAGATGCCGAAATTGTTTGGAAATTTCTGGTAAGCTAATAAAGAAATCTTAAGGAGTGTTGCAGTTCCGCAACATATATCTTATACCAGTCGAGGAAAAAAACATACCGCACGGAGCGTCACCTATTGCTGAATACACAAAAGCAAAATGGTTTATTCATGTGACGTTTTCCATGGTACTGTTTTCACGCAACGCTGGTTTTACTGTTTTTGATACACAGTTTGTTTTGATGTGAAAGTTAAAATTTTAATTTGTATACGGGGCATACAGCACCTGTGCTTTTAATGTAAGATAACGTTTCTAGGAGAGTTGATGCTTTTTTACTTGTGAACGTGCTTTTTAAATCGGAAATAAATGTTGAATTAATGTGTTGGTAAATGTGTTTAATTATTATAAAATTCAATGTCAGTTAATTACTGCCCAATGCGGCTGTTCTAATCGATGGGCTATAACGCCAATATTTTGCTGTTCTGCTCGGGACGCAGAAATAACCTCCTTTTTGCTCTTTCCCAGTTGGCGAAACATCGGCAACAACGGAGTTGCGGTTTCCAGCTGGCGAAACATTATGGTCCTTCGAGCCGGATGCTCGAAGTGTGGAGATGTCCAACATCCATGCAAGAAGTCGACATCAAGGAACATGGATTACGTCCAACATTAAACATAACCTTTCCAACAACCATTGAAGGAGTCATCACCATACAAAACCCTCGACGAGGGATTCCAAGGTAGGTGGAAATTTTATAATACGAGGGTTTCCTCTCATGTTTCGGGATTTGGCAACCCTAGTGTTGCAATCCGGCAATTGACAGCTCTGTCGTAAAGTTGGACATTTTTGAGGTTATACGCACTCAGAACGTTTTGACATACGAGCGCTATTTGTGTTATTTACAGTAACTTAAAAGATTCATCTCGGCCCAAAAATGGAATTAAATCGTCAACATTTTCGTGCGATTATTTTTTACAACTTTCGGCGTGGATTAACTCAGCAACAGTGCATGGATGAACTTAATTCAATTTTTGGCGATGAAGTTCCATCAAGGACCAGTGTTTATCGATGGTATGGTGAATTCAATCGTGGTCGTAGTTCACTCCAAGATGAATTACGTGAATGTCGTCCAAAATCAGTTGTTGTTCCGAAAACCATTGATGCTGTGCGCGAACTGATATTGGAAGATCGTCATGTGACCTATCGTGAGATTGAGACAACCCTAGGGGTTAGTGGGACCAGCATACATTCAATATTACCGAAGACGGATCACTCTTCACCACGACAATGCGAGCTCTCACACATCGGCTGCGACAACTGCATTTTTGAGCACCCAAAACATCGATTTGATGGGTCGTCCGCCGTATAGTCCTGACTTGGCACCGAATGACTTCTTTTTATTCCGTACGTAAAAAACAAACTGAGAGGTCAACGTTTTTCGACACCTGAAGAAGCGGTTGCTGCATTCAGACTGCATGTGTTGGAGATACCTCAATCAGAGTGGCAAAAGTGCTTCGACGATTGGTTCAAACGCATGCAAAGGTGTATAGATCTTCATGGGGAATATTTTGAAAAACAATAAAGTGATTTTCGATGATAAATATTTGTTTTTGTTCTCTAATCCCGAAATATAAAAGGCTACCCTCGTATAATAATTTGACATATAATTTAATTTAGAAGATCCAAGTGATCTTAAATAAAGGTGTTGTACGGTGTGTCAATAAAAACTAATTTCATCGACATTCTACCACCGGGTAGCAATTGTCGCTCTTTAATTCACATAAATAACATTGGAGTGATATTTGTTCATGACTCTTCGAATTTATAATTGAATTCAGTGTCGACATTGATTTGAGACCAATAACGGCAATTCAGTGTTTACGGTTGATAGATTTCGAAAATGTCTGATCAAGTCCACAAGCAGTGCGTTAAATCCTTCATTGACTATGTAAAACAACCGAGTGAGGGCTAATCGCTGGGCACTGACGTCGTCGAAAGTCTGGATGTTGTTATACAATATTTGCAAGCAGCGTTTAATCTGAGCGATGATGAGGATCTCGATAGCGAAGAAGCTACGTCTAACAGTGCAGGCACAACCTCACAAGCGGAGCCACAAAGGTTAGATCTATTCGAAATGTTCCAGTCGATGTTTATCGAACGCAATCTACAATCCCTTGAAACAGCCGAACAGATTAAAAATAAAGGCAACCGCCTGATGAAGGAATGCAAATATCAGGAAGCAGTGGTCCAAGACAATCGGGCAATTAGTTTCGATCCGGAAAACCCAATATTCTACTGTAATCGAGCTGCAGTTTATATCCATGTAACAGAAAATGATCGTGCGATTAAAGACTGCAACTCTGCATTATTCTACAATCCAAATTACAGCAAAGCATATGACCGAATCAATACAGGAAAGTACGATGAAGCCATAGACGCCGATACGAAAGCTATTCAATTAGAACCTGACAACAACAATGGGAATCGGATGCAAGTATTACATCACCAAGCGTTGATAATAAACAAAGTGATGGAGCACTTCATAAGAGTGGAACTCTGGCAGATGTGCTTCTGAAAAACGAAGACACCGTGGTCAAGTGGAATATGCTTACCACATATATATTTCTTGAGTTCAATCGGACTGGACATATCCGAGCCCGTACTGATTAGGTGGTTCATCACTCTTCTTAAAATAAACTAATTTCTGCTTTATTTTAATATTGTTTCTATTACAATCGACGGTAAATAGAGTGAATTAATAGATATTTCCTATTTTTACCAACATTATAAACTTCCGAATTAGAACTCCGAGTGGTCATCGATGACATAGATGGATTTATGATCCATCAAACATTACTCCAACTTTAACACATAGGTCGAACAATAACCTAAATAACAATACTAGTAACCGAAAGGCTAGTAATTCTATCAAATTACTATTATTTAGCAATTTAAATAACACAGTTAACCAACAATTTAATTAATACTCTATTAATCAAATACAAAGTACAGTCCACTGTTGGGCATCCAAGGTTGTTTCATTTGGCTTAATTTTACAGAATTCACTGCAGGTACATCAAGAAATAGGGTTTGGATTGAGGACATCATTCGGCTCCTCTTTTAATGAAGTTGCAGGTAATTGGAACGACCCACGCTACCACGTAAATACGCCCCGCGTACATTAATCGAACCTCAAGAAGAGGACGATGGCCCATTGGGCAAAAAAGTCAAGAGGACAGTTCAATCAAATCTATGGGGTCAGTACCAAGAAAAGTTTTGTCAACAAGGGCACATCCGGTCCTATACTTGCGATGTCAACCCAAAAATCGAATTGGAGATGAATAGTTCGAAGAACTCTGAGAATTTCGATTTCGCTGCATCATACACATCCGTTCCTGGGCACCGCTTCTCGAAACCTGGGCGCATCGTTTACACATCCAGGATTCGCCACTTCTCGTCACCCAGGCACATCGTTGTTAAGTGGCTGGGGTTCTTCGGTTTCGCCGCCTGGACTAAATGCTCTGGGGGCACCCTCTTAACACCGCCCATTGCACGTAGCTGCCACGGGGGCACCACTCCAACGGAGTCGGTGTCTACGATAAGCTTTTGGTTGTAAGATTAAGGGAAAAAGAAAACGAGGAACAAGGAAAGATGCCGGCACCCCTCGGAAAGATGGTGGAATTACAACCCATCACCTTCAACATACTGACGAACACAAATCACATTGTTTCCGCAGCTGATGTGGCAAATGTCGCCTTTCAGGCACGTCTCCACAATATGTCGGAGACTATCAACTATGCTGTTTCAAAAAGAAATCATATGCGGTCACAGCACTCACAACAACAATTGCAGCAGCAGCATAGACCTTATGATGACAATTAGTATGAGGATGATGGTGGATCCTAGACAATGACTGCACATTATGACCGCAGTCCAGATTCCGCAAATAACAGTTACGCTCAGCGACTTCAACGTCGGAAAAGTGAATCGGCTGACGGTAACTACAGTTCAAATGCCAGAGCATCCACAATATCGGAGAATCGATTCCCACGAATTACCATCAAGGTGTTACGTCTCCAGCGCCGTGCTTCCTCTTTCGAGGGAAGAGCGTGGAGGTTATTGAAATAATTAAAGTTTTCTTTATTTAAATAATTATTAGTTTTATTTTTACTTTATTGAACTCAGCTATATCAAGCTGAGCTCTATTCTGAACTAACTTTACAAAAAAAGAAAAAAAAAACAAAAAAAAAATTGTGGCGAGAAGGCCGAATTTAACAAGACTAGGACATATGTTTGATGAAATTCATTTTTGGGGTATAAGTGACCCCGAGATATTTCATCTTGTCCTGTGGTCTAATCGTAGTATCTCCCATTTTTATTTGAATATTCTGTGAATATCGAGAACCAGGTTGGGAGTGTTTACTACTCAGAATTATGGCTACTGCTTTGGATGGATTAAGTCGGATTTTCCATCGACTGTAATACTGATACAGTTCGTCCAAGTGACGGTTGAGTCGATTTGTTGCGAGGTTGGGTCCTTTGGTTGACGCGTACACCGGGACGTCATCCGCATAGCATATTTGGTTTACTCTCCCGTCCACAGGGCGGGGAATATCGGAGGTGTAAATATTGAATAAGATGGGGCCTAGAATGTAGCCCTGTGGTGTGTCTGCAGCGGCGTGAAAAGTTCGGGAAACCTTTCCATTCATTCCAACTTGGAAGTTTCTGTTTCGAACGAACTGGTAGATGATGCTACATAGCGTTCTACTGAGACCAGTATTCATTAGTTTAAAAGCGAGACCTTCGATCCAAGTCGTATCAAAAGCTTTTTCAATGTCTAGGCTTACCGCAACGGTGGGTTCCTTATTAAAGAGCCGCACGCAGACGTGGTTTTGAAATAAATTGAGAGCCACAGTGGTGCTGTGCGCTCTTCGAAATCCGAATTGGAAATCAGGTATTACGTGCCTGGCACTGACAAAGTTATTTAGAGTGGATGTCTGGAGTTAAAATCGCCGCCTATGATGAAGGGTGTAAGTCTCGAGGTCCTTATTAGTTTGCCGATATCTTCGGAATTAATGGGGCCATTATTAGTTTTATGCGAGTGGTATACGGAGTATATTCTCACTCAACCATTACTAGCCAGATGCAGTTCAACTCCAAACACCTCTATGGACTCTAGGTGTCGGAGGTCAATAGCTCCATGGCGAAGTCCGCTATTAACCAGTATACAAGTTCCACCTCCGTTGATGGTGGGACCGTCAGTGAGGGTTCGATCTCTTCGAATCATGGAGAAGTTTGGGAATACGGGACGGTGACATGGATGCAACCTAGTTTCGGTTACAAGTACCACGTCCGCCCGGTTTTCCTCTATGAAGTCGGAGAAATGAAATAATTAAAGTTTTCTACGCTTGGAATGCGAAACAAGGGAGTTGACATTTAAGAGGATAACTTTAATTTTGGAATCCATTGTGGAGGGTATGTCTTGCATATGCAGTGAAAAGGAGTGCCTCCCTATCTGCCTCGGCTGATAGTTTCTCATATCGGGGTCGGATATCCTCAATTAAGCGGGAGAAACTACGTAGTTTCTCGAGCATTGAAGATTGCCCCCTCGGAGGGTTTTGCACCACCGCTTGAATTTAAGGCGTCGTGTTGGCCATTACCGGGGCTCGCTTATGGACTTGAATATGTTTTTGAGGGGGAGGAGTTGAAAGAGTTTTTGTATTTCTTGCCCGCTGACCCCTAAGCATGTCGGCAAATGTGAATCCATTTTGGATGAGGTTATGTGTGGCCTGTTTTCCGAAGTCTTTGTTGGCTGCTTGCTTAGCTCGAGTCTCCTTGGATCTTTGTGTAATTTCCTTATATTTAGGACAATTTCTATAACTAGCCGGATGCCCCTTGTTGCCGCAGTTGCAGGAAGTTGGCAGTGTTATTTCATCCTGCACATTTGTTGCGGGATCGTATTTGGCTAGCGGTAGTTCGCACTTGGCAATATCGTGGGATTTTCCGCAACGAACGCAACGGCGACTCATGTTGCAGTTTCGGGATATATGCCCGAAACGTTGGCAACGTCTGCATTGAGGCATTTATCTGTTATGAAATACCTCGAAGACAACTTGCTGATGTAGGATTGGGAGCGACTTTTTTCGTATTATGGAATCTATGTCGGTTCCTGGGACAAGGTGAAGCTGCCATATGTTCAGCTTGCTGTATTTTTGCGGTCTGATGTTCACAAACCATTGTGTGGGGGGGGGGGGGGGGGGGGGGGGGGGGGTAGCGACTCGTTTTAAGAGGATTGTACTGGACTTTTCGTCGGCCGGAGTGAAGGTGTAATAATTCACCTCCTTGGCCTTAAGGATGTCGTTAACATTGCGATAGGTTTCCCTATTGTAGGTCACGATTTTATTTAGGGGTGGACCTAAGGTCTTTGCCCTGAAGTTGGAGATCCCTAGTCGGTTCATGTCACCGACGAAACTTTTTAAATTGAGGTCTCGTGCAAAGACCCGGGTTGCTGCTTCTTCTTAGAGACGGGTGGGCGGACCACGCCCTCTGGCTGAACACTGTTGGGAACGCAAGCGGCCTTTGGTTTTGGTTTGACCACCGGAGTTGGCCTCGGAGGGCAAGACTCCTGTGCAGGCACGATTTTCGGGTAGTTTTGAGCTGTCGCGGGGCTCGACAGCGTTTTGGGGACAGGAGATGATGATGATGGGGGTGGTGTTGGTGGGCAGCCGGTAGCGAAGCGCTTATTTGTGGGTCCTCCCTTACAGCTTGTTGTTGGGAGCGGCGCTTTTCGTTTTGGCGTTTTGAGGTAGGGGTACGTGACTCACCGCCGTCCATTGACTCGTCATAATTGTCAGTGACAATCTCTAACTCCGGCTCGAGGTCTGATTCTGAATCAGAAGCTTCCGGACCGGCACCGAACGGGGACGTGGATGGGGCAGCTTCCAGTCGCGATAATCTTTTCTTTTAGGACCGTGTTCTGAGTTCTGAGAGCCTCGAGGTCCTCCTTCAATCTCTTAATGATGGCCATCATGCCCTGATCCGGCTGATGGCCCATACCACGGGAAGAGCAGGTGTCCATGTTTTATCTGCCACAAAACATGTGAACAGATAAACGACAAAGGACAAGAAGCGCTCGGAAACAAGGGGAGGGGGGGGGGGGCGGGCAAACGAAACCAACAAACGGGAAAGAAACGAAAAACAAACGAAAAAGAAACAAAATCAACAAAAAAAAACAAACAAAAATCAAGAAACGGAAAACAAAACAAAACCAACGACCGAAAAAGAAACAAAAACCAGCAAACGAAAAGGAAACAAAAAACCAAAAAATGAAAACAAAAGGAGGAGAAACCTAGTCTCAAGGTTTTTTTTTTTTTTGATATCATGTTCATTAAAATTTTGGGAATTCCTTTATTAAAATTGTTAAAGTAAATTAAAATTTAGTATATCATGCGTATGATGTATTATGAATTGTCTTGATTGATATCTCCTCGCCTGTCTGCTTGGCTATGATGTCTGATCATGTATGAACTGTCTCGTACTGAACTGTCTCAAAACACTGTGAACTGTGATGGAACTAGAAGACTGACTGAACTGACTGACTGAACCAACTTTACAATATAAATTTTCCTGTTTTTATCGAACATTTTGTTCCAACTAACTTTGTCGTATTAAATGAACAAAACAATCCAGAAGTCTCTGTGACTTAAAATTTTGAATAAAGTTTGAACGAAAATCAAAGTGCAAAGTGCTATGTTTTGAAATGAAAAATGTGCTTGTTATGAAAAGGGTCATGTTTTTAAATGTGCTGTAAGTGACTGGATATAGAATAGTGTGTCTGTTTATTTATGAATTGTATTAAATGAGAATGTAGGATATGTGAGGAGGTATTTTTAAAGGTTGTGTTAGAAATTAAAAATTATTGAATAAAAACAAAGGCCATTTGTTAACTGTCTATCTTTTCCTTAAATTTAAGGAAAATTTTATAACCGTGTTTAATTTTAAGATAATTGTTAAAAAAGGGGAAGAAAGAAAGAAAATTTTAGAGGTAAAATATATATTGGGATATAATGTATTGGAAATTTGCACGAAAAAGAGAATTTTGAGAATTAATATTAATCATATATATAGAAAAAAAATTTTTTTGGATAATAAAAAAAAAGCTTCCAAGTGGAAATATTTTATGTTAGTTGGAAATATTTAAAGTTAGTTAAAAGATAATGTAAGTAGACTATAAGTAAACTTTTGGATTATTGTGACCTATTTTTCTAGTATTATGAACTTTTGGATTTTTGTAACTTTTGATATAAGATTAACTTTGAACGCCATTGTGATTGAACGAAAATCCAAGTCTGTAATTAATCCTAATCTAAGCAATAGTTAACAGAAAACTATTCTCTTCAAGGATAATTTTCTTTCTCGAAGAAGGGTGGGATGTTGTATTCCAGAATACTACCCTTATTCGTTTTAACACTAATCTCATGTCCTTTCTAACACAACCTTTAAAACTACATCCTTACATATCTTACATTCGGTATGTCGGAGAGTAATTTCCTCACTTGGTTCAGCGGTGCCTTGACCTCTCGTTTTGCTTCTAGTGGTAACTAAGACCTTGCCTACCTCTTGTGTGTCTTGGAGGTTAATAGGGAGGCGGCTAAGTACATCTGCGTTGGAGTTGTATTTTCCTGCCTTGTAAATAATTTTGTATTCATATTCTTCTAGCAATATTGTCCAACGAACCAATCTTGATGTCGGATCCTTTAGATTCATGAGCCAATGTAGTGGTTTATGGTCTGTACATATTGTGAACCTTCGTCCGTAGATGTAGGGGCGAAATTGTTTGACGGCGTATATGATTGCTAGTAGTTCCTTTTCTGTCGTGCTGCACCTGGATTCGGCGTCACTAAGGGTACGGCTAGCATAACAGATTGCTTTGTCCTGGCCAATTTCTCCCTGCGATAAGACCGCGCCTATTCCAATGTCGCTAGCGTCCTTAGTTACTATAAAGTCTTTATTGAAGTTAGGGTAAGCTAATATGGGAGGTTCTATAAGTTTATTTTTTAACGTATGGAAGGCTTCATCACAGAAGGGGTCCCATTTAAATGCTTCGGTTTTCTTTAGTAACTTCGTTAGTGGCTTTGCTATGGTTGAGAAATTGTTTATAAATCGCCGGTAGTATCCTATGAATCCGAGGAATGATTTTACTCCCTTGACATTCTTGGGTGTGGGATATGTTTTAGCAGCTTTAATCTTTTCGGGGTCTGGTTTAAGACCGTGTTCGGAAATTACATGACCCAAATACATTAGCTCCTTCTTCAGAAAAGTACATTTATCTGGTTGAAGCTTAAGGTTATTCTGACGTACACAATTAAATATTCGTATAAGCTTTGAGTTGTGTTCTTGCAGGTTATATCCGTAAAGGACTATGTCATCGATGTATACAAAACAGGCGAATCCTTGTAATCCCATTCAAACGTTGTTCATTAAACGTTGAAAAGTTGCGGGCGCGTTTCGTAGACCAAACGGCATACGGTTATATTCATAATGTCCATAAGGGGTACTGAAGCCAGTTTTGCACTTGTCTTCATTGTCCATTAGGATTTGATGAAATCCGCTTGCCAGGTCGAGGGTGCTAAAATAAGTTGCCCTCCCTAGTTGATCTAGTATGTCCGTGATATTTGGTAATGGATATGCATCGGCAACAGTTACTTCGTTTAACCTACGGAAATCAACCACAACACTCCATCTCTTATTACCTTCCCTGTCAGCCTTTTTTGGTACCAAGAGCAAGGGGGAGTTCCAAGGACTAGCACTGGGTTGGATAATAACACTTTGTAGCATGTCATTCACCTGTTTATATATCTCGGTTTTTTGTGTGTCCGGGAGCCTGTAGGTTTTGGTAAATACGGGTGGTTTGTTTGGGTCAGTAATGATTTTATGTTTCGGCGCTTTTGTAAATGAAAGGTTGTCACCTTCGAGAAAAAATAAATCATTGTATTCTCTACATATTTGAAGGATAGCTTGTTTTTCTTCACAATTACAGTGACTGAGATCAATTATTGATGTTAATTTATTTAGCCTGCCTTTGATTAGGTCGTCGGATTGACTAGAGATTAGGTTGAAATCACTTAGCTTGTCCCATTTGAAGTCTACGTCTTTAGTATTCACCGTTTGTTCTGTTTCCGAAGTGTTCATCATTAACACCTTTAATTTGAAGCTCTTGGGGCTGGTTAAGGTTTCGCCCACGTATATTCCTGGCATGATTCGTTTTTTTTTTTGAACATTTTGTACTTCAGTCTTTGCTGCTGAAACTTTGTCACCCAATCTTCTCTGTTTTCGCTTTCTATTCTGTTTAGAGTTATTACTTTTTCCTTTTATTCGAACTGAAGGTCTGAACAGGTGGCTCGTGATTCACATACTAGCTTGTTACGGAATAGGCTCGGTGCCTCGTTTGTAGAGCCGTATGGCTTTCTTCGATGCTCACTCTCATTACCCTTTGACATTGGAATCTTCAGGATGTGTTCCTTGAAATCGATTACACATCTATATTTAAATAAAAAATCGTTTCAGAGTTCCAAGGTGAAAATATTCCTACGGAAAAATGAAGAGAGAAAAATTGATATTTTACTAACGATTCTTACTACTAATATATGTGGGCTAACTGTTGATTGATGTTCTGTTCTTTTCGAGATTACCACTTCCTGGATTCCAATAGTGTAGTTTCCTCTTAAACACGTTTTTTTCTTGAGTTATTGTCTTCTTTTTATATTATTTCCGTTTTCTATCTTATTACTGCCAGGCAGACTTCACGCCCTATAGTTGTGTGTTATCCTGGTCTTTTCTGTTTTTTTTTTCTTTTTTTCGTCGTTTTATGTCTTATTATTTTTTTTTTCAAATCTCTGAGGTTAATTTAGATTTCCTCAGCAGTTGCGTTGACTTCGTACAAGGAGCTTTCATCAATAGTTAAACTCGATACATCGAATGTTCCGCCATCCAAGTCGAAAATGAGGACATTCCTTCCCTCTTTAGGGTTTTATCCCGCGTCGTCGTTAGTCGCACTAATCTCTGGGATTGAGTCCTCCTTCGTGGATCGGTCTTCCTTCGAAGATTGAGTCGTCCTTCGGGAAGTCCACCAGTCTTCGTGGATCGGTCTTCGTTCGAGGATTGGGTCGTCCTTCGAGGATTGGGTCGTCCTTCGAGGATTAAGTCGTCCTTCGGGGATTGGTCTTCGTTCGGGGATTGAGTCTTCCTTCGAGGATTGGTCTTCCTTCGACGATTAAGTCGTCCTTCGGGGATTGGTCTTCCTTCGAGGATTAAGTCGTCCTTCACGGATTGGTCTTCCTTTGAGGAATAAGTCGTCCTTGGGGGATTGGTCTTCCTTCGGGGATTGAGTTCCTTCGGGGATTGGTCTTCCTTTGGGGAGTCCACTAGTCTTCGTGGATCCTCTGTCGTCCTTCGGGGATTCCACCAGTCTTCGGGGATTGGTCTTCCTTCGGGAATTGGTCTTCTTGTGGGGAGTCCTCCAGTCTTCGTGCATCCCACCGCTGCCACCAGTGTTACGTCTCCAGCGCCGTGCTTCTTCTTTCGAGGGAAGAGCTTGGGGGTTATAATATCTTTTCTTATTTGAAATAATTATAGTTCTTAGTTATTAAATTAATTATAGGTTTTATTTATTTTTATATTTTATTGAACTCAGCTATCTCAAGCTGAGCTCTTTTCTGAAGTACTTTTACAATATAAATTTTCCTGTTTTTATAGAACATTTTGTTCCAACTAACCTAAAATTTTGAAAAAACTTCGAACGAAAATCAAAGTGGCTATGATTTGAAATGAAAAATGTGCTTGTTATGAAAAGGGGCATGCTTTTAAATGTGCTGTAAGTGACTGGATATAGAATATTGTGTCTGTTTATTTATGAATTGTATTAAATGAGAATGTAAGATATGTGAGGATGTAGTTTTAAAGGTTGTGTTAGAAAGGACATGAGATTAGTGTTAAAGCGAATAAGGGTAGTATTCTGGAATACAACAAAGGGAACAATACAATCCCTTCTGATCTTATGGAAAGTTCAGCGAATTCGCGCAATTCAAGGAACATATCAACACAATCACTCAACCAGTGGATGAAATACTCCGCCAGACAATGTGGCCAGCGTCAATCTCAGCTCCCATCAAAAATTCGCCAGACGCCGAGCATTGGTTTAGCGGCGTAGATGGGACAAAACCCCAACTGCAACAGCATCAGGCACAGCAAAAACCTTGGATTCAAAACGCAGATGATCATATGCAGTTGGTGGCAACTCTATAAATTTTAATTTGTATATGGTGCCTTCAGCACCTGTGCTTTTAATGTAAGATAACGTTTTTATGAGACAGTTGGTGCTAATTTACTTCTTAACGTGCTTTTTAAATCGGAAATAAATGTTGAATTAATATGTTGGTAAATGTGATTAATTATTATAAAATTCAATGTCAGTTAATTACTGCCCAATGCGGCTGTTCTAATCGATGGGCTACAACGCCAATATTTTGCTGTTCTGCTCGAGACGCAGAAATAACCCCCTTTTTGCTGGTTCCCAGTTGGCGAACCATCGGCAACAACGGAGTTGCGGTTCCCAGCTGGCGAAACAAGGAGCAATGGTATACGAAGAGAATGCATGAAGGTAAGTTTTCTTTACAGGGACTTAAAGATCGTAGATTTGATCTCTTAAATGCGTGCAGCATTTTTAGGTGCCGAATGCGAATGGATCGGCGAGGACTTGAGCGTCCTGGGTGATGATTATGCGGGTTTTTCAGGAAGGTAAACAGTGGGATTTGGCGGAACCGCCAAAATCTCTGCTGTAATTCGTTTTTAAGGTGAAAGGTCTTGTTGGATGTTATATCTGCACATTACATCACGAAGTGTTCACCCATTATCTTATCGTCCATAATGTATAACAAATACTCGGGCATACCTAGATTTGATAGTTTATATACAAGCACTTCTAACCATACGATATCCAAGGCATTTTCAAAGTCAATCAAACAGACCCCTGTGCATTGTCGCTTTGCCTTGTCCCACTGTATGTCGGAAAAGAGTTTCGTCGCGGTATCAACGGCGTCGTTTTTCGATCTGACACCGAAGTGGTTGTTCGGAATAATACCATTTTCATCACACCAGTTTATCAATGCATTATGTATTAAATTTTCGAGAATACCCTGCTGATGTTTGGTAATCGAGTGAAGATTGGATGGATTGTTCCTGTTCTTGTTTTTTTTTTTTTTGGTATCGGATGGACTACTGCAGTTTTCCAACCGGTTGGATAACAGTATTTAGAACGTTGTTGAATAAAACAATGTAATCCCTTCACTGCTTTAAGAGGAAAGTGCATTAAAACAATGTTTGGAATACTATCTATTCTAGATTTTTTGTGCGTAATGGGTATAAGGATGTCCATAAGTCCATCCTTGTGCAAATACACTCCCGTCCTGATTTCTAAGCAGGAAATCTGCTCTTTCGTCTGAACTAAATGTAGTGAAACTTCGACTTTCAAGATGCCAATTATTAAGTTCATGGCGTATCGAGATGTGATTTTAGAGAGCCCTATTTTCCAGTTTGCATGAGAACACTAATGACAACGGACTACGAGTCATCGAACTGGCAGCATCGAAAAACTTAGTCGTTGCAAGAAGAACGAATGAAGAACGCTGGAAGAATGTCGTGTCCATCCCCAGCTTTTCCCAAGGGGTATTGAACTGCAGCAACGAACGGTGCCATTGGTATTATCGGAGTCTTCGCGAGATCCAGGTAGGGCCTGCCTGAGAAACTTAATTGGTGCTAATCCACATTAAAATTCAACAAAAAGTAGAAAATAAGAGTTGGTACGATCTGATCCTCGAAGTCACACTGTGCTGGACAAAACTCCAACGCCCGGCAACCAAAAGAGGGTCCGATTCTGGGGCATAGCAACTCGATAAGAGGAGAAGACGTAACACTTCAATATGATGAACATTTTAGTTCATGAGACCTATATAGTATTATATTGAAAAGAAATTTAATTTGAAAAAAAAAAACAACTCTTGCACTACCTATAGTATGTATTTAGAAGTATCTGTATTTATAGCTTGCGATGGTAAACGCCTGTATTTTATAGTCTCTGAAAGTAGCGGTGGCTCTAGAAAAAGAAGTTATCGATATATAAAATAAACATTAATTTATTGACAACAAGGAAGATCATAGAGAAACTCATTCAAAAATTACTGGTGATAGTTACATTGAAAACGAGGACAGGCCTATAGGAGTGCTGTGTTACATAAACATCAAGCTTGAGCCGAGGTTATCCAATGTAGGCTCCTAATCTTTTTTGTATTGTGGTCGACGATTTTCCACCAATCGAGGCGGTCATTTCACTCCATTTGCCGTAATTTCTATCAAAAATCATTCCTCAGGCAAACTAATATTAATTGTTTTGTAAAGTGTTCCAAAATAGATAATTGCTGTAAACAGTCAATTGTAACACGTTTGTCTGTACCAAACTCTACTGTTTTTGGATGGTTGTCAATTGCGGTCGTGGCCCTTATAGAGTTTGGTTTAGATGTTGGATCATTTCATCCCACGCAATTCCCTTCTTCCGCCGCCGCTCGGAGGATGGTCGTTGATCAGCAAGCGCCCTCGCCGTAAATTAAATTATATCTGTTTTCGCTTTGGCATTGCGCAAAGATAGAAAGTAGACATACCATTTATGCGTAGCTCCTCAGGTGTCACCGTTTTAATTTCAACAATCCCTTTCAGCACACCTGGATCAGTTAATGTCTTAGTAAGTCTTTTATTATTTCATTGATTCCAGTTAGTTATATGCTTCACAAATAAAACGTTTCTTAACTGCATATATTTTACAGAAGTTTTACAAATAACTTTTTTTTTCTGACATTTTAGCTTCACAAATAACGTTTATTATTAACTGTACGCCGATAACATTTAATTACAACCTTTTAAACAAAACTTCTTTTTATCGCGTTGTGACTTAAAGTTGTCTTTTTCAACTCTACTAGTTGTTCAAAAATTGGGTATTTTCTAAAACCTTTCCTTTCTTCTTTAGTCTGGACCAAAAAAACCAGATCTTCCGTCTTATCACGTCACGCACTCGAAGGTAGATTTTTTCTATTCTCTCTGCTATCCCTCATCCGCCTCACCGGTTCAACGAAGGTCTCTCCTCGACGACGGCCAACTCCGAAAATAACCGAAGACACCACTGCCAAAGAGAACCTGGGTTTACATGCCCACTGCGTTCAATGCGAAATACGTCTCAGCTGCATCCGATTAACTTTCAAAACCAGTTTGTATTATGTTTATTAACCACACTTCAATTAATTAATAATTTTTATTCGTCAATGCAGCCGAGTGTGCGTTGTGTCCAAAGAAAGGCGACTCACGTTACAACGCCGCCGTCGCCAAGGCGAACCAGGAAGGGCATACACGAGGGATCGGGCGAAAGAACCACCCAAACTCACTTCCCCCTTCACACTCCACAATCAGACACCTCGAATCCAAACAACCCCAAAAATGTGTGCCGCATTGTTAGTGTGGATTGACCATAAACTAACCATGCTATGTAAGTGATAAGGGTTAGTATAAGAAATTTGTGTATATATTTATGCTAGGTATGTATAAATGTTGGGTTCCTCGATAGGATAGTGGTTAGTATACCCGCCTGTCATGTGGGAGCCCGGGGTTCGATTCCCCGTCGGGGAGCCTCTGGCGCAAGACTAATGACCTTGCCCGGAAAAAACAAATCATTATGGAAAATTTAACAAACGCCAGGACTTGCTAAATAAGGCCAAGACCGTCTCCCGGTTGTAGTGCCGATGATGATAAAGTATAAATGTTAATTTAAATCTGTTGTGTCGCCTGCAACAGAAAGGGAGAACAAAGACAAGCATCTCACAGAAACAAGGACAAAACAAAACCAAACATCGCTCAACACCACAGTCTCTTCTCCATCACGCCCCCAGGGTCCAACTCATCATCACCAACGGAAAACCTCATCAAGGATCATCCAAAAGAACTACAGCCGAGAGCTCGACCGCCCACACTATCCGGTTAGGACCTTGTGGCGGTGCCGCCAAATCCTATGGTTCACCTTCCTGAAAAAACCCGCATCCATACAACCCAGTCTGCATAAGCTTTCGCTAATGCAATTGCAATCGCATCTTAAATGCTTCACGCATTATATAGATCAAATCTATAATCCAAAAAGTCCCTGTGAAAGAAAACTTACCTTCATGTATCGCTTCGCATATAATTTCCTGTAAGAATTTCTTTCTACCTATTCAAGAATCCCAGGCAGATTTCAATTTCCCATATCTTAAACATTTCCTTTTACAAGAACATTTGATCCTTTCAACGTGCTAGATAAAATTCCTAAAAACAGTTCCTCAATCTGCATATGCACCATAAATACACAACATTCGGAACCCATTGTATTAATTGAAATGCAACGTCGGGTGGCTTGTTTTTACAGCTGTGTAGTGCTCTAAAAAGCCCTACCACCTTTTTCCCCATCCATACATCCTAATCCCAGAAATCCTACATCAAAACATTAAATCCTGTCAAAATCCTGAAAAACCAAAACCAAATCCAAAATTCGCAATAAACGAATCAAAATATTCGTTTATCGCTTTGCATTTGCCCCACGGCATAATTTAATCAGAAAACCAACACTAAAATCAAAATTCGCAATAAACGAATCAAATATACGTTTATAGCTTTGCATTTGCCCCACGGCATAATCTCTATTCAAAATCCAGAAATACATTTCAATCTGGTAATTTCCCTAGAAAATTAAACAAACCAAATCCATGGCAAATCACACCAGATGTTCGAATTTGCCACAAGCAAACAATACCCAAATACCATTTCAAATCCTCACATGCAAATAGATTGATGAAGATTCAGAAAACTGAATCTTATCTAAAACAAACATTGAGCATCGCACGAAATGTATTGAAAATCGAGATTGTTGCACGAAAATGTGTATCTTTGGGATACAATTTTCGATTCCTTTTCCTTTATAAAGGAATAGTATATTGATCTCCGGGCCGCAGTTAAATATCATCCGTTGTCCCTGAAGGAAAATATCCTGGAGAAGGGCGAAGTTCAAATTAAAAATAAATAAAATACAAAAAGGAAAAACGAGCATTCTTTTCATTTTTCTGGTGAGTAAAGTATAGGTACTCCCTCAAAGAGAATACTTCTGAAGATCTGGAGTATCACCTGGCCACCACGGAAACCAGCGGACTTGCGAAGACTGAGGCCAAACCAAAAGGACGTTACTCTTCCCTCTGGATCAGAGGAAGCACGGTTAACGACCCCTTGTAGGACAAGATTTCAGGAGCGGTCTGTTTTAAGAGATCGCCTTGTCCTTTTAAGGATCAGGAGACTCGCGTCCTGAAACTAACCCCTACTAAACACAACAAAAAATTTTGGTGGCAGCGCGTGGGATACCCAAAATCCCCTACCAAAGAGAATACTGGAAAAATTATCCACGAAGGACGTCCCGATAATGCAGAATTTCAAAATCCTCTATAACTGATTCCTGAAGACATCAAAGACACGCACTCCAGGCGCTTGAAGGAAGACATTTAAAACTGGCGGGATAATACTTGCGATATCCCCTAACAACAAAAAAGCAAAATTTCTTCTAAAGCGTATTCCGGGGCTAACACCGGAACAGTAACATTAAAACCTTTTTTTTTTAAATTTTTAAAGCGTATACCGGGGCTGACACCGGAAAGATATTGAAATTTAAAAGCGTTGCCTGGGGCTTGGATACCGGCAAAGTAGATAAAATCAAAGTGCTACGAAAACTGCCACGAGTTCCGTGGAAAAGAGGAAACATCTTTTTCCTTATACACCAGAACAACATAATCATCAGGAAATTTGCTGCTAGATCCTGACGATAGTGATTAGGACCAGAGAAGAATAAAATAATACATCCAGTGGAGCGAACCCCAGTCAGCAGAAAAACCGATTCCTGTCGCAGCTCCAACAACCACAGGTAAAAGAAAATTTTTATTATTAAAGTGAAAAGTGAAACAGAAAGTGAACTAAATTTGATAATTAAAATAAAGATAAAATTCATTTAAGTTTGTCATTTTTTGCGTAGTAATCGGCCTCCAAAATAAATAAATTTTTTTTTTCGAAATCATTAACTAAAGGAGACGCCAAGAATAAATTGAATGTTCAAATACTTTTTTCAAAATTGTTCTTTTCACATGAGGATCAAGAAAAACCCTCTAAAATTTGATTTTTTTCTTTTAAATGCAATTAGTTTATATATTTTTTCCTCTCCTAATGGGAATATCCATATAAGTGCCCAGAAGGGATAAAATTATAGTGAAGCAATCAAGGGAACTGTAGAAAATATGTTCACCTTTATAGACGAAATTTAAATAAACGTACACTAAAATTTATCAAAAATTTTACACATATTTCAATTTACAGAGGCAAAATTTAAATTAAACAAACATAAAAATGTTCATAAAATTGATACGAATACATTTTTTCTTAATAAGCATATATTTTTAAACGCATATTTTTAACAATTTTCTAAAAATTTTACACATATATATATATACATATACACATTTGCTTTTCGGAACTATTTCAACTTCTTTGGGGAAGATTTTCTATTGTTTCTGAGTGATAGCTGAAGGAAAACGGAAAGTTAAAGTCCTTTGCACTTAACTTTGACGTTGTTTTGGACTTTTTTGTGTGTTGATTTTCTTTTTACGTTCCTGTGGAAAAACCTATTTCAGGGTCCTTTTCTCTTTTTGCCCGTGACACTTCAGGCCTTGCTCCCCTCGAACGAAAGGAAAATTGTTTCTCTCACAATTAGGAGTAAAATACACTTTACCCAATAGGATCTAACTAACTAAGTTGGAGGATATATTATTCTTGTTGTTTTCGTCTTTCCTCTTGGTTATCGTATCACGATAAAATGAAAATTACATCTCTTTGTTCTCTACCCCTTTTCACCATCATTTGGGAAGGTCTGTTTCACAAATACGTCGTGAGCGACAAAAATAAACCGGGTACGCGTTCGCAGAGACCTGAGCCCGAGCTCATACAAAATCGCGAGGACGAAATATCGGAAACCGTACGTATGGAAACACGCGAACAGAGTTCTAGAATGAACCTACCAATAGGATTAAGTGACATACTGGGACTCGTGCCGGTATTTAACGGTAATCCTGATGAATTAGAGGGTTTCGTCTCTTGTGGAGACATTTTGTTCTCACAAGCACAAGAAGACAACCAGAAATCCTTTATTCTAAGGGTAGTAAAAACCAGATTACAGGGACCGGCGCGAGACTGCATCCAACATAAAATTATTTCTACATGGGAAGATTTGGTATCTGAATTGGAGGGAGAATTTAAAGCTCTAATCTCTAGGTCTGCTGCTCAAAATAATTTGGTGGCAACAAAACAGGATAGCAAGGAGGATGTAAAGGAATTTTCAAATAGACTCAGACACCACCTGCATGAATTGGACAGCGCCACATACGCTAGTTCATCTGATCCTACAGTCAGAACTTATCTTCTGGCTGCAAATCAGAGACTTGCGTTAAATACGTTTGAGGATGGGATAAGAAATTCCAGCCTCAAGATCTTAGTAAAAGCGCATAGGGCTTCTAATCTCAAAGCGGCCATTAGCTACGCTTTGGAACAATCTCAAAGATTGAACAGCGATAACTCAATGCAAACTTCCACTAACAATTTTAGGAGAAACCAACTAATTGTTTGCCAAACATGCAACAAGAGGGGACATACTTCTGCGACTTGTTATCGCAACACAAATTTTCCAAATTTCGTCCCCCAACGCATTAAGACAGAGGTTGAACGTCTCCAATGCACATACTGTCGGAAGTATAATCACACTCAGGCAGAGTGCAGAACCAGGTTAGCTCATATGCGAAACCAGGACCAACCTTCAACGAGTCGAAATCCTTTCAGAACTCAGCCCAATCAATCTCAAAATAGGACAATAACAAACTCGCCCCGCATTGAAAATCGAAATACCCGACAAAATCAAAATATTATCAGGGTATCCAATTCACAACAGGGAAACGAACTCACTCGGGCAGCGAGCAACGGCAATCCTTCTCGAGTGCAGACAATCGCCGATATACACCCCACCCCGATGTAAATTTTGAAATGCGCGTATTTTTCTGCCCTGAATTTAAGGAGCCAGTAATACGTGTAAAATTTAATCCATCGGATAAACAATACTCGACTTTCCTCATCGATACAGGCGCCGACATCAGCCTGATCAAATTAGATAATCTTTATATTGAACAATCTGTAGAAAATTCAGACCCAGTGACTATATCCACCATTGCTGGGAAAACGGTCAGCACATGCGGAAAGGTATTGGGGGAGTTCGAATTCAGAACTAATAGGCACTCCATACCCTTTAAGCATAATCTATTTGTAGTGGGAAGCAACGTAGACTTCCAACACGATGGCATACTGGGAAGCGATTTCCTTACGAAGCACCAGTGCCACATTAACTTTGAAAAGGGATTCCTTAAATTCGCTGTAAAGAAGAGAACTATGGTAGAACTCGAACAGTTTTTAGGGAACAAAAATGAGGCAAAGGAAAATATTCAGAAGGCCACGCCTTACGAGGTGTCTTCCACGGATAATACAGGCATTCTTGAAAAATTGGATAACACCGTTCGTGAGTCAACATCCGAATCCGTTTGTCTACGGGCCGGATCTGATGCTGTGACAAACACAACGAAACCAACCAGCCTTGAATCTTCCTCTTCCCATTTAAATAAAGTTTGTGGTAACGAAAAAGTTAGGGAAACTGCCGAAAAACTGAGTTCAGGAAAACATGAACCTGAAACTCCAATATCCCCAGTAAATTTAAAACGAAACACCACGGTCGACTACATAAAATTGCATTCACGATCTCAACAAATAATGGAGATTCCCTTTAAAGAAAAACCCAGTCAAGAACTGATTATTAAAAAATCCGAGATCATGCCAGGGATATATCTGGGTAATACTTTAACGACATCACAGGACAACAAAATAAAGGTACTATTAATGAACACATTAGACACCGATCAGGAAGTATGCACCAACGGCATAGAAGTCGGATGGGAAGATCTGGATGACTACAATGTGTTAAGGGCGGACGAAACCCAAAATCTTCTAAAAAATAGGCTTGAACGGCTAGAATCACTCCTAGAGTTGCGTCATTGTAACCAGGAGGAAAGGAAATCTATCCTGAATATCTGTCGCACTTATAATAACCTATTTCTTCTCGAGGGTGACTACCTCACATATACTGACGCCATAGAGCATCAGATCATCACGGAAGAAGGTAAGCCACCTCTTTATATAAAACCGTATCGCCTACCAGATAGCTCCAAGCAAGAAATTCACAAACAGGTGAATGAAATGCTTCAGGACGAAGTAGTACAACAAAGTTTCAGTCCTTGGAATTCCCCTCTCTTACTAGTACCCAAGAAGGCAGGACCTGATGGGACAAAACGGTGGAGAGTGGTTGTCGACTTTAGAGCCTTAAATAAAATAACAGTCGGAGATGCATATCCATTGCCCAATATTACTGATATCTTGGACCAGCTAGGAAAAGCTAAATATTTTAGCACATTAGACTTAACAAATGGTTTCCACCAAATACGCATGGACAATAGAGACAAGGCAAAAACAGCGTTTAGCACACCCTTCGGACATTACGAATATAATCGAATGCCCTTCGGACTTAAAAACGCACCCGCCACATTCCAAAGGCTTATGAATAATGTACTCATGGGTCTCCAAGGAATAGAATGTTTCGTCTATGTAGATGATATTGTAATTTACGGATACGATCTGAACGATCACAATTCCCGACTTACCAGAGTTTTCGAGCGATTACAAAGGCACAATCTGAAAATACAACCAGAAAAGTGTCACTTCATAAGGAAAGAGCTCACCTACTTGGGGCATGTTATTTCAAAGGAAGGTATAAAACCAGATCCAGAGAAAACTAAAGCGGTGAAAACGTTTCCGACGCCCAAGAAGCAAAAAGATGTAAAATCTTTTCTCGGTTTTGTAGGCTACTATAGAAAATTTATCCCTAATTTCGCCGAACTGGCAAAACCCTTAAGCAAATTACTCAGGAAGAATGTTCCATTTCATTGGGATGCTTTTTGTGATGAGGCATTCACAGCTTTAAAAAGAAAGGTTATTACCCCACCAATACTGGCTTATCCAGACTTTAACCGGGAGTTTATAATAACCACGGATGCTAGCAATGTTGCGTTAGGAGCAGTCTTATCTCAAGGTACAATAGGACAAGATAAACCTATTGCTTTCACTAGCCGAACCCTAAACGACGCCGAAACACGGTATACAACGTCTGAAAAGGAATTACTAGCAATCGTTTTTGCATTAGCACAGTTCCGACCATATGTCTACGGACGAAAGTTCACAATAGTAACTGACCATAGCTCTCTACAGTGGCTTATAGGACGAAAGGATCCTACATCCAGACTTATGCGATGGAGAATTCTACTCGAAGAGTATGAGTACACAATCGTCCATAGAAAAGGAAAGCAAAATGCAAATGCTGATGCTCTCAGCCGTATAACAATGACTACCCCAGTCGATCCGATCAAAAATAATATCCTCGTCACCACACGAAGTAAAGCCAAACTCGAAGAAGATGTGGCTGCACAATCATACCAAGATACTACCAATCTTGTATGGCAAGAACAAACAGGGTCCATCTATACCAAGAAGAAACTTGGACTACGTATTATAATCCTCCCATTGATAGACTCTGCTGAGGAAGAAAACCTGGCAGGAAGAATCCCAAACTTCACCAAGCCAGACGTAGGTAAAATTACGTTTCATGAGCAAGATGGGTTATGCGCCATCACATTGCCATTGCCTTTCAGAAACCTAAGCGACCAGGAAACCGCTAAGAGTTCCCTTATTGATCTGAAGAAGATTTGCGAAGACCGGAATTTCAATTCCATTGGAATTTTAGTCCCCTTCATAGAAAACGAATCAAAAGTAACACTTAATAACTTGCTAAAAGAAACTTTTGCTCACCTCAACGTGACAATGTACGTTTTCTCCAATAAAAAGAAGCTTCTAACAGATCCTAACGAAATACAAAAGTTACTCGCGGAATACCACAACTCACCTTTCGGAGGACATCAAGGAGCCACCCGAACAATCAATAGATTGAAGCAAAAATATTACTGGCGCACAATGACCGCTGACGTTGCAGCGTATATTAGAAAATGTGCCTCCTGCCAGATAAACAAAAGTGGAAGGAATCCTAGAATTCCTATGAAGATAACCACAACAAGCTCCAAACCTTTTGAAAGAGTTGCTTTAGATATAGTAGGACCATTACCAGTCAGCTATAATGGAAATAAATACCTACTAACGTTTCAAGACGATTTGACTAAATTCTCAGGAGCTTACGCACTGGCCAGCGCCGAAACCAAGGACGTGGCCAGGACTTTCGTTGAAAACATCGTCTGCCAGCACGGCATACCATCTTCTCTATTAACTGACCGAGGTGCAAATTTTCTCAGCGCACTTTTTAAAGGGATTTGTTCCTTACTTAAAATGAGAAAACTAAACACAGCACCCTACCACCCACAAACGAATGGAGCACTAGAACGGAGCCATAGAACTCTGGTGGAATACCTCCGCCACTATGTAAACCAGGATCCTCTCACCTGGGACACCTGGATACCGTACGCAATGTTTGTGTATAATACTACACCCCACAGTAATACAGGCTACACGCCGCATGAATTACTATATGGTTTCCCAGCCGAAATACCCAGTTCTCTCAGACAAAACCCCGAAAGCACTTATAACTACGACCATAACGCAAATGAATTAAAAATGCGATTACAACATGGTTATCGTACAGCTAAGGGAATACTGATAGAGAAAAAACAAAAATCTAAGGCATACTACGACCAAAAAGTAGGCCGTAAGAAATTTAATGTTGGCGACAAGGTTTTATTAAAGAATCACTCAAGACCTAACAAATTAACCTCCCTGTGGAAAGGCCCCTACGAAATTGTAAAGATCCTATCCGAAGAAAATTCAATCCTCAAAATAGGGAAAGGTACCCGAATAGTCCACAACAACAATATAAAACCATTTGTGGATTAGGCAATCACGAATGAGAAACTCCCAAAAGAAAAAAATAAAAGTTGAGGGAAGGCAAATGTATATATGTATAGACAACCTTACAAAAAAAAAAAGAAATAAATAAATGCATATACGTGTATTAACCCAAAAAAAAAAAAAAAAAAAAAAATCATAAAATAACACTACCAAAATACCACGATAATGTATTTAAAATTTGCCTCAACATTTTCCTTTTCAAATACTTGTAAACAAATAACAAATAACTTTGTAAATATTGTACAAACATTTTAAATAACCAAAATAAACAAACAAAACAAAAAAAAAATTTTTTTATGAAGACAAATAGTAACTCACTTAATAAAATAAGTTTATAAATATCAGACAATATGACTGACTTAATTGAAAAAAATTTTTGTAATAATAAATAATCTTAAGTTATAAAAGGAAAAACGCAATATATATATACGAAGAAAAAAAAAACCAAAATACAAAAACGAAACTTACGAAATAATGTTAAAATAAGAATTTTTAATATTTATATAAGTACAAAACAGTTTTCAACTAAGCCATACTAAGAAAGTAAGAACATTTTTGTATAACTCAAAACAAAGAAAGAAAGTTGTAGAATTTAATTGTACGTTCAAATACATGAAAAAAAATTATATATATAAATAAACGCACGACAAATAAGGACAATGAAAAGTCCTCAAAAAAAAAAAAAGAGATAAAATATGTAAATAATAAAAATTTATTGTAATACACCAAAACAAGAAAAAAAAAACCTAAAAATTACAATACGAAATAATGTTAAAATAATGAATTCAAATACTTATATAATTATAAAACAGTATACAATTAAAACGTATACTCAGAAAATAAGAAAATATTTACTTTAAATCAAAACGAAAATATTTAGAATCAAATGTTTCCTTCTAATACAATATTTAACCAACATGAAAAAAAAACAACTTATACGAAATTTTAAACCAAATGTCTATTGTACATACAACCAAAACCGAACTAAACGAATATACCCTTAACTCAAAATAAAATAAAATCAAATAAAAACTTTATTTTTGGATAACCAACAACTACTATTAAGCACATTTATACTAAGAAAATTCAAACCTAAAAAACCAAATTATATTTGTACAAAATTTCAAAAGAAAATATTCTAATTATATAAATAACCATCGTGGAAACTTCGATACACGAATACATTCATAATAAGAAAGAAACAAACTACAAAAATTACACATTTATAATAAATATTGTATACATAAAGCTACTATGTTAGAAAATATCAGGCCTATACAACGGAATCACGATACTATCATCCTTTATCCTCAACCACACCATTTTCCAGAAAATTAATCTCATAAAGATCAATTTTCTTTTTTTCAAGGAGGGGAGGATGTAGTGCTCTAAAAAGCCCTACCACCTTTTTCCCCATCCATACATCCTAATCCCAGAAATCCTACATCAAAACATTAAATCCTGTCAAAATCCTGAAAAACCAAAACCAAATCCAAAATTCGCAATAAACGAATCAAAATATTCGTTTATCGCTTTGCATTTGCCCCACGGCATAATTTAATCAGAAAACCAACACTAAAATCAAAATTCGCAATAAACGAATCAAATATTCGTTTATAGCTTTGCATTTGCCCCACGGCATAATCTCTATTCAAAATCCAGAAATACATTTCAATCTGGTAATTTCCCTAGAAAATTAAACAAACCAAATCCATGGCAAATCACACCAGATGTTCGAATTTGCCACAAGCAAACAATACCCAAATACCATTTCAAATCCTCACATGCAAATAGATTGATGAAGATTCAGAAAACTGAATCTTATCTAAAACAAACATTGAGCATCGCACGAAATGTATTGAAAATCGAGATTGTTGCACGAAAATGTGTATCTTTGGGATACAATTTTCGATTCCTTTTCCTTTATAAAGGAATAGTATATTGATCTCCGGGCCGCAGTTAAATATCATCCGTTGTTCCTGAAGGAAAATATCCTGGAGAAGGGCGAAGTTCAAATTAAAAATAAATAAAATACAAAAAGGAAAAACGAGCATTCTTTTCATTTTTCTGGTGAGTAAAGTATAGGTACTCCCTCAAAGAGAATACTTCTGAAGATCTGGAGTATCACCTGGCCACCACGGAAACCAGCGGACTTGCGAAGACTGAGGCCAAACCAAAAGGACGTTACTCTTCCCTCTGGATCAGAGGAAGCACGGTTAACGACCCCTTGTAGGACAAGATTTCAGGAGCGGTCTGTTTTAAGAGATCGCCTTGTCCTTTTAAGGATCAGGAGACTCGCGTCCTGAAACTAACCCCTACTAAACACAACAGCTGCAGCAAGCCGACCGGAGCTTCACCATCAATAGACAAACAAGCTTCAATTTTGTTCGTCGCCACAAAACGAATGACCCGACACATACAAAGTCATGCAAGGGAACCGTTTCTGCCGCCGACCCAGGATACGATATACAATTTCCATTGTATAAAGTATCGCATCTGTTGTATTCCAGAATACTACCCTTATTCGATTTTTAACACTGAATCTCATTTCTTCTCTAACACACCTTTAAAACTACCCCTGTCCATATCTAATTCTCCCTTAATACATAACATTAATAAACTTTCACAATATATTATATCAAGCCTGTTACACCACATTTCATAACGTGGCCCTTTTTATAACATGCACCTATTTTCATTCAAAACATAGCACTTTGATTTTCGTTCAAAGTTTATTCAAAATTAAAAGTCACAGAGACAAAAGGAATACTTTGAGAAAATTTGTTTTGTTCACATTATAATTTCCAACCAATTAGAACAATAAGTAGCATGAGAAGAGAGAAATTTTAATAGTAAAGTCAGTTTCAGTTCGAGTTTGGAGTTGAAGTATTACCAATTGAAAGTTTTTGAGATAAGAGTTTGAGTACTAAAGAAGTTTTGAGTTGGAGTTTAGCAGTTTAGTTTTGAAGTAGAGTTTTTGAGTTTGTGTTTTGAAAGTTAAAATAAACAATTAAATCAAAGAGAAGAAATGGTTTTTCTTTGATAATCAATTGCAATAAATGATGTCAGCAGAATAAAAATTAAGGAAGAACGGTTCCCGCTCTTCCCTCATCCCAGGAAGCACGGCGCGGGACTGTAACAATGTTGGCAGCGGTGCTGAATCAAAAACAAGAAATCACTCTCAGCCAAATCAATTCAAGCAAAAGTAAATAATAGAAACTAAATCAAAAAAAAAAAAAAAAATTGAAAAAAGAAAGTAAATCATGAAAAAAACGGAATAGTAGAGAAATGGAATTAATTTAATTATGTATTAAAATTTAAGTCAACACAAAACTAATAAATTGAAGGACGACAAAAAAAATTCTATAGGGAAGAAAGGAAAAAAAAACAAGTAAACATAAAAATAAACAGAATTATTTAATCAATATAAAAACAAAAACATAAAACAACGAAAAAAAAACATAAAACCCTTTTATTAATCGCAAGTCTTTACTCACAAATGAAAATAAGATTGTTATTCATAAAATTATTTTCCAAGCTATACTGTTATATGGGTGTCCAGTATGGGGTAACGCTGCAAGGTGCCATTTAAAGAAGTTACAGGTATCACAAAACAAAGTTTTGAAAATGATGCTAGACCTCCCTTGGCACTATTCAACCTTAAGTCTCCACGGAAGGGCGGATGTTGAATTGATTTCTGAAAGAATTCGTAAACTAGTATATAACTTTAACATCAGCTGTGAAAGTTCTGAAAGAATTCGCAAACTAGTATATAACTTTAACATCAGCTGTGAAAGTTCTGAAAATCCTCTCATAACCCAGCTTTTTGCTTAATTTGTCATAATTTCATGTAAATATTTACATTTTATATTATTTATTATTGGTTTTATTTTTTTATTTTTTTTTTTAAATGAAGGTTTTTCTTTTTCGTATTTTCCTTCGATTTATTCCCTTAATTATTAATTATACATATTTTTCTTTTGTTTATCCAAGATAATGTTTCAGTTGTAAGATATAATTTATCAAATCTCTGAATTGTAAAATGTGCGGTCACAGACTTTTTTTTTTTTGAAAATATTATTACGAAATAAAAGATCTCTCTCTCAAAACATAAAACAACGTGTAAACTCGATTTACTAATTCAAGTTTATTTAAATATAACCAATCTATCTGTTGATCTCTTTACCAATATTGATGTGCAGCGTTCGACTGCTTGACTTGTACTGGTCTCAACTCCACAACTGCCGCAGCGTATATTCGCTCTTTTCTCTCCTTTCCCCCGCTTGCATGTTGTCACAGGAACAAGGAGAGACAGAGTATAAATGTGCGATGCTCAGTCTGCCAGCCGGCAGTCGTGTGCTGCTAGTCGGCCGTCGTGTGCTGCTCCGTCCCCAACATTCCGTCCACCTTGAACTGTCGGTTAAACCGTGTTATCTTCCGCAACCGGGAGTAGGACCAACTTCGTGACGGGTCGCTTAAGGGTTCCCCCCTGAATCTTTACAGTTGCCACCCGCACCTTGCCATCTCTGCCAGGATGAAGCTCGATAACCCTTCCCATGTGCCAATAGGTCGGAGATAGTTGCTCGTCCTTCAGAAGCACTTTGGCGGTAGTAAAGGTTGGTCCAAGTGTCCCGCCGAACACTGTGTATCGCGGATGATTTTAACACCCAGAGCGAATGCTGTGCTCTGCCAGAACTGTTCACGAAACAACTGAAAACACCGAAGCGAATGCTGTCACGAATTAAACTCAGAAGGATTATGTTTATTATCTCGATTTTTATTTTTATTGTTTCTTTTGGTTTATTAAGTCACTTATCTTGAATTAACAAATCACTTTAGTTTAAGTGAACTCGAGGCTCGACAACACACTGACGGTACTTGGATTTAGTTTATCTTTTAGTTATGCTGTGCTGGGTAAATTGCCACCGATTCTAAACTGGTAACGCACGTACGCCCTCTAGTCCCCGTAACTTCCTCTCGACCTCCTCGGGTGCTCTCAAACAGACTTCGCGATATGGCTGTTCGATATAGCCAGTCGTCTCGTCGACGATCGAAATTAGATTGCCTGTCTGCCCACACAGATATCCAGATTCCAAACTGGTATCTGTATCTCATCATCATCATCATCATCGGCACTACAACCTAGAACCGGTCTTGGCCTTATTTAGCAAGTCCCGAGGCTTGTTAAATTTTCCATAATGATTTGTTTTTTTTTTTTTTTTTTTTTTTTTTTTTTTTTTTTTTTTCGGGCAAGGTCATTAGTCTTGCGCCAGAGGCTCCCCGACGAGGAATCGAACCCCGGTCTCCCGCGTGACAGGCGGGTATACTAACCAGTATACTATTGAGGAGCTGGTATCTGTATCTACACGGAAAAATTTCCCCAATTGCTCTGCTAACAGAACTTCCGAATTTCTGTTAGCAGCATGTTATCACGTCCCAGGGGTGATTTTTCATTCCTGAAAGAAGAAACTCGCTCATCATCGAACATCATTATCACCATCCATGGTGGTGGTCGAAATTAACTTCGACGGTTGTCGATTGTATGCCGCATTATTTACATAACACATCTGGTGCGAAAGCCGAAAGATATCCTGCAATTTGCATGGATGCATGGTTCATGGGTTTTGTATGACTTTTGTCAATACACCCGAAATCCATTAGATCTTTCTAATGGGTGTGAAATACAAACAGACACCGTGGGATCGGAGTAGTTTCCTTGTAGGTTTTCAACCTCATACCATTTGAATTATCTCGTTGAGATAATTACGGTTGCCGTTTCTTTATGTTTGCCGATAGACTTGGTGGTCTTTATGGCAGCTACTCGCACGTGCATCGTTGGTCGGCTAATTTGCATTGCATAGACGTTTGAAATTGCCGATTCAATGGAATGTTCCTGGGCGCAGGCAGATTGAATGTTTCTTTTTTGTTTCAGGTATGATGACTTACGAATGTTGAGCTTGGCATTAAAAGCGTTGGGGACGTTCAGTTCCTTGCTTTTTGGTGCCGGTCTCAACGTTGGCTGCGAGTTGCAGGCCCTATGGTGGGACTTTGGAGGCACGCGTCTGTGGGCGCGTGCAACGCTCTCAGGTAAGTAAGTTCTTTGAAGGTAGGAACCTTACCTGCGCGGAATTGTGCGTTCGTAGAACGCTACATCACCCCCCCCCCCCCCCCCCCCCCTAATGACGTAGTCACGATATGAAGTAGTTAGTTGCTTGGGGGGTGTAGTTGAGTTTTATGGGCGTGCTCCCTTCCGTATTGGGCGGTGTTTGGGTGGTAGAGGAGCGAAAGTTATCGCGTCCGTCGTTCTTTTTCGCTTGTCAGAAGTTGGGGTTTCAGGTTGCCGTGCGTTGAGAATCTTCGCAGAGTCTGCTTGTGCGCGCAGATCTCGGGCGCGCTGCCGCGTTATCGGTCCGTGTAGGATGTCCGACGCCCCGCGCGCGACCATTTCGCGAGGGTTTGGTTGATTCTCGACAATTGACGTGTCTGGTGTTTCGTGGGAGTCTGCTGGGTGGCGTACGAGGCAGGTTTCGGCTGCCGCCGCTGGTTGTTGATGCACTTCTCCCAGTACGGTATCTGGTGGTAGTTCCAGGTGGCACGGTTTCAGTCTTTCGACACTGACGGTGTACGGCTTCCATGTGTCAAATCTGCTGCGGAGGCTCCCAGGTCTTCTTTTATGCTTGTGCGCAAGCCTAAAAGAACTGTTGGTAGTGCGTCCAGCCATTGATTATCGTCATGACACATCAGTGAAGCTTTAAGGGAGCGATGCCATCGTTCAATCATCCCATTGGACTGGGGGTGATAAGCTGTCGTGTGGCTTTGTTGACAGCCGAGTAGATCGGTCGGCTGCCTGAAAATCGCTGCCTCGAACTGTGGTCCTCGATCGGCTGTGAGAGTAGCTGGGACGCCGGAACGTGTGACCCAAGTCGAATAGAATGCTTTGGCTACATTCTCTGCGGTCACTGTTCGTAGTGGCACTGCTTCTGGCGACCGAGTGAAGCGATCGATCATCGTCAGGAGGTACATGTAACCTCTCGACGGCGTAAGCGGTCCCACAATGTCGATGTGTACATGGGCGAATCGTGCCTCGGGGAGCTTAAACTGTGCTGGTTGTAGCACGTTGTGTCGATCGACTTTGCAACGCTGACGCTGCAAGCAATTGCGTGCCCAATTTGTGATATCTTTGGCCATATGTGGCCAGACGAATTTACGTCGGAAAGCTGCAGCGGTTGCGCGTCCGCTTGGGTGGGCTGGGTTATGGAATGTTTCGTACACATTCCTTCGAAACTTTTCTGGGATGTAGGGGCGAGCTGTCCCTGTCGATACATCACACCAGACTTCATCGTTTGAGTCGTTGAAAGGAAGTTTACGCAGAACTAGTGCTATCTCCGCTTTCAATAGGGACTCGAGTTGATGGTCCTCTTCTTGCGCTTGTGCCAAGTCGGCATCATCGATTTGCGCACGGAGTTTAATTGCATCGATACGCGCAAAAGCGTCTGCAATTATGTTGTCTGCACCTGGAACATATTCGATTCGGGTGCTAAATTGCCCGATGAAATCGAGGTGCCGTTCCTGTCGTGGAGTTGAGCTTTCCGCTTTCTTTCGGAAAGCGTACACCAGTGGTTTGTGATCAGTTTTGATCGTCAACTGGCGTCCTTCGACCATGTGCCGGAAGTACTTTACCGCGGAGTAAATCGCTAGTAACTCCCTGTCGTAGGCACTGTAGCGTCGCTGAGTCGGGTTCAATTTTTTTGAGAAGAAGTCCAGAGGTCCCCATTTACCATCGCACTCTTGTTCGAGTACGGCCCCAATTGCAGTGTCGGAAGCGTCACACTGTATGGATAATGGGGCTCCTTCGATGGGATGTCGAAGTAAAGTTGCATTCGCCAGCTGCTCTTTCGATAAGCGAAAAGCTTGATCAGCTGACTCGGTCCATTGAATCGGTCGTTTGTCGTTTCGTTTGGCTCCTACTAGGTATTCGTTCAGAGGAGCCTGGACCTGTGCGGCGTTTCGAAGCGTTGGGCGATAAAAGTTTGACATGCCCAGATAACGCCTAAGTTCTTGCACATTCTTGGGGCGAGGAAACTGCATTAGTGGATCCACCCTGTCTTGTAATGGGCGGACGCAACCGATTTGCGGGTGCGTATGAGCGCGGAAGAACGGAAATATCCGCACCTGTGTCAATAATGAAGTCCACATTTAACCTTACGTCGTAAATTGACAAGCGACTTAATTGGGGGTTTGCCGACCGTTTGCGCTTTTTCTACGGTCGGCAGTTCTAGTTTAAAGAACTAGACTGAATTGCTGGCACATGTGACCAGTTGCGGGGTTGCCTGCACTTCCTGGCCTGTGCCCCAAAACGATGGTGGAAGTAACATCGGCCCAAGGTGTTTTCGTTGGTTGGCGTGCGCGATCTGCCACGCCCGCGTCTAAAGTTTTCGCGCGACCTGCTTCGGCGCCGTGATCTGTCACGGCCAGGCCATGAACTGTTCCCCACGCTGAGGTTATTCAGTTGCGCTTGCAACTGCTGGACCTGCCTGCCTAGGCGTTCTATCTCATTGCTCGTCTGTGTTGCAAGAGTGCACGTTACCGTGGGGGTTCGTGGTTGGGGCAGAGGTGGATTTTGTGCGGGGTCCGTTGCCGGAAGGAATTGGAGATCCGTTCGGGATTGTCCGTGGCCATTACTGCCTCGGCGTGTCGCGCTATCTCATCGAGACCAGATTCGGCTAGAGGCGCGACGATTGCCTGAACGTATTCTGGCAAAGGCTCTCTAAACATAGCCGTTAAGGCTGTCTCGGACATGTCCGTGCCGGCCAGCGCACGGAAATAGGCGGCGCGCTGGGATGGTCGCATCCCAGAGGTGTCGGTCGACCGTAATAAACGTCGCAAGCGATTTTGCGGCGTTTCGCTATAGGCGTTAGTCACCATCTCTTTAAATGCTGTGTACGGTCGCGGAGATGGGGTTTTTATTAAGTATTTCGCATATGGAAGCAATTTTGGGTCTTGTACGCGTGTTACCACGAGGAATTTCACTTCCTCGTCGGTGATTCCTTCCACGCTGAAAGCTTTTTCGGCGTAACCGAACCAGTACTCTGGGTCGTCAGACGTGAAGTCCGGTAATATTACGTTCGGCCTTCGTGGACGTTGGTCCGTATAGGGGGGTATGTCGGCTTCCCGTAAGAGAGTTGGTTGAGATGCAGTCGGGGAAGTGTCCCTGTTAGTTGCCATTGTCGCTGTTTCGACCGAAGATTGCGACCTCGTGATTGGCATCTACTTTGAAATTTCGCGTCGTAAATCCGTCGCTCGGTGCGCGGATCGCTTGTTAATGAGAGCTTCGCGTATACTTTTTTCGAGTGGAACGCGGTAAAACGGCCTGCTGCTTCCAAAGATTTTATTTTCAGGGAAGGGCCTAGCACAAAAGGATTCTATCTATTTTCCAAAGATGATATAAGGATGGGCCTACACCAGAGGATCCTACGTGTTGTTCGACTGTGCTGGGGGCGGACAGAGAGAAACTTTTCCGTTCGGAGGAGGACAAGAAGTACGAGGAGGAGAGAACTATCGAGGTTTTTCGCGGATGCGCAACTGATTCTTCGTTGCCTTTATTGCGGCGATCAATTTCGCTTTATTTCGCGGTCGTTACCAGAAAGTCATG
Source organism: Microdon myrmicae (assembly GCA_963931805.1). NCBI lineage: Eukaryota > Metazoa > Arthropoda > Insecta > Diptera > Syrphidae > Microdon > Microdon myrmicae. The sequence goes on from CAWVOU010000008.1 coordinate 138,787, forward strand.
TCAAGTGTGTCGTCGGTTCGTGAGTGTGTCTCTGGCTCTGAAGGAGCTTACAATATTGTTTACTTTTGATTCGTACTTATATATAATACCTGTAACGAATGTTTCTATTTATTGGAAACTCAGAAGGAGCTAAATTTTCGTATTTTATAATTACGTAGGGCTCGGATGGAGCTTCGCAAGGGGTTACAAAGGAAAATATGTCGCGCACTTTACTTAACATAATACGGTGAAAGAATGAGGAAAAAGGACATGTAATTATATATAAACATTTAAACTGGAGGCTATAATTTTTCTTCGTCGTCGTGTGTCGATTTCAATTATACAAAAATTACTATTTGACACAGTCTCTTAACGGCCGGACGTGTAGTGTTTAGTACATACAGCATTTTAACACAATATTTGAAAACGAAACCACACTTACAAACATTTAAAAAAAAGAAAAAATATAAGAAATCTTGTTATATGTCCTTTGCTTGGTTTGTCACGATCAAATTTATTGTGTTATGAATAGTCGCACTCAATGAGTTTGGGTAAAATGGTTTTAGTACAATTCTTACTGGGCAGAAGGAAATAAAATATATATATAATAACTTGAATTATGGCATGAACAAAAAAAACGTTTGGTATTCTAAATTTCTATTTTCTACGGAAGACTTGCTATTTTAAGTGAATTTTTCGTTTAACTAACTGTTATGTCTTCCCCTATCTTTTCAATAATTTTATGTGAGTATTTGCATTTCTTTATAAATTTTTCTTTGGGCTCAGAGCAGCACAATCAATTTTGACAAATTACAAACGGATAAATATTTCGCGGTCCGTTTAGCACAATACAAAAACGAAATAAAAGGAGAATGTATAAAATAAAAAAAATAAAAAAAATTTTTTGAAAAAGAAAAACTTGCGTTTCGTCCTGCGTCGATCTGCGTCAGCGGCGTCGTCATGCGTCCTGGTGGGCTGCAGTCGGTGGCACTTTATACTGTGGGTGGTTGGGTCACTTTCACTGGGTGGTTATGTTTCCCTGGGCTAGCACTCCTCACTGCCTGTTTTCGGCGCTGTTCGTATTTCTTTTTGGCGTTTTGTCACTGTCTATTTCTCTGCGCGTGTTCACTTAAAAATTGTATTCCGTGCGTGTTTACTTTTCTCACGTTCACGATGATCGTTTTAATTTACTCTGCACTGTGCGTGTTCACTATAACTTACGTTTGCGGTCACCAATTTGGCGGTAGTAAAGGTTGGTCCAAGTGTCCCGCCGAACACTGTGTATCGCGGATGATTTTAACACCCAGAGCGAATGCTGTGCTCTGCCAGAACTGTTCACGAAACAACTGAAAACACCGAAGCGAATGCTGTCACGAATTAAACTCCGAAGGATTACGTTTATTATCTCGATTTTTATTTTTATTGTTTCTTTTGGTTTATTAAGTCACTTATCTTGAATTAACAAATCACTTTAGTTTAAGTGAACTCGAGGCTCGACAACACACTGACGGTACTCGGATTTAGTTTATCTTTTAGTTATGCTGTGGTGGGTAAATTGCCACCGATTCTAAACTGGTAACGCACGTACGCCCTCTAGTCCTCGTAACTTCCTCTCGACCTCCTCGGGTGCTCTCAAACAGACTTCGCGATATGGCTGTTCGATATAGCCAGTCGTCTCGTCGACGATCGAAATTAGACTGCCTGTCTGCCCACACAGATATCCAGATTCCAAACTGGTATCTGTATCTATACGGAAACATTTCCCTAATTGCTCTGCTAACAGAACTTCCGAATTTCTGTTAGCAGCATGTTATCACGTCCCAGGGGTGATTTTTCATTCCTGAAAGAAGAAACTCGCTCATCATCGAACATCATTATCACCATCCGTGGTGGTGGTCGAAATTAAGTTCGACGATTGTCGATTGTATGCCGCCTTATTTACATAACACATCTGGTGCGAAAGCCGAAAGATATCCTGCAATTTGCATGGATGCATGGTTCATGGGTTTTGTTTGGCTTTTGTCAATACACCCGAAATCCATTAGATCTTTCTAATGGGTGTGAAATACAAACAGACACCGTGGGATCGTAGTAGTTTCCTTGTATGTTTTCAACCTCATACCATTTGAAGTATCTCGTTGAGATAATTACGGTTGCCGTTTCTTTATGTTTGCCGATAGACTTGGTGGTCTTTATGGCAGCTACTCGCACGTGCATCGTTGGTCGGCTAATTTGCATTGCATAGACGTTTGAAATTGCCGATTCAATGGAATGTTCCTGGGCGCAGGCAGATCGAATGTTTCTTTTTTGTTCCAGGTATGATGACTTACGAATGTTGAGCTTGGCATTAAAAGCTTTGGGGACGTTCAGTTCCTTGCTTTTTGGTGCCGGTCTCAACGTTGGCTGCGAGTTGCAGGCCCTATGGTGGGACTTTGGGGGCACGCGTCTGTGGGCGCGTGCAACGCTCTCAGGTAAGTAAGTTCTTTGAAGGTAGGAACCTTACCTGCGCGGAATTGTGCGTTCGTAGAACGCTACAGCACCACGACCGGATTTCCTAGGTTTGGTTCCGGATGATACCATTTGTTGAGAGCCTGCAACGTGTGGAGGTATTCGTTCTATCACCGGTACCAAAATGCTCGATGCAACGCCTGCAAGTACTTCCATCTGGACCGCCAAGTGATTGTTGTCTCTCTCGGATCGACTTCCGGGACGCTCATAGCCGGTCCTCCAACTAAGAAATGACTGGCGGTCAACACCTCGGGGTCGCCAGGCTCCGTTAGCAGGACGACCAGCGGTGGGGAATTCAGACAAGCCCCGATCTGGGCAAACACGGTAGTAAGCTCCTCGAACGTCAGAAACGCATTTCCAATAGCTCGCTTCAGGTGATGCTTCACGGACTTGATTCCTGCCTCACACAAGCCACCAAAGTGCGGAGCTGCCGGGGGAATGAATGTGATGCCGTTGGTGGCCAAGTCCGTCATGATTCGGTCCTGGGCAGCCTTCCGGTTTAGGTGCCCATAAACTTCTCGCAGTTCTCCACATGCCCCAATGAAATTGGTACCATTATCGTTCCATAAAGTGTGAGAAGAACCCCTACGCACGAGAAATCTCCCTAATGCTGCCAGGAAAGTCTCGCTAACCGCTTCGAGATGTATTGCCTTGGTTGCCAAGCATACGAAGAGAGAGATGTAGCCTTTGACTCGCTTCGCGCCGCGTCCTTTCCATGTCCGAAGAGTGATAGAAGCTCCATAATCGACGCCAGTGTTACTAAATGGCCGTGCGGGATTAATCCTACTGGCTGGCAATGCGGCCATTTCTTGAGATAGCACCCGTTCCTTGTGACGAACGCAAACCGTGCATTCAGCGATGACCCTCCGGACAAGTCCTCGACTCCCTATGATCCAGTACCGGGAGTTCACCGCGGCGAGCAGTAACCGGCTTCCAGCGCGCACAAGTCTCAAGTGCAAATTCCTCACTATGATATTTGAAAGGTGATGTTGCCGGTGTAAGATTGGTGGATGTCGGCGTTCGTATTCCATCCTTGCTGCCTCTGGTCTTCCGCCCACCCTGAGGATGCCTTGGTCATCAATGAATGGGTCGAGCGCAACCAGTTCGCTTCGTCTTGATACTTGTCTCCCGGCTGTAGTGGCCGTTAGGTCCGCCGTCCGCCACGCTACTGTTCGCACCGTTCGAGTGAAGCTAGGGACTCTTCTTGTAATGGACAGCTCCTCTTGCTGTATTACGACGTACGAGTTGTGTACGAGTTGACTTTTGCGGAACGGATTGCTGCTGCATACTTTGCTGTGTCATATGCTGTTGTGGCACCGATTGCTGAGTCATAGGCTGTGGCAAGGTTTGATGAGAGACATGCCGCTGTGCCATAGATTGTTGTGGCATGGGTTGCTGCGGTACAGGCTGCTGTGGGATACTTTGTGGTTGCAACGATTGTGGCTGTTGCAAAGTTTCATGTTGTTGCAGTGGTGGTGGTTGTTGCTGAATTTGCATTTGCCCATTCGGCGGAGTCCCTGAATTTGAATAAGGTTGTGAAGATACCTGATAAGAACTCGGTGGTTCATTTGTTACTTGAGGGGTTATGTCCGTAGTGCCCGTCATTGTGTTTGTGGCACCAGAGGAATAGGGTTGCTGAGTTATATTAGAAGCAGGTGGTGAATTATAATTTTTGTTGCTGCGGTTGTGTGGAAGAAGATGGAGAAACATCGAGTTCATTTCCACCTCGATACAGCGATGTCGGAACATAAGAGGCTTGCTGACAATTCGTATTCGCAGCTTTACCATTGCCGACATCGTTATATGTAGGAATATTTATTGCCAGTGTACCCTCTAATGGGTCGACTTCTTGAGTGACAGTGCAGCAATGTTGTTCCTGATCGAGCAAAGCTGGTCCACTCCCTGCGATTACCCAGCCGAATATGATGTTCTGCGCCATCATTTTACTATCGGGATCCATCAGTCGTCCATCGCGCACGATCTGGAAGATAGTGTCCGAACCCAGCAACAAGTCAATGGGTCTTGATTTGTGGAATAGCGGGTCGGCCAACGCCAGCGATGAAAAGCTTCTCCAGTCATGTTCCAGTGACCTTGATGGCAGATCCGAAGTCAATTGTCCCATCACCAATGCCATTATCCGAATACTTGATTCCCCTGTTCGGCCTTTCAGCAGCATCTCGACCTTTCCTCGGCTGAGCTGTGGATTCGCTTCCCCTATGACACTTACCTTCGCCTGCGTGCGTCGCAGGCCCAACTGCTGAATGAATGATTCTCGGACTAAGGATGTGGTCGAGCCTGAGTCCAGCAGAACTCGGGAAGGAAAAAACTGGTTTCTGTCGTCCATCACCGTTACTATTACTGTAGGTACTAGTGAATCCTGGGTTTGTACTGTCGCGCAAGATCCCTCTGATGGTCCAACCTTTGGTGATAACGTCGGATCGTCTACCGATTGATGCAGCAGGGTGTTGTGCCACCCATTACACTCTCGGCAGTTCCCTCTCTCACATTGGTTAATGCTGTTTTCTGGACTGACGCAATTTCTGCATAGCCCTTGGCGGTGGACAAACTGATCTCGCTGTAGAGCTGCGAGATTCCTGAATGAGCTGCATCGGAACAATGGATGCGGCTGCGTACATCTGGGACACTTAGTCGTCGCTGCTGATGTGATTGCCGAGTACGCCTTCCTGGGTGGGCCGGCTGCTATACCTCTGTCCCGAACAAAGTGACCTTTTGAATAGTTCTTCGCTGTCGGGAGGCTCTCTAGCCCAGTGAGGCGGGCTTCCAGGAATTCCGTCAGCTCCTCGAATGTCGGCATCTCGTTCCTGCTGGTTTCTCGAGCCCATAACTGCCTAGTCTCAAGATCGAGCTTCTCGACTGTGGTGAAAACTAGCCAACAACTCCAGTGCTCCACCGGTAGCTCCAAGGCTCGCAAAGCCCAAACCTGCTCGAAGAGGCCGTTGATGAATCTGCGGAACTCAGTAGCACCTGGTCTTTGCATAGCCGGAATCATCATTAGTGCTCGTAGATGTGCCTCCACGATGAGCTTCTTCTTGTCATAGCGCGAGACCAGTGCAGCCCAGGCCTCCAGATAGTTTGCCGCCGTGACCGGAACATTTCGAACCACTGATAGTGCGTCCGATCTTAAACAAGTCCGGAGAAATTGGAATGTCTCGACTGCTGATAACTGGGGGTTGTCGTGGATGAGTGGTTGGTACAGGTCTCGGAACGTTACCCACTGCTGGCAGTCTCCATCGAAGGTAGGCATGCCTCAATTTGACCGCTCGGGTGGTCGCTCCACTCGTAGAATCCGTTGCTGTCGGTTCCGTGCCCAATTGTTCTGTCGGTTTCGTACCCAATTGTTCTACCAAGCTGTTTATGAGCCTCTGGCTGGCATTCATGGTGTCAAGCAGTCTCTCCATTCCTGGTTGCTCCGCTGTTAACGTTGTAGTAGTTGCCGTCCTCTGCGTGTCTCCTGACGTCTCCACCACAACGAAAAAAAAAGACCAGGGTATTCAACTTCTAGAGCGCGAAGTCTGCCTGGCAAGAATAACAAAATAAAATAAGATAAAAAAAGAAAAAAAAAAGAAGAACTCAACAACACAACAGACACCAGATAGAAAAAAAGTGACGAACAAGACTGCAAGCAACTTATAGTTATATAACAAGTAGTAAGAAATTTTTGCATATAGATTTTTCTCTGTTCCTTTTTTTTCTGTAGGAATATTTTACTTGGAAGTTTTCCTTTTCAAAAAAACTTTTTTCGATAGAAATTTCTTTGAAATTGGCGATAGAGTTGCAAATGCGCTGATGACTCTGAACTCTGCCATGTGTGAAATAACAGCAGACGCGGTGGTTAGGGAATTCTTGATGGAAGAAAATTCGAAATTGGCCGTGTAAATATTTGAGGATGGACTACAGAACGAACAACTGAAAATACTAGCTAAAGCCCATGGGGGAAATAGTTTTGACGCCAACCAAAATTTATGGAAGACAGACAAAATGTTTCTATTTACATCATTGGATCTTTGGAAATATATAACGACAATTTTAATGAAGCTCCGAGCCAAATTTACCCCGAGCCCGCATATTCCTATAAAGCTATACATATTAACGAAGATAAACCTGACCCCAGTATAATGACTCCGATTCAGACTACAATTCTGGAAAATAATTCAGCAACAAAGACTGAAACCTCAGCAGTATTAAAGACTGAAACTTCGGAATTTTCAGAAAAAATACAAACAAAATCCCTCATATTCCGGCTATCCCTATTGACAACCCCGACACTTCAGCAACAAAGACTGAAAATACAGCAGTGTTAAAAACTGAAGATCTAAAAGTTGCAATTAAAATCGAAACCCAAGTCAGTTCATCAGATAAAACTGATGAACAAATCTTTTCAGCAGCAAAGACTGAAGGATTGAATGTTTCTACAGCAGATAAAACTGAAGAAATAGTTCAAACAGCAAATAGGACTGGGAACCAAGATGTTCTAACAGCTAATAAGTCTGAAGAACTATACGAATAAATTAAATAAAACTGAGAAACTAAATGATCCATCAGCAGTGAGTAAGACTGAAAAGGTAAATGTTCCGATAACAGTTAAAGCTATGGAAAATGACGACATTAGGACGAAAACATATTTTGAACAACGAAACTGAACACAAACACTTACTCAAACACGAAATAAAAAAAAATGAAAATAATAATTTAACTAAAGTAGGTATTGGAAAGAATAAATATATAAATGCATTACAAAAAATATATAAATACAACAATAATCAATTATTCAAATACAACATACACAAAATTACAAAGTTACACCATCATGTAAGATACTTGGGATCCGTTACTAAGAAAACTTTTGGCAATATTAATTTTTATTCAATCATCGTAGTAATAGGCCCAACACAGTTTTGGAAAATTTTCCATAATTTATATATATGAAATAATCAAACAATTGTAGGAAATTACGGAAATGAAAAAAAAAAAAGTTAAAGAGGGGGAATAAAGAAAGAAAATGTTTGAGTTAATATATATTTATATATATTGGAATAGGGAAAGAAAATTTTAGATATATATTGGAAAATTTTGAGTTAATATATATATTAGAAATTTTTGAGTTAGTATATATATTCGATCGGAAACGAGAATTTTGAAACATAATATTAATAATATATAATTAATATAATAAGTATTAACATTTTTGGATAAGAAAAGGAAAGGTTCCAAGGAGAAATATTTATATTTAGTTAATATATAATGTAAATAGACTATTTTGCTAGTGTTAAGAACTTTTTGATTATTGTAACTTTTGATGGAAGATAATTTTGAAAACCATTGTAATTGAATGAAAATCCAAGTTTTTAATTAATCTTAATTTAACCTATAGTTACAAGAAAATTATTCTCTTCAAGGATAATTTTCTTTCTCGAAGAAGGGTGGGGTGCTGTATTCCACAATACTACTCTTATTAGATTTTTAACACTGAATCTCATTCTGTGTCTAACACACCTTTAAAACTACCTCTGTTCATATCTAATTCTCACTTAATACATAACATTAATAAACTTTCACAATATTCTATATCAAGCCTGTTACAGCACATTTCATAACATGCCCCATTTCATAACAAGCACCTTTTTTCATTCAAAACATACCACTTTGATTTTCGTTCAAAGTTTATTCAAAATTAAAAGTCACAGAGACAAAAGGAATACTTTGAGAAAATTTGTTTTGTTCACATTATAATTTCCAACCAATTAGAACAAGAAGTACCATAAGAAGAGAGAAATTTTAATAGTAAAGTCAGTTTCAGTTTGAAATTGGAGTTGAAGTATTACCAATTGAAAGTTTTTGAGATTAGAGTTTGAGAAGTAAAGAAGTTTTGAGTGGAGGTTTAGCAGTTTGGTTTTGAAGTAGAGTTTTTGAGTTTGTGTTTTGAAAGTTAAAATAAACAATTAAATCAGAGAGAAGAAATAGTTTTTCTTTGATAATCAATTGCAATAAATGATGACAGCAGAATAATAAATAAAGAAGAAAGGTCCCCGCACTTCCCTCATCCGAGGAAGCATGGCGCGGACCGTAACACATCCCATTTTAGCACCCTTTTTGCCTTTCCTATCGTCTATCATGGCGACGTTGCACATCATAGACATAAATCATGAATCGCCTTCGTCTTTGCCGCCTGCCTGTTTCGTTGTTCCACTGCTGTCGAGCACGTGTAAATAACATCGATCTGCACTATCGCACACATACCACCATGACCTTTATTACAAGATCTGGTTTCCTATACCACCAGGAGAGACTTTACGTTTCTCTGGTGGTAGGTAAAAACGATATCCTTATCGGTTAGTCGTATAACAACCATCCCAGGAGTTTGTCGGGTCGCCCCCATCTCCGCCGTGCACACGGTACGGTAATTTACACACGCCATTTTTATCGCCGCACTCGGTATTGTTGTATCGTTGTCCGTCGCTTGATTGGACTCCTCACAGCGTTCTGTAGCCTTTAATCAAATAACAGTTTAATTCAGTGTGCCATGTGACTAGTGATTTTAATATATAGATATTACTTAACAATAAAAACCGGTGTTACTAAACTTTATGCTAAATGTTTTATTTTCCTCTTGCGGGACGTTGGATTGTGGACCTTCGCTAGTGTTTTGCTCTTCTGCGCTGCGGTTGTCTTCCGGTCTTTCTCGGAACAATTAGTGACGGCATGACGGAGGAGGAAGTAGAACTCGCACCCATGCCGGAGCCACGACTTCCTCCCCACAACCTCCCCCACACAGGTGAGGAGATCACCTCTCACTGCATCCAGGATGTCGCTCGACAGGCGAACCTGCCTGACTCTTACACGTTTGCAGACAATTGACCTGCTTTCGTGGCAGGATGTGGGTGTTGGTATATCGGGGTTGTCCCGTTTTGGCGGCGAAACCAACCTACCCTTGAACTATAAATTAATTTGCTCGACCGCGTGAAATCTAAGATATGTTTCGCGTGCCAGTGCGGGTACATGCCAGGCAGCCGCCTTCAGGTTTAGTTTTTTAACCGACAACTTACCTTCCGAGGCTCGAAGTTTGCACTTGGAGGTGGTTCCTCCGAAGATTACTTCTTGGGTACGGGATCACCCGATTCGTCATCGAAAATGAGTCCCGTAGACGTTCTACTACGTCATCCTAAGGGAATGGTGTATTATTCCCTAGGTGTAGCAATTTCAAAGCCTGATCGTACCTCTAGCACTGAGGTTTGCCCCTGCAGTTTGCGCTGGGAGTGTGCCAACAATATTGGGCCTGACCATAAAAACTTTTCAGTTAGACTCGTAATTTGGTTTTCCTTGACGAAAGTCCTTTACAAACGCGAATATATCGGAGAGCAACCGGAGTCTGGCCAGTTAAATCAGGGGCTCCAAATTTTAGGAAGGCTTACTTATCCTTTTTATATCGGGCTTTTCCCTTTTTGTCGACTGTTTGGCCTTTATTGGGACGATGTCGTGGGTAGCACGTGGCCGAAGATATTTTCGCAGCCCTCCCGTGTGCGAGCAGGGTCTCCGGGTGAATACCAGCTGCAGTATCGACCTTACCAGGAACCTTTGGCACGGCTCCCCGTTCGGCTGCCGTATGTTGAACCCTTCCCGTCTATGATGAAGCACATCGGTATCCCCATTTCGTATTTTATCCCACTTCTTCCGCTACCCTATGGTTTGGCATTTTAAGGAATTTAAAACAATCGCTGGTGTAACGACTTTCTTATGACTTTTGATATCACTTCAAAACTTCATTTTTATTTGGTGAGCTGCAGTTGTCGATACGACTGCAGATAAGAGAGTTTGAAATAAAGAAACATTCTTAGATATTACACAGTCCATTTAATATTTGCAAAATAACCCTGGTACTCGTTTCACTCTAATTAACACGAATTCATCTGACAGCATGAATATTTCTGGGTCGCCGGTTCCTCAACAGCAAATAACACCCGATTCGCAAACAAGTAAAAAGGAAATATTTGAATAGAAAGGCTTCTCGACATTCGTCTATGTAATTCCTTTCGAGAATTATATGTTTACAACTGAAAAGATCATATGCGTTGCAAATCCTTGACATGAACACAACCTCATCCTGAAACAAGCCAACTACCACGACCATTCCTGTCGAATAAAAAACATACAAAAACCAAACGTAAATAAAAAACAACTTGCCTTGTCACCCCTTTTTACCGCCTCGAAACAGTTTCAACTTTGAAGATTCGCTCTGGTTGCTGCGATAATTTCCAATTCAACTGATGAACGGATAATTCCTTACCATATCTCCCATCAGGGCAAGCTAACAACCCCTTTTTCAAGTCTTCATGGCGAAGGATTCTTTAACAAATTTCATGTATCCTGTTGGCCGGAAAACACCGACTAAGCAAACAGTTTTCCACGCAGTCCTATTAGAGTGATCTTTGAAAAGGAATTTGTAAGTAAAATTTTAAGCCGACTAAAGGGCTTTAGTCAATATTTATCGGGTTACTGTCAAACTGAAACCTTGTTGCAGGTTTTTGCAACTTAAAAAACACAAACATTACCAAGAAGAAAGGGGGACGGCAAGGCATTGAGTGGAACAAACGTGATGATGTAGCAAAATTATATAATATCACTCAGCGGAGCTCGGGAAGGGTTATTATGTAACTGTTATTGAGGATCAAAGCTTAGCCACAAATGGTTGTCGTTTTAATTATGTGATTGCAAGGAAGTTGAAAAAGGTTGAAAAACGTCACACTTAATTTAGTGTGGTCATAAACCCAGGCGCGTTCTTTATAAAAATGTATCGGACTTTTCGGGAAGAGTCCTCTTCAATTTATGAATTGTGATAGAGAAACCGATATTACAAATTATAAAATAGAAGAATACCAAAAATAAGAGAATAAATTCATGGAAAAAAATGTTTCATTGAAAGGCTCGACATTATTTGCCTTATTTGTATTAAAGGCAGCGTGTGTTACATATCCTTTTTACATAATCATCGTCATCATCGGCACTACAACCGGGAACCGGTCTTGGCCTTATTTAGCAAGTCCTGAGGCTGGTTAAATTTTCCATAATGATTTGTTTTTTCCGGACAAGGTCATTAGTCTTGCGCCACAAAATCACCTCTGCCATATCAATAAATCTAACTGCACAATGCCCGGAGAGAAGAGAAGGAGGATTGGGAAAGCTGGTATCGATATGCCAGGAGTTTTGGAAAAGTAGTAAAACTGATTTTCCCTTCCACAGTTACACAGCGACACAGGCGTAGTTTACAGCTTCCTTAGTCATTTTAGAAGCCTTTTGCAGCTTGACTTTTACACTCTGCCGAATACGAGAGCCGTTCAATAAATCCGTAGAAAAATTTTTTTTTTAGACGAGGAGGTTTTTTCTTGATTTCATCCCTCAACTGATATACCAACGATGCATAATATTCTACAGTGATTGCTTTTCCTTTTTCCAAGTAATCGATGCATCCTTAGTAATTTTAGAAGGCTCTTTCAGCTTGGCTTTTACACTCTTCCGAATACGAGAGCTGTTCAAAAAATTCGTAGAAACTAATTCTTAAACGAGGAGGTTTTTTCTTGATTTCTTTCTTCAACCGCTATATCAACGATGCATAATATTCTCTTCAGTGATTGCTTTTCCTTTTTCCAGGTAATCGATGCAGCCAACGCCGCACATCTCAAAATGCCGTTGCCATTATCTTATTAGCCAATTGCACTGTTTTCATCTTTTCCGTAGCTCGTTCGCCTTTAAAACCCCACATATATCCATGTATTATTCACTGTTATGTGTCTATTCAGAAACTCGTTAGGATTCCGATGGGAAATTGTCAAAACAGCCTCAGAGTTCACTACACGATTGCATCTTCTCTCCACTGAGAGTAAACACGGCATCCATCTTCACAAGATTTTGTTCATACCCAATTTTTGGTTCAGCTGGCTTGTGATGGTGTTTACTAGTGAGATGTCTAATGAATTATGATGCTTACCAAAAACAAACTAATAATCAATACAGACTTAGTTAAGTATTTGTAGTGCAACGGACTTCTGAATGATCGTCAATACGGATTCCGTGGCAGGCGGTCGACGGAGGCCTTTTGACACTTATAACCGATATATGGACATCTGCAGTTGAGCGGCGTGGTAAGTCAAGGGCGGTCGCATTGGATATCACCAAGGCTTTTGGCCGCGTCTGGCACGGGGCATTGCTGAGCAAACTTCATTCAGATGGACTTTCCCAACAGCTTTGCGATTGGACGAGGAGCTTCCCTAAGAATCGAGGGTGTTCGGATCTGTATCCTGTTAATTCTGGGGTACCCCAAGGTTATATTTTGGCTCCAACCTTGTTTTTGCTTCACATAAAGATTTGTTGGAGACAGCGGATAACAAAGTGTTCAGTTTTGCAGATGATAGCACACTTGTTTCCTCCTTTTCGACTGATCGGCCGATTAGTGTGTGGCGGTTCCGCCAAACCCCACGGTTCACTTACATAAAAAACCTTCATAACTTCCACCCAATCTCATACTTCACTAATAAAATCGCATTAGCATCTTAAATTCTTTACGCATTAAATGGATCAATCTTTAATCGAAAAGTTCCTGTAACAGAAAACTTACCTTTCATGCATTTCTTCGCATACAATTCCCCGTAAGATTTCTTTTCTACCTTTTCAGGAATCCCAAACCCTATTCGGTACCTTCGGTTGCCAGGCAGATTCCAACTTTCCCGCACCTGCACCACAATCGCCCCGCAGCATAAACATTTCCTACTACAAGGACATTAATGCTTTTAATGCATTACCTGGAAATGCCCGCAAAGAATTTTTCCCACAAGGGCATTCATACATGTATCAATGCGTCTCTGCATAAGCGACCGAAACCCGAATTTCCAATTAGTGTAGATTTTCACACTAGACTTCGACACTTCCGTCGCCATAGATACCATGTACCATTGCCACAGATGGTATATACAAACCGTAATTGTATAACCATCTAATCTGCCTTGCAATAACTGGCAACTTTCGACACAGCTGCATGCACTTTACCCAGAATAGCTCCTTTGTTTGAATCCCCAAACAGGCATCGACTTCGCGCATAGCCACCGGATTGAATTCAAAGCATAAACAATGCCAATATAGAATCCGTTTCCCACAAAGGAATTTTCCTGCATATACAAATGCCAGCACGGGATTTGTTTAGTCCACCAACCCATTAACATCATTTCTTCGATGCATCGTGTCTATTTATTTAGCGGCGACGCACATCTCAAACAAAGGTCCAATTAGCATCCGACGAGTTTCGGTTTTGTTTGCTTAGCCCGGACTCGTTTTTCATGGATGCACATTTTCCCTTTCTTTGTTTAGATGCGTTCTTATGGTGTGTCCCATGAAAGAACCCAGGCAGACACATACATGTGTACTACCAACGATCTTCACCCCAAACGATTAAATATCGTTGAGTCCATTTCCATCCGCCGACCGCCACGGTCAGGTTCACTACCGCTGTCCGTAGCGCTGTGGGCACGCGTATTGTACCCCGAGTCGTGGCTAGTATTGCGTCAAATACAGTCGTATTAATTTGCACTTAAAAGTAATTTTTCTTGTGTCCCGTGTATAATACCACAAGTAGAGTACTCTACCATACATTGTGTTCGTGCGTCGGTTTAACCGTTAGTGTAATTACAATCGGTCCTTTGTAACCTAATTAAATTCATTAAATAATAATAAACAGTAAACCAGTGTGTTTCTTTTTCCTGTTGTGCGTTTCATTGTTTCTGCGTTATGTCCGATCGGTTGCGAAGGTCAACCATCGTTTTCTTCCCCCTGGCGTTGTGAGCCATGTCCGGGTGAACAAGAGACGATGGGGGTGGAAGTGAACCGAGTGCCCATGCCTGGCACAATACTTCCTCCCCACAAGTGCATCTGCGTAGCATCAGCTGAGATGTAGACATGTTGACTCTCTAAATCAGATCTAAATAGGGTCCTGCAGTGGGGAAGAGCCAATCACGTCAACTTCAATGCAGCGAAGACACGATATACAACATTCACAAAGAAAAGTGGATCATCGGTTCCACAGCTGATGATGAATGGGCGGGCCCTCGAGGCTGGGGAAAGTTTGAAATTGCTCGGCGTTACGCTCTGTGGGAATGTATCATGGCATAAACACGTGTCTAGCATCGCCAGGTCAGCCTCAGGAAAACCAAGCTATTTTTTTAGAGCCAAGAAATATTTTACTCCGGCCCAACTTCTTCTCCTGTATAAATCCCATATTAGATCCGCGCTCGAATATTGCTCTCATGCTTGGAGCTCAGCTCCTAAACATACCCTCGACCTACTTGAGAGCATACAGAGACGAGCGGTCCGCCTGATCGGGGACTCGGCGCTGACGTCGGGACTACAGTCGCTATCAGAGGCGCGTAGCCGACCTCTGTCTGCTTTACAGATGTCAGAACTCGTTCCGTTACAGAGCGGGGAAGCTGTGGAACTCCCTTCCCACGCGAGTGTTGCCGGAACGTTACAACCTGCAACTGTTCAAAAAGAACTGCAACAGTTATTTGGTGGAATGTCGGGGCGCCCACACGGCGCTATAGATTTGCCTCTCCCGAGAGAAGTCTAATACAAAGAAAAAAGCATTTTTGATCCCTTCTGAAAAAAAATCATTAATCGAGATTGGAGAGCGAAAAGATACGTTGACATTGTTCAGCAGTTCATGGTCGTATGGTGAGTTACGACATAAGGTGTTTCAGGATGCTGAAACACCGCAGGGTCCGGGTACAATTCTTTCCTTCCAATCTTAACGTTTTTCGTGATAACGATAGTATTTGTCGAGATTCACGTGGTTCCTCTGATCTCTTATTCCCAAGTCTTCTTTTCCCAATCTAGACTATGTCGCAATAAAAATTGGCAACGCCCAAAGTCTTTAAACGTCATTTGTTTCTACGAAGGTGAATCAAATATAAACGGTAATCTCTTTTCATTTATTGAATAATGTTAGTCGTAGGCTTTATTGAAGTCAACGAACAGGTGGTGAACCGACTCTCCGTATTACCACTTCTTTTCCAGCAGTTGCCTTATTGTGAACATTTGATCGCCTGTTGACCGGTTCCTACGGAATCCGCATTGGTAGTCTCTCAGTATTTCTTCTGTGTATGGTGTGATTCCCGCCAGTATGACTATGATATGGGGCTATGATATTCCTCTGTAGTTTTCTCAGTCAGATCTGTCGCCTTTTTTGAAAATGGGGACGACTATTGAGGTTTTCCATTCTTCCGAAGTGACTTCCTTATACCATATTGTTTTGATGAGTTGGTGGATTCTTCGAGCGGTTGCCTCTCCTCCATACTCAACAAGCTCTGCCGGTATACAGTCGTTTCTCGAAGCTTTGTTGTTTTTGAATCGATTTATTGCGTCTACAAGTTCATTGAAAGATGGCCCTGGGATCTGAGGCTCGGCTCTATGGACGTCTGGTGCGTTTATTTGTGGTTGATGGGTGCGTACATTGAGCAAGTTTTTAAAGTACTGTTTCCATCTTGTAACAATATTGTTTGTTTCCATGACCAGATACCGCTTGTTTCTCGAATTATTTTGGCTCTCCCTCGGTAGCCATTTCTAATTCAATTTATGCCGGCATACATACCTCTGATGTTCTTTGGTCTGGAATTTTCTACGATTCTTTCGATCCGAGTCTTCTCCCATTTGCGTTTTTGCGTTTGAAAAGTCTTGTTGTCTCTTTCCGAATTGTCGCGTATCTTTCTGCGTTGACTTCATCATATTTTTCTAAGTAGTTCACTCTGAGGCGTTTACGTTCTTCGATCTTTGCCTTGCGCTCATCGTCAAACCAAGGTTTAGACTTGTTTTCTTAAATCCTAATACCTTTTGGGCTGTTTGTTTGATTGTGTCTCTGATCGACGCCCATTTAGGGTCCACACTATTGGCTTCTTCTTTCCCACTGCTCCCATTCTCTAGGATGCTAAATGTATTCGTTAGTTCGTCTTGATATTCAGCCCTTTTGCGCACGTCTTTTACTTTATCAATGTCGACCTTTTTGCTCGTCTCCCGTGACTGCCCATGTGGGATTGCTCCGATCCGACTCCTGATTTTGCCCATCAGTAGAAGATGATCGAAGTCGCAATCTGCTCCTCTATATGGTCTTACGTCTGGGATATTCGAGTGGTGTCTTTTGTCTATGAGGAAGTGGTCCATTTGGTTACGCGTTATGCCGTCGGCTGATATCCATGTGGCTTTATGGATTTGCTTCTGCTTGAACATCGTGTTTTTCGCTACCAGGTTTTTTGAAGTTGCGAACGTGATAATTCGAATTCCATTATCATTTGAAACTTCGTGTAGGCTTTCTTTACCTTAACCGCCCCGAAGAGGATTTTAACATCGAATGATGAGATCCCATCAAATACTTCTTCTGGGGTCTCGTAGAACGTGTCCTTCGTTTCTTCGTCGCTAGATTCTGTTGGGGGTTGTACGTTTATAGATACATAATTCTGCCATGGGTCCTGTATTTTTAGCACCGACATTCGGTCATTAATACATTTTGCATCTTTTACATGGGGCGTAATCTTCTTGATTATAATGAGGTCGGTTCCGAGGTTATGTGTATCGATACCTCCACACGTCAGTGTGAATCCGTTGGTTTCGATTACTTGATGTGGGAGTCGGACTTCTTGAAGGGCGACGATGTCCACTTTATATTGTTTCGCGTTTTTTACGACCATCAGTTTCGCGCCTGGTTTATATAACGTTCGAACACTCCACGTGCCGACGTGTATACTTCGCTTTTTCCGTTTTTTCCTACGTCTCCTTTTTGCCGAATGGGTGTTTTCTTGATGATTTGTTCCCTTGTGGCAGTGTCGGCTCATAACACCTACGCCCACCGGATTTTTTGTGGGATTGATTTTGGTATATTGATTTTTCATTATTGTTCCCACGAGTCTAGGGGTTTCAAATAGTCCGCCACATCAGAGACCCTCTTTGATATGGTAAGGTCTGGTTATTGCTCTGATTCGACCCGGTGTCAGAGAGGCGCCGTTATAATACAGACGGTATACTCCTGGGTGCAAACCCTTCAAACTGTGACGCTAGCCTGTCTGACGTGAGTGGCCCTACTGGTTTCGTCAGCATAGCCTGAGTGATTCATTGTAGTTTAAGCCCCGCACCACGTCAAGGTTTCTACCAAGCGGGGATGTGCTACTATAGCGTTTACGACGATAGTGAAGAGCGAGTGATTCGAACCCACGCTATCACGGTTAGAATCACTAAAAGATAGAACCAGAGCGCAACCCATCAGGCCACTGCCGCTTATTATGAATTTGATTTCCAAACTCAAATACATTCGACTAATGTGGTAATGGTATATTATTGCTATGGTATACGCCTTTAATGGATGTGCTTTTGGTGGTGTTGTTTTTACTAGTAGTCGTGTGTGTATCTGCTAGAAACGCCACACTACCATGTTGGTTGAATAAAAGTGTATGTTTTTAACTCTTGTGCGTAATTGGTAAGCGCTCCCTTGTTTGGAATCTGTTGCTTGTTTGTATTTGGTTTCGATAGAAACTTTGAAATTCTGGACTGAGATAATGAACGTATTTAGTAAATGAAACGATAAATAATTCGAATAGGCAAGAACGTAGCTATAACTATCATCATCATCATCGGCACTACAACCAGGAACCGGTCTTGACCCTATTTAGCAAGTCGTGAGGCTTTCTAAATTTTTCATAATGATTTATCTTTTCAATGTAATGTAATCGAAGGCTCTGATCCTCCTGGCGGTGCGGTAAACTAAACGACTAAATACTCTGGAAGGCGGACTTGGCGGTGCGCCCGCAGTGTAGGTCGAATGAAGACTGAATTAAGCGATCGTTGCGCTCATTCAAATTGGGTGACGCTAGGGTGGCGTACCTTTTGTCCATGACGCATAGTCACCAGGCGGGTGACAGTTGTCATGTGCCAGGCAGATAGTGAACGTACTAGATTCCTCTTGGACATTCATTTGTGAATCCCAAACACTCTCGATTTAAACATGTAACAATGACGACTACTCGCCAACATAATCAACGAACATGACGAAAATCAGCCATTTTGTTCATAGATCACTTTCCTTTTTTTCCGGCTCTGTATTGAATTTGGTTTTGGCAAGCGTTGTTTTGTTACTCAAAAAATCATAAATAATATTTGGATCTTTCTATTTTATTTTAATGATAATATGTGATTAAAATAAGTTAAAACGACACTATTTTAAATATATGTCTATTGGATATACAAGATGTTTTATTCAGTGAATGTATGAATTTGATTGAGGTTGTTGAAGTCCGGCGCCGTGCTTCCTCGGTTGAGGGAAGAGCGGGGACCTTTTAGTATTCCTTTATTTAATCTTTAGTTCTGTTTCTTTCATCAAGTCTCGTTTCATTGTTGAGTAGCTCCGATAGTATCCATGGTCAAAGAAAAACTTTTCCTTCTCTCTTGATATTAGTTACGTATTTATTTTAAACACTAAAAACTTAACTGCTTTTACAATTCTTAATTAAAACTTCTTCTTACAATATTCCACTTATAAATCAAAATTCTAACTACAACTGCTAAATCCAACTGAACTTTTTGAACTGAATTTTTTCTCTATTCTTTCTTCTGTGACTTTTCACATTCAATTCGAACGAAAATCCAAGTTGCTATGTTTTCAATAAATAAAAAGGTGCAGGTTATTAAGTGTGCTGTAACTGGTAATATTGTGAATGTTTATGAATGGTATGTATTAAGTGAGAATGTAATATATGTTAAGTGAAGTTTTTAAGGATGTGTTAGGAGATTCAGTGTTAAATTTAATAAGGGTAGTATTCTGGAATACAACATCCCACCCTTCTTCGAGAAAGAAAATTATCCTTGAAGAGAATAATTTTCTATTAACTATATATTAAATTAAGATTAATTAAAAACTTGGATTTTCGTTCAATTACATTACAAAGGTTTTCAAAATTAATCTTTCATCAAAGGTTACAATAATCAAAAAGTTCTTAATACTAGAAAATTAATCTATTTACATTATATATTAACTAAATTTTTCCAATACTTAAAAAGTTCTTAACACTAGAAAAATAGTCCAAAATAGTCTATTTACATTATATATTAACTAAATTTAAATATTTCTCCTTGGAACCTTTTCTTTTCTTATCTAAAAATCATTATTACTTATTATATTAAATATATAATACTATTATTATTGTTTCAAAATTCTCATTTCCGTTCGAATATATATTTTAATTCCAAAATTTCCAATACCTATATTACCTCTAAAATTTCCTTTCTTTCCTTTTCCGTTCGAATATATATTAATTCCAAAATTTCCAATTGTAGAATGTGTTGCAATTCCGCTGTTAGTTGCAGGACTGTATCTTGGTTAGCCGGTGCTTGCTCTTATCCAGCAAATTCCATCAATCTGAACTCGAAAGGGTATGTCGCCGGTAACGTCAAGCCGATGAACCGAAGGAAAATAAAATTGAAATTAATAACAATTCATAGGAATCTTTATTAGGAACGACCCTTTACCTTCTAGTTACAATGTCAGTTGGTTGACTACTCTTCTTCTCAATTCAATTCTTAATCAATACAAAAATTCAAATTTTAAAAGCCGTATTACTTCAAACAATTTACTGGTGATCCCTAGATCACACCGTAAAAAACTGCATACCTTTCGGTAGCCGCCAGTTATCTTTATCTTCCTCATTTTAGAGGCCATTGCCACCAAATCTCATCCGCTATTCAAATATTGCTCCCTTTTCGATTCAGCAATTCTAGCACGAGTTGTTGGCATCTGGCTAAATTCTCTTAAATCAGCACCTCGCAATGTATCGAGGGTTATGGACAGTTACAACCGAGCATACCTTCGGGCGCTGTCGACATTGATTCAAAATGAATTAATCTGATTGTTTGCTGGTATCATAGCATACTTTCAAGCGCGCTGAGTGTGGATTTAATCGACTAAAATGACTCAAATCGATTCTTCTCGATTCAATTTGATGCGGCCTTCTATTGCGCTGTTGCGGTTGCAACATCTTCCCGGGCCGGCGACGGTAACCCAGTGGGGTTTCTCTTCCTAGATAGATTAGCCAATGATAGTTTAGAGTATAGTTATCCACAGGAGGTTGCAATTGACCGCAGTGTGAATTGGTACGGTGCAACGGCAGGGTGGCAATTGGTTGACATTGATTCCATTAGTGGATGTGAACTATCAATTAATTTTGACTTGGATAATGGCTTGTGTGGTTTCAATTATCTGTTTTTGTGTGTGTGTGCGTGTATTCTAGGTGATGACAGAGGTCATTAAATTCATGTCTGTGTGGTGTGTTCTAGGTGATAACAGAGATCATTAAATTCATGTGTGTGTGGTGTGTGCTTCAATTAAGCATGGGCAGAAGACAAAGTTTCGCTACTGGGCGCTTCAGTGTGGTGGTGGCTGTTTTGACTGTAACAACACGGATCATTGCATCGGATCCTGGATGTGTTGCTATGACTCTACCCAATCGCCATAGGGTTGGGGGTGCATGCTCCTCAGGTAGAAGCACCATGCTACCGATTTTCAAATTCGGACCTGGTGTGAGCCATTTTGGCCGCTGTTGCAGACGAGAGAGATATTCTGTCTTCCATTTCTTCCAGATGTCCTGTTGTAATCTTTGCATTAATTGCCATCTGTCCAGGTGGTTGGGTGTGGTTTGAGTCAAATCTCTTTCTGGTGCGGTATTGAGTGCAGTGCCGATCAGGAAATGTCCCGGTGTAAGAACGGACATATCGTTCAAATCCTCTGATATTGGGCACAGAGGACGTGAGTTCAGGCACGCTTCCACCTGGGCCAAGACAGTAACGTATTCTTCATAGGTAAGCGTGTAGTGTCCTATCACTCGTTTAAGATGATGTTTCATGGACTTCACCCCTGCTTCCCATAACCCGCCGAAATGAGGCGCTGCAGGAGGATTAAAATGCCATGAAGTTCCATTATTCTGCACCTGCCTAACTATATCTTCGGTCCAATGTCTTGATGCATATGTCTGCTCTTTTTGTATTGTCTTAGCAGCTCCCTGGAAGTTGGTTCCGCAATCGCTGTAGATGTGTGCACAAATCCCACGACGCGCCGTGAAGCGTTTAAACGCTGCCAGAAAGGCCGCTGTGCTATATTCACTTACAAGTTCGAGATGGACGGCCTTCGTACAAAAGCATACGAAAATAGCAATGTACGCCTTGGTGATTCTGGTGCATCTTCCCTTCCATGCTTTAAGTTGTACTGGGCCGGCATAGTCCACCCCAGTAGTTTGAAAGGGGCGTGCCTGGTTGACCCGAGGTGAAGGAAGATCACCCATTCTTTGTTGGATTTGCTTTGATTTATGTCGATAGCACTTCAAACATTTGTGTATACATGCCTTGACGCTGGATTTAAGATTTAGTATCCAGTATTCAGCTCGAAGTGTGGCCATCATCAGCTGTTGACCACCGTGCAACGTTTTTAAGTGAATATGGTGGATGATCAACGACGTAAAAAAAGTATTTGCGGGCAATATAATCGGGTGGCAAATCTGCATTCTCTAGTCGACCTCCTACTCGTAGAATTCCCTTATCGTCCAATATAGGGGAAAGTCGTGCAATCTTACTTCCTTTGATAATTGTTTCTCCCCTATTGATGCTTACAATTTCGTCACCAAAGAACTCCTGCTGCACAATCCCAATCAATCGTATATGTGCTGACGAGATCTCATCTGGTGACAGCGGCCCAGTCGCATACAATGGCAACCCAGTGGCCTTCAATCGTAGGTTGGAAAAAAAACGAAGCCAATATGCCGTGGCTCGAAGGAGACGCGACAGCGAAGAGAACCGAGCAAACAATGTAGTGCTATCAAATGACATGACGTGCAGGCAGAGGTGGAACACATTCTTAATAGGGTACCCAGATGCTATGAAGCTATTTTTCATTCTTGTAGGGTTTATGGTCTTCAACTCCAGATCAGTGGAGGGTATTTTCAGTGGGTGTACATAAGTGTTGTCATACGTCTGCAAAAATTCGGGTCCATACCACCATTGCCTTTTTCTGAGAATTTCCATTGGAGATAGTCCTCTGGACGCTATATCCGCAGGATTATCTTTCGATGAAACATGTCTCCAGCAATCGGGATCTATGTGTTCCTGTATTTCCGCCACTCTGTTTGCGACGAAAGTAGTTCGTATGTGTGGCGGCCCCTTAATCCAGGCAAGTGCAATTTGCGAATCCGACCAGGCCCACATCTTCGCGCATTGAAGATCCATCCTTTTGACGGTTTGTACCAGCAAATGTGTAAGCAGGTGAGCTCCACACAACTCCAATCGTGCTAGCGATTTATTCTTGAGTGGTGCTACTCTTGTTTTTGATACGAGCAGCTCTATTGAAGTCACTCCCTCGGTGACCGTACGAAGGTAGACCACCGCAGCATATGCCCTTTCGGAGGCGTCGCAGAATCCATGCACTTCGAGTGTTGATCGCTTGGTGACCTTGACCCAACGCGGAATTTCTACGTTGTTGAGGGCATTTAGCTCAGTTCTTAACTTAGACCATGTTGAGACCATTTTTGATGGAAGCTCGCTGTCCCAATTTAGATCCTGCTTCCAAATCTCCTGCATGATCATCTTGCCAATGACAACACAAGGTGATATCCAGCCCATCGGGTCGTATAGGCGCGCAATCTCTGACAAGATTGTTCTTTTCGTTGCTCCCTTCGATTCCTGGAAACAGACCTTGAACGAAAATGTGTCTCGTCCAGGATGCCATTGGATCCCCAAGGTCTTTACGGTGTTACCCTTGTCAAGCGATAATGGCACCTGAACCTCTCTATCCTCCTCCGGAACCGAAAGCATCATTTTTTCACTGTTGCTGGCCCATTTCCTGAGTGGAAACCCTCCACGCCGCAACATCGCTACGAGTTGGTCACGTAGTTCCATGGCCTCATCCTCTGAGTCTGCTCCATGCATGACATCATCGACATAGAAATTTTTACAGACTATTTGCGATGCTAATGGATAGTCAGCCCGTTCATCCAATGCTAGTTGTTGTAGCGTGCGCACTGCTAAGTACGGCGCAGCGGTGGTACCAAACGTGACAGTGTTTAATCGGTAGGTCTTGATGTTATCTCCTTCCACATCTCTCCACAACACGAGTTGGTAGGATGCGTCCTCCTGTGGTACCCAAATTTGTCGATACATCTTGGGTATGTCCGCTACGAAGGCTATTCTGTGTCTTCGAAATCTCAGAATATGATCAAAGATGTCATCCTGGAGCCGAGGACCATTCAGCAAATGATCGTTGAGTGACGTACCATCTGATGTTCTGCAGGAAGCGTCGAAAACGATTCGTAACCTCGTTGTTGAGCTAGACTCCTTAATCACCGCATGGTGCGGCATGAAATAATGGCAATTATTATTTGAGAGAGGGTCGATTTCAGACATGTGTCCCAAGTCCTCATACTCCTTAAAAACTCTTTTATATTCTTCCTGGAATAAACGATCGGTTTGAAATCTTTTTTCCAACTGGAAAAATCGAACAAGTGCTGAATTGCGCGATAAACCCAACCTTGGGCGCTTCCCTTCCTTAAAGGGTAAATGGACCATATACCTGCCATCCAACTGTCGTTGATGTGTTCTACTGAAATGAGTTTCACATTGCTCCTCTTCCTGTGATAACGATTTCCTCTCTTTCACCTCCTCCAGTTCCCAAAACCGTTGTATGATCGTATTCAATTCGGGGCTACTACTGGTGGTGTGGTGAACCTTAATTGTGGTCTGGTTACCGGAATTTATACTGCCAGACAGTACCCATCCAAACTCGGTCCGCTGTGCCATAGGAGCACCTGGTCCGTTCTTAATCAGACCCTCCAATAATATTAATGGATATACGTCACTACCAAGTAAAATATCAATTTTGCCCGGTTGGTTGTATGTTGGATCAGCCAGCTGTAAATGATGAATGCGTGGCCATTCAGCACAAGGAATTTGATGTTTTGGGAGGTTTGTTGTTATCTTCGGCAATACTAATGCCATGAGTTCCAACTTGAACTCTTCCTGTACTAACGAATGTATCGTAAGCGCGACCCTTGTTTTCGCAATGCTATTGTTAGCCGATCCAATTCCAAGGACGTTTATATAACTTCGTTCTCTTTTGAGCCTCAATTGCTGTGCGACTGCTTCAGTAATAAACGACGCCTCTGACCCAGGATCCAACAGAGCTCGAAGTACCAATGGTTGTCCTCCCGCCGTGAAAACCTTGACCAGTGCTGTGGCCAAGAGAACCGTCTTAGTGTGGCCAGTGCCGGCCATGTAGGTATTGCATGTTTGGTTTGTGGTAGGATTAGCCTTCTTTCCTGTGCCTGACGGTTGAATGCTCGTGGCATCCGATGACTTAGAAATCGGGATGCCCTCCGGTGAAGCGCTCCCCTGTCCTTGGATTGGACGTTTCTCCCTGTCCATATGTAGCAATGAGTGATGTCTTCTTTTGCAATAGGTGCACGTGAACTCGCTTGTGCATTCCTGACGTTTGTGGAATTTTGAGAGGCAATTGATACACAACTGGCGCTTATTCACAATATCCCATCGACCTTTTCGACTTAGAGCCTTGAATTGAGGACAGTTGCGTATTAGATGTGGGCCCGAACACATTATGCAAGTGAATGTAGTTGAATTATGGGCACGTACGTCATGATGTTTGGCTCTGGGAGCTCCGTAAGACCTCTTGGACGTTGTCTGTCCCATGACTTCTAGAGTTCGGATCCTTGTGAATAAAAATTCCTCCAAGACATCATATGTTGGGTAATCCACGTATGACGAAATGTGAGATTCCCACAAACCTCGCGTCTTAAGGGGAAGCTTCTGTACTGTGTGGAAAATCAATACATCTTCCCACGATGTGACAGGAATTCCTAAATTTTGTAGTGCTTGTTTGGCCTCACCTGTGGTATCCATCAGAGACCTAATTCCATCGGCCGACTCGTGGCCCAATGACGCCTGACCAAATAATATCCCGAATTGATTGTCCTTCAACAATCTCAAATTCTGGTAACGCTTCACCAGTGTTGCCCAGGCCGATTCAAAGTTACCCTCAACTATGGCAGTGTTCCGCAATAGACGCTCTGCTTCACCTTCTAGGTTTGCCTTGAGATAGTGCAGCCGTTGGACATCAGATAGAGACGTGTTTCTAATGATAAGGTTCTCAAATAGAGCCTTAAATTCCGGCCACGTCTGGTAAGAACCGCTAAACGTCGGTATCTTAATGGGGGGTAATTTGAATTCTACTGTTGGCGCCCTTGTTGTTCCCATCGAACTATTAAATGAATTATGTCCCAGCGGATGAGTGTCGACTTGTTCTAATTGCGACTTAAGTTCTGAAGAATAACTGTAATACAGTTCCTTCAGCTTATGGAAGTGGAGTTCTTCCATGTATCTTAATTTTGTTTCATCACTGGGAGCCGCTATAATTTTTTGATGCAATCCCTTTGCTTCCTCAAAGTAGTGCTCCAAATTTCTTAAACGTGCCTCATTCATGTGCACTGATTTGTATGTTTGACTCAATTCCGAATATGCCTTATAATCGGCTGTTAATTCGCTTGCTATGTTCTGCAAGCTGTCAATAAGGTTAGACATCTTTGTCTTACTCATTTTGTTGGGATGTCAGGATATAAACAACCAATCCTTCCTTTGAGCTGTCTATTAGACACGCAAATTGTTTTGCTCACAAGCGTTCGTTACGCTACCTCGCTTCTTCACACCAAAAGGTTGCCCGAATTGATTCACGCAATCCGATGTCACAGCCAAACGGCCGCAGGAATACACTCCCAACAAATCTAAAGAATCACTCCGACTCGACTGTGTTGTCAACACCGCACAATCACCCCGCTCAATCAACCCGAACGAATGAATCAATTCAATCACACAATCCAACGTTGCAGCCACTAAATACAGAGAACACCACCCAGCACCTCAATACCACTGGGCAGTCACCGATGAACAATCACCCAATCGAATCCGCAACGTACCGTGTGAACTGCGCTTAACCCTTGCTTAATCTTGCAGATGACGAACACTATTTCAAGTCACCGACCCTTTCAGTTAAAAGCCTTTCTCTGTATGTTGACAAATCCTTTATTCTGCTATAGTCTCGTTGGAGACCTCAGCTCAATTACTTTTCCTTCGCTAGTTAACACCACAACAACTTCCTATGACCTTCCAACACCTTAAAAGAACCACCAATTCACCACTTTGCAATCACACACAACCACTGCCCTTGATCTTATCACTAAAGTTAGAATTGAGAAAATAATTGCCACCCACCTCGTTATGATGAAGTCGATGTCCACTTGTCTATCCGGCACTCTGTTCCGTCGATGTAACAACCACTCGTTATGATGAAGTTGATGTCCAATTGTCTATCCAGCACTCTGTTCCGTCGTTGAAACAACCACTGCCCACAGCTACTGCCAGCAATCCGCCACTAGATCTTTTGAAGGAGTTTTTCTGGTTGATTGTTCGCAGTTGTTCCACTCCGGCAATGGTTCTCTTGGATCGTGAATCCCTTGGTTTCTCGGATCGTAAATCCTTTCCCTTTAAGTCTCCGGATCGTAGATATCCGGCTCGAAGGACCATGTAGAATGTGTTGCAATTCCGCTGTTAGTTGCAGGACTGTATCTTGGTTAGCCGGTGCTTGCTCTTATCCAGCAAATTCCATCAATCTGAACTCGAAAGGGTATGTCGCCGGTAACGTCAAGCCGATGAACCGAAGGAAAATAAAATTGAAATTAATAACAATTCATAGGAATCTTTATTAGGAACGACCCTTTACCTTCTAGTTACAATGTCAGTTGGTTGACTACTCTTCTTCTCAATTCAATTCTTAATCAATACAAAAATTCAAATTTTAAAAGCCGTATTACTTCAAACAATTTACTGGTGATCCCTAGATCACACCGTAAAAAACTGCATACCTTTCGGTAGCCGCCAGTTATCTTTATCTTCCTCATTTTAGAGGCCATTGCCACCAAATCTCATCCGCTATTCAAATATTGCTCCCTTTTCGATTCAGCAATTCTAGCACGAGTTGTTGGCATCTGGCTAAATTCTCTTAAATCAGCACCTCGCAATGTATCGAGGGTTATGGACAGTTACAACCGAGCATACCTTCGGGCGCTGTCGACATTGATTCAAAATGAATTAATCTGATTGTTTGCTGGTATCATAGCATACTTTCAAGCGCGCTGAGTGTGGATTTAATCGACTAAAATGACTCAAATCGATTCTTCTCGATTCAATTTGATGCGGCCTTCTATTGCGCTGTTGCGGTTGCAACACCAATATATATATTACCTCTAAAATGTTCTTTCTTTCGTCCCCCTCATTCACTTTTTTTTTTTTTTTTTTTTTTTTTTCATTTCCGTCATTTCCTACAATTGTTAGATTATTTCATATATATTGAATAATAAAACAAAGGCCATTTGTTATGTGTTTATCTTTTCCTTAAATTTATGGAAAAGTTTCCAAAACCTTTCTGGGCCTATTACTATGATGATTGAATAAAGATGATTATTACCAAAAATCTTCTTGAAAAATGATCTTAAATAATTTAAATGACGGTGTAACCTTTTATTTTTTTGTATTTTGCATTGGAATGAATTTTTTTTGTTGAAAAAAAAGACTTGTAATGTATTTATATAGTTACTCTTTACAATACCTATTTTAGTTAAATTATTATTTTCATTTTTTATTATTTCGTGTTTGAGTAAGTGTTTGTGTTTGTTTTCGTTGTTTAAAATATTTATTGTTTTCGGCTTAGTGTTGTCATGGTCCATAGCTTTAACTTCTGTCGGAACGTTTACCTTTTCAGTCTTACTCACTGCTGATGGATCGTTTAGTTTCTCAGTCTCATTTACTGATTCGAATAGTTCTTCAGACTTATTAGCTGTTAGAACATCTTGGTTCCCAGTACTATTTGCTGTTTGAACTATTTCTTCAGTTATATCTGCTGTAGAAACATTCAATCCTTCAGTCTTTGCTGCAGAAAAGATTTGTTCATCAGTATTAGCTGCTGAACTGACTTGGGTTTCGACTTTTATTGCAACTATTGGGTTTTCAGTCTTTAACACTGCTGAATGTTCAGTCTTTGTTGCTGAAGTGCCGGGGTTGTCTATTGGGATAGCCGGAATATTAGGGGTTTCTGTTTGTATATTTTCTGCAGGGTCCGAATTTTCAGTCTTTAATACTGCTGAGTTTTCAGTCTTGGTTGCTGAAGTGTCTGCGTTGTCAATATCGATATCTGAGATATTAGCGATTTCAGTCTTTAATACTGCTGAAAATTTCGAATTTTCAGTCTGTGTTGCTTAATTGTTTTCCAGAATGGGAGTATGAATCGGAGTCTTTATATTAGGGACAGGGTTATCTTCGTTTATATGGCTTGGTTTATAGGAGTATGTGGGCTCAGGGTAAATTTGGCTAGGAGCTTCATTAAAATGGTCGTTATCTATTTCCAAAGATCTAATGCTGTAAATAGAAAACTTTGGTCTGTCTTCCATAAATTTTGGTTGGCGTCAGGCCTCGTTTTCCGACTCTTGCACCCGAGAAAAGTGAACATTTTGTCTATCGTTTTGTCTATTGGTGCTCCTAGAATTTTCACCAAAACATGTGTCCTGTGTATGCCCTGACTTACCACAGGTTTGGCAGACTATACTATTGAATGTAGGTTTTTCGTTATATTGATATGACCTGGGAGAGTTGTCCATTCGAGCACCATGTGATACTACATGTGCAATCGACTGTTTTAAATTATTTCCCCCATGGACTTTAGCTAGTATCTTCAGCTGTTCGTTCATTAGTCCATCTTCAAATGTTTGTACGGCCAATTTTTTGTTTTCTTCCATTAAGAATTCCCTAACCACCGCGTCTGCTGTTATTTCACACGTGGCAGAGTTTAAAGTCCTTAGAGCATTCGCGACTCTATCGCCGTATTCCCGGACGGTTTCTCTGTAGCGTTGTTTCAGAGAAATCAACTCATTGTGTGCCGTCGACCGAGATTGCTCCTCTTTATATTCCGATTTGAGTTTATCTTTTAAATCCTCCCACTTAGCGATTTTGCTATACCTGATCAGATCGTAAGCATGACCCTCTAGTCTATTTTTGACTAGATCTAAAAATGTCTCGTATATATCCAGGTCTGCCTTCTTTATGGATCTAAATAAAACGTCTCCCCCGGAAATAAATTTACCTAAGTCGCAGGGTTTCCCGTCAAAGGTAGGGACGATTCTGAAAACATCAGAAATTCCGACAGAGAGAGAGCCATTTCAGGGGGTTTAATGTGTATCGGTTGATAGTGGATTTGTTCTTCCCCCTGCCTAGCCGCCTGTCTCGTGTAATATGGACTCGTAATATTGAAAATTTGAATTAAAGTATGGCGAAAATTTGTTATCAATTCTTAAAAATATGGTTTATGAAAAAATGGCCTTTATGTTATTATTCAATATATATATATATGGAAACGATATGGTTTGGACCCAAAACTGAAAAGAAAGAAAATTTTCGACGAGAAGGAAAAGAAACGGAAATGTCGTCGAAAAAACTGAAAAGAGAATTTTCAAAATTTCTATCGAGAAAACACTTTTTTTTTTTTGAAAAAGGAAAAAAATCCAAGTAAAATATTCCTACAAAAAAAGGAAGAGAGAAAAAACAAAATATTGAAAAAATTTCTTACTACTCTAGATGTTGATAGAAGTCTTGTTGAATTTCTTATTGTTGTCCCTTTTTTTCTTCTTTGTTGTGTCGTAGAGTTCCTCTTTGTGTTCCTTTCTTTATTTTATATTATTTTGTTATTCTTGCCAGGCAGACTTCACGCCCTAGAAGTTGAATATCCTGGTCTTTTGCTGGATTTTTTTTTCGTTGTTTTATGTTTTTTTTTCTTCGTTGTTTTATGTTTTTTTTTTTTCGTAGTTTTGTCTGGGTTTTTTTTTATCTTGAAAAATTTTTTTTTCTTCTTATTTGTTTATTTCTCTGGTGTTCACTTTAATTTTTTTTTTTGTTTTAAATTTTTTTGTTTACTTTGTTTTTCGTTGTTTTATGTTTACTTTTTTCTTCTTCTTATAAACCTTTTTTTTGTTGTTTTAAATTTTGTTTTGTTTAAAAAAATTTTTTTTTTTTTCTTCTTATTTTCTTCTTTTTATTTGGGATCCTTTGGTTGTATCCCACCGCTGCCACCAGTGTTGAAGTCCGGCGCCGTGCTTCCTCGGTTGAGGGAAGAGCGGGGACCTTTTAGTATTCCTTTATTTAATCTTTAGTTCTGTTTCTTTCATCAAGTCTCGTTTCATTGTTGAGTAGCTCCGATAGTATCCATGGTCAAAGAAAAACTTTTCCTTCTCTCTTGATATTAGTTACGTATTTATTTTAAACACTAAAAACTTAACTGCTTTTACAATTCTTAATTAAAACTTCTTCTTACAATATTCCACTTATAAATCAAACTTCTAACTACAACTGCTAAATCCAACTGAACTTTTTGAACTGAATTTTTTCTCTATTCTTTCTTCTGTGACTTTTCACATTCAATTCGAACGAAAATCCAAGTTGCTATGTTTTCAATAAATAAAAAGGTGCAGGTTATTAAGTGTGCTGTAACTGGTAATATTGTGAATGTTTATGAATGGTATGTATTAAGTGAGAATGTAATATATGTTAAGTGAAGTTTTTAAGGATGTGTTAGGAGATTCAGTGTTAAATTTAATAAGGGTAGTATTCTGGAATACAACAAGGTGATCGCGACACAGCTAAGAGTTACGCACCCCGTACAACTCTTAGCTCAATTTAGATTTTCGGAAACTTTAAAATCATTTCAGCCTAAACAAAAGTAATCTGAACAGTTTTACTATTTATTTCTATAAAAGGTCGGCAAAATATGTCATTAGAAATTAATTTAAAGAGAGTTTAGAACAGCCATTTGGTGTTTGTTTTTAGTCGAAGAAAAGGATTGTAAGAAATCACATTACTCAACACTTTGTTGCATAGAGATCGCAATTCCACACTATCCGGAAATCATTTCTCTTCAACCTTAGTAATTTATAAGCACATCAAATTGTACATTTCTTATGCAAAATTTCACCTTTTCCATGTCGGGCATTTGTTATCGTATCTCCTAACTTCCAGCGAAAATAACCATGAAATCAAAACTCTTCAAACCTCAAACAAACTATAAATTCACTGGCAAATGTCACATTAATTATATTGTCCTTCAAGTTGTTCGCATTAATTAGCTTGTCTATCTACCAAGGAAATAATGCGCTGGTTTCCTATCTCCCCTTCAACGAATTTCAGGACATCGTTAACGGATACGATTCCATCAACAACTGCCTCTCCCAACACAAGCATAAAAGAGGCCCGTGAAAATGATTATTTTATGCAAAACAAAAAAGTTGTACATATATAAAGTCAACGTGGCAATGATGAAGTGATGCAGATACTTTTATAAAAAGATTTAAACGCATGAAGATACAAAACAAACTAAATGCCTTCAGAGGACTGACTGCGAATTGAATAGGGGGAAGGCGGAAAAAAATTTAAAAAACAATGAGCTGAACGTGAATGAATTTTAAATCTAACATTCGACTGAAGAACAAGAAAACCAAGATACGAAGCGTATTGTAGGTGGGGTGGACGTTGCAACAATATGCATTGTCAAAAGCAGTTACTTACCAACTTTACATTCATTGAAGTTATATAAAGTGCAGGTTATTTGAAACAGGACTAACACTTCAACTCTTCCCGGGTTAGAAGGATTATAACATAGACATAAAGTAAGAGATGTGAATAAAAATGTTTATGAGATAATAAGAATGTTTAACACATAGTGAATGTTATTACATTATTATTTCATATAACATAAATTATTACGTATTGTAGAAGGACGAGGAATATTGTTAGATTCTGATTTCTTGTTTTGGGATTAAAGAATCATAATGTTCCTTCTGACAAGAGAATGTTTTGGAATGTCTGCTGATGTATTAGAGACGCTTTCTTTGTTATTTTAATTTTGGTTGATTTTTTATCAATATGCGATGATGAAAACTGAGAAGTTTTAGTCTGCCACTTAATGAAGTCTTCTTATCCGTTTTCGTTTTCTTGCCATGTTCGCTCGACGTTTTATTGCTGAAGTCGGATTTCTTGGACAGCTTTTGAAATCGAAGATCTGACGGGCGCTGAGATTGTCTTTTCTTTACTTCATTTTCTTTTTTCGGTTCTTTAGAAATTGGCGGAGTGACTTCACTTTTCACCATTTCCGGTGAAATGACTTGTTGGGTTTCAACAGTAGTTATGTGGCGTTTCCACCTAACGCAAATGATTGCCTTTTTTTCACTTACCACGAAAACCTTTTCCGGGAGCTACCGAAGGCCTTGAAAAACGAGTATTGTGGCAGTTTCATTGAACTCCATTACTGACCTTTCTATTTAATTACTTAAAGACTGTCTTCTAAAGCACCTAAATCTATAGTTTTTCGCTAATGCAATCGCATTAGCATCTCCAAACATTTCCCCAGGGGCATGCTTGCATTCAACGCATCATGTTCCTGAAAAGCAATTCGGTTACGACATCACGTAACCGGCATAAAACCCGAAACATGTCAATGCACATATCTAACAAGGTATTTTGCCGCACATGCGCACGACATATTCACCCTTGTTTTATCTGCAGACACACCAGTCGGTCGTCCGAACGACAGGCACATCATAGCTCACCACTGGCTACCAAAGGAAATCGAGTACCGCATAATGTTAATACACACACGACAGAGCGACCCTTTGAGACGCCAGCGATGTGTGCATGATCGGCGTAGATGCTGTACGCAGTTGCCGATCGTATAAACATCCCAATCCCTGTCGATATGAGGTTTTAACCAGCTGCAAAGCGTTGCTTATGGTGTTTTCCCTTATTGAATTGTTTGGTCCACGGTTCGCGTACTCATGGACGCACAGCACGAACGACCGAAGTAGTCATGGTGTGTGTGTTTCGCGCACTTGTTGGGACCAATGTGTAGAAGATCTTCTCCTATTGGCCGCTGAACGGGGGATGTAGATTGGTTCTGTTATGTTCCGAGACGCCGTGCTTCCTCTCTCGAGGGAAGAGCGTGGACCTTTTCTTTTATTTTCTTTAAGTATAATTCATTATTTGCCGAGTCTATCGCAATTTGTGAGAATTTGAATTCCTCTCTTTATTATTTAACGCAACTTCCGCTCTTTCGCCAGATAAATAGTTTATAAATAACGCAGTTAATATAGGACTTCCCTTTTTAGCAAATCAATTAGAGGGTTAATCTACTTTGACTTTTATACGTTTTTATTGTTTATTAAAATATCTCAAACTATTTAATCTTAACTCTGCCTCTTCTCGACTACTTTTCTCTAACTGACTTTAACACAAAACTTAACTGAACTAAACTTCTTTCTCTAACTTCCAATCTCAAACTGATTTTACAATTGAATTTTTGCTCTACTTATAGAACATTGTGTTCTAATTTACTGGAAATTATAACATGAACAAAACAAATTTTAACAAAGGCTCTGTGACTTTTAAATTGAATAAAATTTGAACGAAAGTGAAAGTTACTATGTTTTGAATGAATAAAAAGGTGCAGGTTATTAAATGTGCTGTAACTGGCAATATTGTGAATGTTTATGAATGGTATGTATTAAGTGAGAATGTAATATATGTTAAGGGAAGTTTTTAAGGATGTGTAAGGAGATTGTTAAATTTAATAAGGGTAGTATTCTGGAATACAACAGTTCTTTTTCTCTACGAAAAGGCGAGGAGTCGAGATTTAACCGCCACCGCGTACGGACGCGTCTCGGAGAGTTGAGATAGTGTAAAGTATTGGGTTCGCGCCGTAAGGAGTACCGTGAGCAGTCGGAAAGCGATCGGAGGACACATTGAAATATCAGAAGCGTTTTCGAACTAATGAACTACGCTTACGTTTTATATTGGAACTAAGCTTACATTTCATATTGTAAACATCAAAGTGTTTTCGAACCTGTGAACTAAGCTTACATCTTATTTTGCATCAGGTTGGATTGTGGTTTACTTACACATGAATAAAAGCTAAGAAAAAGAAATAGAGCCGTTTTTTTATTCTATGGGTGATGTTCGGGGGCCAACCACCGGTTTTATTTTCTGCGCCCGTTATCAAGGACTATTAAGCTAGAAGTTTAGTGAACCTGTGCCCTTGTGGGACATAACTAGAAGACCGGTGTTGCAAATGCAACATGAGAGTCACATAAAACACAACACAGGCAACGACATAACCTTAGTAATCGATAACATTGTCAACGATAGAATTTAAATAGATCAGTTGACGGCGCAAATGTTATCTCGCGCTTAAGGGTATGCAACGGAAAGCTTGCGCTGATAAAGTTACGATTCGAGTCGAGCTTACACATCACTTATCTACTCTGAGACTCAAGAACAATCTCAGGCAACGGGGAACACAGCAAAAGGAGGCGAAGAGGGACCGTTGCCAACTGGTATTTTGATTTTTCAAGCAAAGGCACTGTTGTGACGGGAAGTTGCCGCAAAAAAGAACCGAAAACAACATTCTACTGAAAACCGGAGGTAAAGGAATTTTACCGTATAAAAAAGGAACTAATTGAATTGTAAAGTTCGTTATTGTACAAACCATTCAGGTGAGATAGTCATCCACCATAATAAATTAGCAATTTATAGCGTTTTACTAATCGTTTTTCTTTTTTTGCTGGATCGGAACGATCATAAATTTGGTCCATCGAGCCGAATTCTCTTAATAAGCTACACGGAGTCGGCGATAGATACAAGCAACGGAAGCTGTTCCTGGAGTACAAAAGAAGTGCCTTATTACAAGTTTCTGGATTATAATCAACAAGCTGTTCCTGGATTACCAAGAAGTGCCTTATTACAAGTTCCTGGATTACAATCAACAAGCCGTTCCTGGATTACAAAGAAGTGCCTTATTACGAATTCCTGGATTACAATCAACAAGCCGTTCCTGGATTACAAAAGAAGTGCCTTATCACAAGTGATTTGGTGACATAGAAGTGCATCTGAGCGGCAAACTGTTCCTGGAAGTGAACCAATTCTGTGGCATCCTGCAAATTGCAAGTCAATTGTTAAGCCGTTTCTGACCTATGACGGAGCAACTCTCAAATCAAGGGTGAGTGATATAATAATTTATCTTAAATATACGATCCTAGTGATATTAATTGAAAGATATCGGTGGTTGTGTGTGCCAGTCGGCAATTTTGTTTTATCGGAAGCTCGGAAAGAGTATCTGTGGTTGTGTGTGACAGGCGGCAATTTGATTTTTGTCGGAAGATCAGGAGGAGTATCTGTGGTTGTGTGTGACAGGCGGCAATTTTATTTTTGTCGGAAGATCAGGAGGAGTATCTGTGGTTGTGCGTAGCCAGTCAGAAATTTGGAGATTATACGATAGAGTTTATTGGAATTTCTAGAGGAATCTTGTGATGTGTCAATCATCGTCGCAGTTCTAGAAGGATTTAGTGCTTGCTCGGTCGTGATTACGGAGCAGTTTCCTATTTGTGCTCGATTCCGATTATTGGCTGTGTGCTCTCGGCCGAGGAGGTCACAACGTTGGACTGTCTTTTTTCTCTTTTGTTGAGTTTTGTTCACTTGAGTTGATCAACGGGGCTGCGTGTACCTTCAACAACAGCAAGGGATTTACGAAAACCACCCGATTTGCTCGGTTAACGGTCAAGCTTTGAAGACAAAATTTTTGTGGAAATCAATTCATCCGTTTAGTTTCGGCGGTCACCACATCGGTCTTCGGGAACGTGAAGGGTGAGCTGACGAGTGCGACTGAGTGAGTAACGATAAGGGAAAAGAGGAACAGCTGAAAAAGGGTGGAGAATGAGGAAGGCACGATTGGCCAACTGGATCGACTCCATAACAACCATCGCCACAGAATTAACCGCTGATCACAAGGCATATCTGGCCTTGGATCAATTAGCTAAAAACATTCATATGAATGAAGCGCGGTTAAAGAATTTAGAACACTCCTTTGAAGAAGCAAGGGAGTTGCACCAGAAAATAATTCCGGCACCGAGCGACGACGCGAGATCGAAATATATGGAAGAGCTAACATTCCATAAGTTGAAGGAGCTATATTACGGCTATTCATCGGAATTAAAGGCGCAAATGCCGAACACGGGAGGTCAACAACAGTTGCATTGCTCGTTCAATAGTTCAGTTGGAGGAAGCAAGGATCCAACTACTGAGATGAGGCTCCCGCCAATCAAGATTCCGTCTTTCTCTGGCTCTTTTAAGACATGGCCAGAATTCAAGAGCCTTTTCGAGAGTCTCATCATTGGGAACTCAACTTTGTCCGATGTGCAAAGGCTTCACTATCTGAAGGCCAACTTGAACGGAGAGGCTGAACGTTTGCTGAGGAACACCGCAATCGTCGACGGGAATTTTGGGTCGGCATGGGCAACCTTAGTAAAGCGTTACCAGAACGTAAGGTTGCTAAAGGATTGCAGTTCGGATTGCTGTTTGACCAACCATCATTAGGTCATGAATCGGCCGATGGCATTAGGTCTCTGGTGGATACCACGAACGAGGCAAGGCAATCATTACAGAACCTCGGTGTTCCAATCGCCTCATGGGAAGATGTCTTGATATATCAGACAATCCAAAAACTCCCCCTTAAAACACGAGGTTTGTGGGAATCCCACATCTCATCATACGTGGATTATCCGACCTACAGCATTCTGGAGGAGTTCCTGCTTACAAGAATCAGAACTTTGGAAGTCATGGGGCAAACATCGTCAGCCATAGCTCACGGAGTCTCCCGAAGTAAACGATCTGAGGTTCGCGTCCACAATTCAGCAATTCCCGATTGTTCAATGTGTTCGGGATCACATTTATGTCACAACTGCTTTAAGTTCAAGGCACTCAGTCCTCGCAAGAGATGGGACATTGTGAATAAGCACCAATTGTGCATCAATTGCCTTTCAAGGGCTCATAAACGTCAGGAGTGCATAAGCAAATTTACGTGTAGGCACTGCAAACGGAAACACCATTCGTTGCTACATTTGAACGAAGAGAAGGGTGTATTTCAAGCGAAGGGGGTCGCTTCTACAACGAGCACCACGATTACTCCATTATCGGACTCTGCAGACTCGCAACAATTAGCCACAGGATGTAAAACCAATCGCACTGCAACGCAAGCTTGCAACACTTACATGGCCGAAACTAACCGCACAAGGACTGCTCTGTTGGCCACAGCACTAATTAAGGTATTCACAGCGAGGGGACAGCCGGTAGTGCTTCGAGCTCTGTTGGACCCTGGGTCGGAAGCTTCTTTTACCTCTGAAGCTATAGCACAACGATTGGGCCTCAGAAGAGAACGGAGTCACGTGAACGTTTTCGGCATTGGAGCGGCTAAGGCCAGCATTGGTAAACACAAGGTGTCTCTCACAGTTCATTCGTTGACAAATGAGAACTTCAAATTGGATTTGACGGCATTGGTATTACCCAAGTTAACAATGAATCTTCCAACACACCAACTTTCTTGTACTGATTGGCCGCACTTCAAACATTTACAGCTAGCTGATCCGACATACTACAAACCAAGTAAAATCGACATTTTGCTTGGCAGTGATGTTTATCCATCAATCTTACTGGCGGGCTTGGTCAAGGGTGGCTCAGGTACCCCTATGGCACAACAAACGGAGTTTGGATGGGTACTATCTGGCCACATAATTACTAATGAGCATTCCACTATCAGGGTTCATCACATGTTCACCAGGGAGCCTGAATTGAACGAAATTATGCAGAGGTTCTGGGAACTGGAAGAGGTGTCAGGAAGAAAACCACTGTCACCACAAGAAGAACAGTGTGAAACCCACTACAGCCGAACTCACCAGCGCCATGTGGACGGAAAATACATCGTTCGATTACCCTTTAAGGAAGGAATGTGCCCGGTGTTGGGGTTGTCACATCGATCAGCGCTTGTGAGGTTCCTACAACTGGAAAAAAGGTTCCAAGCCAACACTTTATTCTACGAAGAGTACAAAAGGGTATTTCAAGAATACAAGGACCTGGGGCACATGAATGAGATAGACTCCGCCTTACCTAACAGACACCACTATTTCATGCCGCACCACGCAGTGATTAAAGAAACCAGTTCAACCACAAGGTTGCGGATCGTTTTCGACGCCTCTTGTAGAACTTCGGATGGGACGTCGCTTAGTGACCACTTGTTAAACGGACCACGACTCCAGGATGACATTTTCGACCACATTCTGAGATTCCGAAGACACAAGGTAGTTTTCGTAGCAGACATTCATAAAATGTACCGCCAAATCTGGGTGCCACCGGAGGATGCTTCTTACCAGCTTGTGTTGTGGAGAGACACGGAAGGAGAAACCATCAAAACTTACAAACTAAACACGGTCACGTTCGGCACAGCTGCCGCACCATACCTGGCAGTACGCACTCTTCTACAATTGGCATTGGACGAACGAGCTGACTATCCGATATCCTCACAGATTGTTTCCCAAAATTTTTATGTCGACGACGTCATGCACGGAGCAGACTCAGAAGACGAGGCCATGATAATGCGAGACCAACTCGTGGCATTGTTGCAACGTGGGGGATTCCCACTTAGAAAATGGGCCAGCAATAGTGAACGATTAATGCTCACTATTCCAGAGGAAGATAGAGAGGTCCAGGTGCCACTCTCGATTGACAAGGGAAAAACAATAAAAACTCTGGGAATCCAATGGCACCCTGGAAGGGACACCTTTTCATTCAGAGTAGGTCTGCAGGAATCAAAAATTCCAACGAAGAGATCGATTCTGTCAGACATTGCTCGCTTATACGACCCGATAGGTTGGATATCACCCTGCATCATCATTGGCAAAATAATTATGCAAGACATTTGGAAGCAGGGCCAAGATTGGGACAGCCAACTTCCACCAACAATTGTTGCGGCATGGTCCAAGTTGAAGACCGAACTGAATGCTCTCAACAACATAGAGATTCCTAGATGGGTCAACATCACCGCGCGAGCAACTCTTGAGATCCATGGCTTCTGCGACGCTTCGGAAAGGGCATATGCCGAGGTAGTGTACCTTCGGTCAATGGATGGGCAAAGGGCGTCAATTGAGTTGCTCGTTTCAAAGACGAGGGTGGCACCACTCAAAAGCAAGTCACTAGCACGATTGGAGTAGTGCGGAGCTCATCTATTGACACACCTGATCGCGCACACGATAAGGAAGATGGACCTTCAATCGGCGAAGGTATTTGCTTGGTCGGACTCGCAAATCACGCTCGCATGGATTCAGGGTCCACCACACATACGAACTACCTTCGTGGCTAACAGAGTAGCAGAGATTCAGGAAATGATAGACCCTAGCTGCTGGAGATATGTACCATCGAAGGAGAATCCGGCGGACATGGCGTCCAGAGGACTCTCTCCAACGGAGATTCTCGGGAAGCGGCAATGGTGGCATGGGCCCGATTTTCTCCGGACATTTGACGGCCATCATGCACACACACAGGAGATACAGTCCACGAAACTTGAGTTAAGGGCTAGGGAGCCATATAAGAAGAAAAATGAATTCATCGCAACTGGATACCCCATCAGAAATGTGTTTCAGCTTTGCTTACATTTTACCGCTCTCGAAGACAACGCATTGTTCAACCGATTTTCGTCGTTACCGCGTTTACTTCGAGCTACAGCTTACTGGCTTCGATTCATTGCAAATCTACGGTTGAAAGCCACTAAGAGGCCGGGTGGTGCCACTGGACCGCTCACGGTGGAAGAGATTTCGTCAGCGCAAGCACGATTAATCAAGATCGTGCTACAGGAATTTTTTGACGACGAGATTAAGAGAATCACAAAGGGGGAAACATTAATAAAGGGAAGCAAGATAGCACGACTCTCCCCTATATTGGATGAGAAGGGGGTTCTGCGAGTCGGGGGGCGATTGGAAAATGCAGATCTACCTTATTCACAACGCCACCCGATCATACTGCCTTCCAACACGTTCTTAACGTCCCTGATCATCAACAATGCGCACTTGAAAACGCTGCACGGGGAACACCAATTGATGATGGCAACGCTTCGA
The DNA here is from genome assembly GCA_963931805.1 of Microdon myrmicae. NCBI lineage: Eukaryota > Metazoa > Arthropoda > Insecta > Diptera > Syrphidae > Microdon > Microdon myrmicae. The sequence goes on from CAWVOU010000008.1 coordinate 179,436, forward strand.
ACTGAATACTGGATAGTACATCTCAAGTCCAGCGTCAAAGCTTGCATTCATAAATGTTTGAAGTGCTACCGATACAAGTCAAAACAAATGCAACAAGAGATGGGTGATCTATCCCCGCCTCGTGTCAACCAATCACGCCCCTTTCAAACTTCAGGAGTGGTATATGCCGGCCCAGTACAGCTTAAGGCATGGAAGGGAAGGTGTGACAAAATCACCAAAGCGTACATAGCCATTTTTGTATGCTTCTGCACGAAGGCAGTGCACCTCGAACTGGTCAGCGATTATAGTACAGCCGCCTTTCTGGCGGCTTTCAAACGCTTCACGGCGCGCCGTGGAATCTGTACGCACATCTATAGCGACTGCGGGACCAACTTCCAAGGAGCAGCCAAGGTGATAAAGAGGGAACAGGCACACCTCTCAAAACAATGGACCGATGACATCGTTAGGCAGATTCAAAACAATGGCACATCCTGGCACTTCAATCCCTCGGCAGCCCCTCATTTTGGTGGACTATGGGAAGCCGGGGTTAAATCCATGAAACATCATCTCAAACGAGTGATAGGACACTACATTTTAACATATGAGGAATATCTAACCGTACTGGCTCAAGTTGAGGCCTGTCTAAATTCACGTCCACTCTGCCCAATTTCTGAAGATCCAGAAGACTTATCCATTTTAACACCAGGACATTTCCTAATTGGTACTGCACTCAACACCACACCGGAAGGAGATTTGACCCAGACTGGGCCCAACCACTTGAACAGATGGCAATTGATGCAGAAAATACAGCAGGATTTCTGGAAAAAATGGAAGGCTGAATACCTTACTAGGCTTCAGCAACGACCAAAATGGCTTGCACCAAATCCAGAACTGAAAATAGGTAGCTTGGTGCTCTTACCTGATGAGCAATCACCACCTACTCTGTGGCGACTGGGTAGAATCGTAACCACGCATCCAGGAGCCGATGCAAGAATTCGTGTTGTCACGGTGAAAACTGCTACTACAACTTTGAAGCGCCCAATAACAAAACTCTGTCTCTTGCCCATCGTCAATTAGACACACACACACACACACACACACACACACACACACACACACAATATGAAATGCCACTGCACCTCAACCAAATAACGAATTAACTAATAATTCAAGAATCATCACCAACTCACCACCATCCCTCACCTGTTCACATCGCTTCAGGAGCGAAACAAACAAGGAACTTAATTCGTATCCAATCACCAATCGCGGATAAGACACCGCTGAGTTGACACATCATCGCTGTCCCGGCAGGATGTTGCAAATGCAACATGAGAGTCACATAAAACACAACACAGGCAACGACAGAACCCTAATAATCGATAACATTGTCAACGATAGAATTTAAATAGATCAGTTGATGGCGCAAATGTTATCTCGCGCTTAAGGGTATGCAACGGAAAGCTTGCCCTGATAAAGTTGCGATTCGAGTCGAGCTTTCACATCAGTTATCTACTCTGAGACTCAAGAACAATCTCAGCCAACGGGAACACAGCAAAAAGAGGCGAAGAGGGACCGTTGCCAACTGGTATTTTGAATTTTTAAGCAAAGGTACGGTTGTGACGGGAAGTTGCCGCAAAAAATAAGAACCGAAAACAACATTCTACGGAAAACCGGAGGAAAAAGAATTTCAAGGTATAAAAAAGGAACTAATTGTATTATAAAGTCCAATTGTACAAACCATTCAGGTGAGATAGTCATCCACCATAATAAAGTAGCAATTTATAACGTTTACTAATCGTTTTCTTTTTTTGCTGGATCGGAACGATCATAAATTTGGTCCTTCGAGCCGAATTCTCGTAGAAAGCTACAAAGAAGTGCCTGAATACAAGTTCCTAATACAAGTGATTTGGTGACATCGAAGTGCATCTGAGCGGCAACCTGTTCCTGGAGGGGAACCAGTTCTGAACGAGCCGAATTCTCGGAGAAAGCTACAAAGAAGTGCCTGAATACAAGTTCCTAATACAAGTGATTTGGTGACATCGAAGTGCATCTGAGCGGCAACCTGTTCCTGGAGGGGAACCAGTTCTGAACGAGCGAATTCTCGGAGAAAGCTGCAAAGAAGTGCCTGAATACAGGTTCCTAATACAAGTGATTTGGCAATCGAAGTGCATCTGAGCGGCAACCTGTTCCTGGAAGGGAACCAATTCTGAACGATCATAATTCTCGGAGAAAGCTACAAAGAAGTGCCTGAATACAAGTTCCTAATACAAGTGATTTGGTGACATCGAAGTGCATCTGAGCGGCAACCTGTTCCTGGAAGGGAACCAATTCTGCGGCATCTTGCAAATTGCTAAGCCGTTTCCGACCTATGACGGAGCAACTCTCAAATCAAGGGTGAGTGAGATAATAATTTATCTTAAATAAACGATCCTAGTGATCTTAATTGAAATACCTGTGGTTGTGTGTGCCAGTCGGCAATTTTGTTTTATCGGAAGTTCGGAAAAAGTATCTGTGGTTGTGTGTAACAGGCGGCAATTTTATTTTTGTCGGAAGATCAGGAGGAGTATCTGTGGTTGTGTGTGGCCAGTCAGCGATTTGGAGATTATACGATAGAGTTTATTGGAATTTCTAGAGGAATCTTGTGGTGTGTCAATCATCGTCGCAGTTCTAGAAGGATTTAGTCGTTGTTCGGTCGTGATCACGTAGCAGTTTCCTAGTTGTGCTCGATTCCGGTTATTGGCTGTGTGTTCTCGGCCGGGGGGGTCGCAACGTTGGGCTGTTTTTTTTCTCTTTTCTTGAGTTTTGTTCACTTGAGTTGATCAACGGGGCTGCGTTTACCTTCAACAACAGCAAGGAAAATACGAAAACCACCCGATTTGCACGGTTAACGGTCAAGCTTGAAGACAACATTTTTGTGGAAATCAATTCATCCATTCAGTTTCGGCGGTCACCACATCGGTCTTCGGGAACGTGAAGAGTGAGCTGACGAGTGCGACTGAGTGAGAAACGATAAGGGAAAAGAGGAACAGGTGAAAAAGGGTGGAGAAATGAGCAAGGCACGATTGGCCAACTGGATCGACTCCATAACAGCCATCGCCACAGAATTAACCGCTGATCACAAGGCATATCTGGCCTTGGATCAATCAGCTAAAAACATTCATATGAATGAAGCGCGGTTAAAGAATTTAGAACACTCCTTTGAAGAAGCAAGGGAGTTGCACCAGAAAATAATTGCGGCACCGAGCGACGACGCGAGATCGAAATATATGGAAGAGCTAACATTCCATAAGTTGAAGGAGCTATATTACGGCTATTCATCGGAATTAAAGGCGCAAATGCCGAACACGGGAGGTCAACAACAGTTGCATTGCTCGTTCAATAGTTCAGTTGGAGGAAGCAAGGATCCAACTACTGAGATGAGGCTCCCGCCAATCAAGATTCCGTCTTTCTCTGGCTCTTTTAAGACATGGCCAGAATTCAAGAGCCTTTTCGAGAGTCTCATCATTGGGAACTCAACTTTGTCCGATGTGCAAAGGCTTCACTATCTGAAGGCCAACTTGAACGGAGAGGCTGAACGTTTGCTGAGGAACACCGCAATCGTCGACGGGAATTTTGGGTCGGCATGGGCAACCTTAGTAAAGCGTTACCAGAACGTAAGGTTGCTAAAGGATTGCAGTTCGGATTGCTGTTTGACCAACCATCATTAGGTCATGAATCGGCCGATGGCATTAGGTCTCTGGTGGATACCACGAACGAGGCAAGGCAATCATTACAGAACCTCGGTGTTCCAATCGCCTCATGGGAAGATGTCTTGATATATCAGACAATCCAAAAACTCCCCCTTAAAACACGAGGTTTGTGGGAATCCCACATCTCATCATACGTGGATTATCCGACCTACAGCATTCTGGAGGAGTTCCTGCTTACAAGAATCAGAACTTTGGAAGTCATGGGGCAAACATCGTCAGCCATAGCTCACGGAGTCTCCCGAAGTAAACGATCTGAGGTTCGCGTCCACAATTCAGCAATTCCCGATTGTTCAATGTGTTCGGGATCACATTTATGTCACAACTGCTTTAAGTTCAAGGCACTCAGTCCTCGCAAGAGATGGGACATTGTGAATAAGCACCAATTGTGCATCAATTGCCTTTCAAGGGCTCATAAACGTCAGGAGTGCATAAGCAAATTTACGTGTAGGCACTGCAAACGGAAACACCATTCGTTGCTACATTTGAACGAAGAGAAGGGTGTATTTCAAGCGAAGGGGGTCGCTTCTACAACGAGCACCACGATTACTCCATTATCGGACTCTGCAGACTCGCAACAATTAGCCACAGGATGTAAAACCAATCGCACTGCAACGCAAGCTTGCAACACTTACATGGCCGAAACTAACCGCACAAGGACTGCTCTGTTGGCCACAGCACTAATTAAGGTATTCACAGCGAGGGGACAGCCGGTAGTGCTTCGAGCTCTGTTGGACCCTGGGTCGGAAGCTTCTTTTACCTCTGAAGCTATAGCACAACGATTGGGCCTCAGAAGAGAACGGAGTCACGTGAACGTTTTCGGCATTGGAGCGGCTAAGGCCAGCATTGGTAAACACAAGGTGTCTCTCACAGTTCATTCGTTGACAAATGAGAACTTCAAATTGGATTTGACGGCATTGGTATTACCCAAGTTAACAATGAATCTTCCAACACACCAACTTTCTTGTACTGATTGGCCGCACTTCAAACATTTACAGCTAGCTGATCCGACATACTACAAACCAAGTAAAATCGACATTTTGCTTGGCAGTGATGTTTATCCATCAATCTTACTGGCGGGCTTGGTCAAGGGTGGCTCAGGTACCCCTATGGCACAACAAACGGAGTTTGGATGGGTACTATCTGGCCACATAATTACTAATGAGCATTCCACTATCAGGGTTCATCACACGTTCACCAGGGAGCCTGAATTGAACGAAATTATGCAGAGGTTCTGGGAACTGGAAGAGGTGTCAGGAAGAAAACCGCTGTCACCACAAGAAGAACAGTGTGAAACCCACTACAGCCGAACTCACCAGCGCCATGTGGACGGAAAATACATCGTTCGATTACCCTTTAAGGAAGGAATGTGCCCGGTGTTGGGGTTGTCACATCGATCAGCGCTTGTGAGGTTCCTACAACTGGAAAAAAGGTTCCAAGCCAACACTTTATTCTACGAAGAGTACAAAAGGGTATTTCAAGAATACAAGGACCTGGGGCACATGAATGAGATAGACTCCGCCTTACCTAACAGACACCACTATTTCATGCCGCACCACGCAGTGATTAAAGAAACCAGTTCAACCACAAGGTTGCGGATCGTTTTCGACGCCTCTTGTAGAACTTCGGATGGGACGTCGCTTAGTGACCACTTGTTAAACGGACCACGACTCCAGGATGACATTTTCGACCACATTCTGAGATTCCGAAGACACAAGGTAGTTTTCGTAGCAGACATTCATAAAATGTACCGCCAAATCTGGGTGCCACCGGAGGATGCTTCTTACCAGCTTGTGTTGTGGAGAGACACGGAAGGAGAAACCATCAAAACTTACAAACTAAACACGGTCACGTTCGGCACAGCTGCCGCACCATACCTGGCAGTACGCACTCTTCTACAATTGGCATTGGACGAACGAGCTGACTATCCGATATCCTCACAGATTGTTTCCCAAAATTTTTATGTCGACGACGTCATGCACGGAGCAGACTCAGAAGACGAGGCCATGATAATGCGAGACCAACTCGTGGCATTGTTGCAACGTGGGGGATTCCCACTTAGAAAATGGGCCAGCAATAGTGAACGATTAATGCTCACTATTCCAGAGGAAGATAGAGAGGTCCAGGTGCCACTCTCGATTGACAAGGGAAAAACAATAAAAACTCTGGGAATCCAATGGCACCCTGGAAGGGACACCTTTTCATTCAGAGTAGGTCTGCAGGAATCAAAAATTCCAACGAAGAGATCGATTCTGTCAGACATTGCTCGCTTATACGACCCGATAGGTTGGATATCACCCTGCATCATCATTGGCAAAATAATTATGCAAGACATTTGGAAGCAGGGCCAAGATTGGGACAGCCAACTTCCACCAACAATTGTTGCGGCATGGTCCAAGTTGAAGACCGAACTGAATGCTCTCAACAACATAGAGATTCCTAGATGGGTCAACATCACCGCGCGAGCAACTCTTGAGATCCATGGCTTCTGCGACGCTTCGGAAAGGGCATATGCCGAGGTAGTGTACCTTCGGTCAATGGATGGGCAAAGGGCGTCAATTGAGTTGCTCGTTTCAAAGACGAGGGTGGCACCACTCAAAAGCAAGTCACTAGCACGATTGGAGTAGTGCGGAGCTCATCTATTGACACACCTGATCGCGCACACGATAAGGAAGATGGACCTTCAATCGGCGAAGGTATTTGCTTGGTCGGACTCGCAAATCACGCTCGCATGGATTCAGGGTCCACCACACATACGAACTACCTTCGTGGCTAACAGAGTAGCAGAGATTCAGGAAATGATAGACCCTAGCTGCTGGAGATATGTACCATCGAAGGAGAATCCGGCGGACATGGCGTCCAGAGGACTCTCTCCAACGGAGATTCTCGGGAAGCGGCAATGGTGGCATGGGCCCGATTTTCTCCGGACATTTGACGGCCATCATGCACACACACAGGAGATACAGTCCACGAAACTTGAGTTAAGGGCTAGGGAGCCATATAAGAAGAAAAATGAATTCATCGCAACTGGATACCCCATCAGAAATGTGTTTCAGCTTTGCTTACATTTTACCGCTCTCGAAGACAACGCATTGTTCAACCGATTTTCGTCGTTACCGCGTTTACTTCGAGCTACAGCTTACTGGCTTCGATTCATTGCAAATCTACGGTTGAAAGCCACTAAGAGGCCGGGTGGTGCCACTGGACCGCTCACGGTGGAAGAGATTTCGTCAGCGCAAGCACGATTAATCAAGATCGTGCTACAGGAATTTTTTGACGACGAGATTAAGAGAATCACAAAGGGGGAAACATTAATAAAGGGAAGCAAGATAGCACGACTCTCCCCTATATTGGATGAGAAGGGGGTTCTGCGAGTCGGGGGGCGATTGGAAAATGCAGATCTACCTTATTCACAACGCCACCCGATCATACTGCCTTCCAACACGTTCTTAACGTCCCTGATCATCAACAATGCGCACTTGAAAACGCTGCACGGGGAACACCAATTGATGATGGCAACGCTTCGAACTGAATACTGGATAGTACATCTCAAGTCCAGCGTCAAAGCTTGCATTCATAAATGTTTGAAGTGCTACCGATACAAGTCAAAACAAATGCAACAAGAGATGGGTGATCTATCCCCGCCTCGTGTCAACCAATCACGCCCCTTTCAAACTTCAGGAGTGGTATATGCCGGCCCAGTACAGCTTAAGGCATGGAAGGGAAGGTGTAACAAAATCACCAAAGCGTACATAGCCATTTTTGTATGCTTCTGCACGAAGGCAGTGCACCTCGAACTGGTCAGCGATTATAGTACAGCCGCCTTTCTGGCGGCTTTCAAACGCTTCACGGCGCGCCGTGGAATCTGTACGCACATCTATAGCGACTGCGGGACCAACTTCCAAGGAGCAGCCAAGGTGATAAAGAGGGAACAGGCACACCTCTCAAAACAATGGACCGATGACATCGTTAGGCAGATTCAAAACAATGGCACATCCTGGCACTTCAATCCCTCGGCAGCCCCTCATTTTGGTGGACTATGGGAAGCCGGGGTTAAATCCATGAAACATCATCTCAAACGAGTGATAGGACACTACATTTTAACATATGAGGAATATCTAACCGTACTGGCTCAAGTTGAGGCCTGTCTAAATTCACGTCCACTCTGCCCAATTTCTGAAGATCCAGAAGACTTATCCATTTTAACACCAGGACATTTCCTAATTGGTACTGCACTCAACACCACACCGGAAGGAGATTTGACCCAGACTGGGCCCAACCACTTGAACAGATGGCAATTGATGCAGAAAATACAGCAGGATTTCTGGAAAAAATGGAAGGCTGAATACCTTACTAGGCTTCAGCAACGACCAAAATGGCTTGCACCAAATCCAGAACTGAAAATAGGTAGCTTGGTGCTCTTACCTGATGAGCAATCACCACCTACTCTGTGGCGACTGGGTAGAATCGTAACCACGCATCCAGGAGCCGATGCAAGAATTCGTGTTGTCACGGTGAAAACTGCTACTACAACTTTGAAGCGCCCAATAACAAAACTCTGTCTCTTGCCCATCGTCAATTAGACACACACACACACACACACACACACACACACACACACACACACACACACACACACACACACACAATATGAAATGCCACTGCACCTCAACCAAATAACGAATTAACTAATAATTCAAGAATCATCACCAACTCACCACCATCCCTCACCTGTTCACATCGCTTCAGGAGCGAAACAAACAAGGAACTTAATTCGTATCCAATCACCAATCGCGGATAAGACACCGCTGAGTTGACACATCATCGCTGTCCCGGCAGGATGTTGCAAATGCAACATGAGAGTCACATAAAACACAACACAGGCAACGACAGAACCCTAATAATCGATAACATTGTCAACGATAGAATTTAAATAGATCAGTTGATGGCGCAAATGTTATCTCGCGCTTAAGGGTATGCAACGGAAAGCTTGCGCTGATAAAGTTGCGATTCGAGTCGAGCTTTCACATCAGTTATCTACTCTGAGACTCAAGAACAATCTCAGGCAACGGGGAACACAGCAAAAAGAGGCGAAGAGGGACCGTTGCCAACTGGTATTTTGAATTTTTAAGCAAAGGTACGGTTGTGACGGGAAGTTGCCGCAAAAAATAAGAACCGAAAACAACATTCAACGGAAAACCGGAGGAAAAAGAATTTCAAGGTATAAAAAAGGAACTAATTGTATTGTAAAGTCCAATTGTACAAACCATTCAGATGAGATAGTCATCCACCATAATAAAGTAGCAATTTATAACGTTTACTAATCGTTTTCTTTTTTTGCTGGATCGGAACGATCAACCGGATATACTAAAAACTTAAAGACCTACAGTTATAGGCGCTAAAGTTTTCACTGCGATCGCAGGCCCATCTTCAGTCAACAACTTTATCTTATTTGAAACCATGGCATTTTTCTTCAGGTTATTGTGGAGCTAAGATCGAATATACTCCAACTTGATTGGGTATTATTGATTTTCAATATGGTGTCGATTCTGCTTCTATCGGAGTTGTTGGAATTCAATATTCTTCATGTTGAGTCGGGGCGGTGTCCAAATGCGAGCCTAGTTTACTTCCAGCATTTTTTATCTAGGAAGGGTCTATAATAGTGTATTCTCTCACCTTCTATCTGGGCTATCAGCCAATGTAAAACGATATTCTCGACTCATTGACTCTGAAGCCCAATAAGAGGTTGCAGGGGCTATTATTTAATTGAGTAGAATCCAACACCTCCAAAAGGCAATGCTAATTCGTTTCGTCAAAGAGAAATATATTCGTAGATCCATTCTAGTCACATCGTCAAATCCGATGAACTCTCAATTCTTGGTACTCGAATTTGTTTGACTCTTAAGTGGAACACATTTAAAGCTAATGTAAGAATGTCCCATGAGGAATGCATTGGAATGTAAAGGGTGGGCCATACATGTTTGCACATTTGAAACATGAATAGAAATAAAACAACAAATGCTATTTTGTTGATCATATATTTAACGTAAAAACCGTTTATAGAATTTTTATTTTTTTAATGACATCGCCGAGATGTGCCCCATCTCCTCGTTGGCACTCCTGCAATCGACTACACAAACTTTGGAAAACTCGCTGACACATGCTGCGAGTTACGGAAATTTCAACTGTGGGGATTCTCTATATTACACGGAGAACCAACCCACAATTACAACCAATTTCGCCCCCTAACCGCGCACCACGTCTGCCCCAATCCCCTCCGTCGGCCAATTTCACCTGCAAAAGGTATATCCCATAAGGACGCATAACCTGGATTCATTATTCTATGCAGATATTGCTTAATTGAATTCAACGCCTTTCTTGCCATACGGCAACATCATATCATAGACCACATGAGATTTCCACCAGATATCACGATTTCATGTTTGGTTAGCAATAGCAAAGTCTGGGCAAAGGATGCTGTTTCATCATCGCAAAACCGCTTGGGTAATAACGACCACTTTTGGTTCTTTTTCTCTCACCAGATATTATCCCAAGCCATCGCAGAGTCCTTTGACCTCCCCCAGACATGGCTATTTGCTGGCGATCAATAAACTCGTTAGTTAGGTGAATAGCACCAAAAATACTTTTTATCCCATTCCATTTCCCCTTGCAATGCACTCTGAGATCAATCCAATATCCTAACTGGGGCATTCGGTCACCATTGATTTTGCGTTCACTGCACGCGAAACCAAAATCATCCCCGGCATCATCGCGCTTTTCGTTTCGGTTCTCACATTCTCTCTGAGCCCATTGACTATTCAATTATCACACAAGAGTTTATTCACCTCGATGGGCCAGGGAAATGAGAGAATACAGGTGAGAGCGCGATCTAGATTGGTTGGTAATATATGTTAAGGGAAGTTTTCAAGGATCTGTAAGGAGATTGTTAAATTTAATAAGGGTAGTATTCTGGAATACAACAGTTCTTTTTCTCTACGAAAAGGCGAGGAGTCGAGATTTAACCGCCACCGCGTACGGACGCGTCTCGGAGAGTTGAGATAGTGCAAAGTATTGGGTTCGCGCCGTAAGGAGTACCGTGAGCAGTCGGAAAGCGATCGGAGGACACATTGAAATATCAGAAGCGTTTTCGAACTAATAAACTAGGCTTACATTTTATATTGGAACTAAGCTTACATCTGATATTGTAAACATCAAAGTGTTTTCGAACCTCGAACTCAACTCAAAACTAACTGATTTTACAATTGAATTTTTTCTCTACTTAGAGAACATTGTATTCTAATTTACTGGAAGTTATAAAATGAACAAAACAAATTTTAACAAAGTCTCTGTGACTTTTAAATTGAATAAAATTTGAACGAAAATGAAAGTTACTATGTTTTGAATGAATAAAAAGGTGCAGGTTATTAAATGTGCTGTAACTGGCAATATTGTGAATGTTTATGAATGGTATGTATTAAGTGAGAATGTAATATATGTTAAGGGAAGTTTTCAAGGATGTGTAAGGAGATTGTTAAATTTAAGGGTAGTATTCTGGAATACAACAGTTCTTTTTCTCTACGAAAAGGTGAGGCGTCGAGATTTAACCGGCACCGCGTACGGACGCGTGTCGGAGAGTTGAGATAGTGCAAAGTATTGGGTTCGCGCCGTAAGGAGTACCGTGAGCAGTCGGATAGCGATCGGAGGACACATTGAAATATCAGAAGGGTTTTCGAACTAATGAACTACGCTTACATTTTATATTGTAAACATCAAAGTGTTTTCTAACCTGTGAACTAAACTTACATCTTATTTTGCATCAGGTTGGAATGTGGTTTACTTACACATGAATAAAAGCTAAGAAAAATAAATAGAGCCGTTTTTTTATTCTATGGGAGATGTTCGGGGACCAACCACAGGTTTTATTTTCTGCTCCCGTGATCAAGGACTATTAAGCTAGGAAGTTTAGTGAACCTGTGTCCTTGTGGGACATAACTAGAAGACCGGATATACTAAAAACTTAAAGACCTACAGTTATAGGCGCTATAGTTTTCACTGCAATCGCAGGCCCATCTTCAGTTAACAACTTTATCTTATTTGAAACCATGGCATTTTTCTTCGGGTTATTGTGGAGCTAAGATCGAATATACTCCAACTTGATTGGGTATTATTGATTTTCAATATGGTGCCGATTCCGCCTCTGTCAAAGTTGTTGGAATTCAATATTCTTCATGTTGAGTCGGGGCGGTGTCCAAATGCGAGCCTAGTTTACTTCCAGCATTTTTTATCTAGGAAGGATCTATAATAGTGTATTCTCTCACCTTCTATCTGGGCTATCAGCCAATGTAAAACGATATTCTCGAATCATTGAATCTGAAGCCCAATAAGAGGTTGCAGGGGCTATTATTTAATTGAGTAGAATCCAACACCTCCAAAAGGCAATGCTAACTCGTTTCGTCAAAGAGAAATATATTCGTAGATTCATTCTAGCCACATCGTCAAATCCGATGATATCTCAATTCTTGGTACTCGAATTTATTGGAATCTTAAGTGGAACACATTTAGAGCTAATGTAAAAATGCGCCATGAGGAATGCATTGGAATGTAAAGGGTGGGCCCTACATGTTTGCACATTTGAAACATGAATAGAAATAAAACTATAAATGCTATTTTGTTGATCATATATTTAACGTAAAAACCGTTTATTGAATTTTTTTTTTTTTGATGACATCGCCGAGATGTGCCCCGTCTTGTCGTTGGCACTCCTGCAATCGACTACACAAACTTTGGAAAACTCGCTGACACATGCTGCGAGTTACGGAAATTTCAACTGTGGGGGTTCTCTATATTACATGGAGAACCGACCCACAATTACAACCAATTTCGCCCGCTAACCGCGCACCACGTCTGCCCCAATCCCCTCCGTCGGCCAATTTCACCTGCAAAAGGTATATCCCATAAGGACGCATAACCTGGATTCATTATTCTATGCAGATAAGGCTTAATTGAATTCAACGCCCTTTCTTGCCATACGGCAACATCATATCATAGACCACATGAAATTTCCACCGGATATCACGATTTCATGTTTGGTTAGCAATAGCAAAGTCTGGGCAAGCGATGCTGTTGCATCATCGCAAAACCGCTTGGGTAATAACGACCACTTTTAGTTCTTTTTCTCTCACCAGATATTATCCCAAGCTATCGCAGCGTCCTTTGACCTCCCCCAGACACGGCTATTTGCTGGGGATCAATAAACTCTTTAGTCAGGTGAATAGCACCAAAAATACTTTTTATCCCATTCCATTTCCCCTTGCAATGCACTCTGAGATCAATCCAATATCCAAACTGGGTCATTCGGTCACCATTGATTTTGCGTTCACTGCACGCGAAAGCAAAATCATCCCCGGCATCATCGCGCTTTTCGTTTCGGCTCTCACATTCTCTCTGAGCCCATTGACTATTGAATTATCACACAAGAGTTTATTCACCTCGATGGGCCGGGGAAATGAGAGAATACAGATGAGAGCGCAATCTAGATTGGTTGATGGTTGGATAAGACCAGCAGTCGATTTTCATCCCTAAAACGATTCACACCGGTCGAGTGAGTGGTAAGTCAAATTTCATCTCTCAAGGAGAAGAGTCGTTTTTCTATCACGGGAGAGCACACACGCAAAGTCAGTCGTTCGTTTAAATTTTGACCTTTTGCATAAAGTAGAGTTTTTACCACCGTCGAGCTCGAGCGCGTATCAGAATTAAAGTAAATATCAACATCAAATGATATAGAAAAGTAATCAGTGATTGTAAACTTAGTTTTATAAACAATATTAATAAAAATGCGATCCGGTGGAATCATCAGAATTAAACTGAATAGCAACATCAAATAATAGTAAAGTAATCAGTGATTGTTAACTTAGTTTTATAAACAATATTAATAAGAAGCGATCGTGCGGAATCACCATATATATTGTGACGCACATGACAATCAGTATGTAATGATCCGAGCCGCCGTGCTTCCTCTTTCGAGGGAAGAGCGTGGACCTTTTCTTTAATAGATGATGGTAAGACGTCTTCTGTCCGTCTTCTTTTTCGAATAAATAATAATTCGCTTTTCTTCTTCTTTTTATATGTCTTTATTTCTTCTTTCTATTTTTCTCTATTCTTAATAACTTCTTCTTTTCTCGTCTCTATATTCTTATCTCTTAACTTCTTCTCTACGTTAATTCTCACACTCAAACTCAAATTACTTATTTTCCTACTTCTCTCGAACTCAACTCAAAACTAACTGATTTTACAATTGAATTTTTTCTCTACTTATAGAACATTGTGTTCTAATTTACTGGAAATTATAACATGAACAAAACAAATTTTAACAAAGTCTCTGTGACTTTTAAATTGAATAAAATTTGAACGAAAATGAAAGTTACTATGTTTTGAATGAATAAAAAGGTGCAGGTTATTAAATGTGCTGTAACTGGCAATATTGTGAATGTTTATGAATGGTATGTATTTAGTGAGAATGTAATATATGTTAAGGGAAGTTTTCAAGGATGTGTAAGGAGATTGTTAAATTTAATATGGGTAGTATTCTGAAATACAACAGTTCTTTTTCTCTACGAAAAGGTGAGGAGTCGAGATTTAACCGCCACCGCGTACGGACGCGTCTCGGAGAGTTGAGATAGTGCAAAGTATTGGGTTCGCGCCGTAAGGAGTACCGTGAGCAGTCGGAAAGCGATCGGAGGACACATTGAAATGTCAGAAGGGTTTTCGAACTAATGAACTACGCTTACATTTTATATTGTAAACATCAAAGTATTTTCGAACCTGTGAACTAAACTTACATCTTATTTTGCATCAGGTTGGATTGTGGTTTACTTACACATGAATAAAAGCTAAGAGAAAGAAATAGAGCCATTTTTTTATTCTAAGGGTGATATTCGGGGACCAACCGCAGGTTTCATTTTCTGCGCCCGTGATCAAGGACTATTAAGCTAGGAAGTTTAGTGAACCTGTTTCCTTGTGTGACATAACTAGAAGACCGGATATACTAAAGACTTAAAGACCTACAGTTATAGGCGCTATAGTTTTCACTGCAATCGCAGGCCCATCTTCAGTCAACAACTTTATCTTATTTGAAACCATGGCATTTTTCTTCGGGTTATTGTGGAGCTAAGATCGAATATACTCCAACTTGATTGGGTATTATTGATTTTCAATATGGTGTCGATTCTGCTTCTATCGGAGTTGTTGGAATTCAATATTCTTCATGTTGAGTCGGGGCGGTGTCCAAATGCGAGCCTAGTTTACTTCCAGCATTTTTTATCTAGGAAGGGTCTTTAATAGTGTATTCTCTCACCTTCTATCTGGGCTATTAGCCAATGTAAAACGATATTCTCGACTCATTGAATCTGAAGCCCAATAAGAGTCTGCAGGGGCTATTATTTAATTGAGTAGAATCCAACACCTCCAAAAGGCAATGCTAACTCGTTTCGTCAAAGAGAAATATATTCGTTGATTCATTCTAGTCACATCGTCAAATCCGATGAGCTCTCAATTCTTGGTACTCGAATTTATTTGACTCTTAAGTGGAACACATTTAAAGCTAATGTAAGAATGCGCCATGAGGAATGCATTGGAATGTAAAGGGTGGGCCATACATTTTTGCACATTTTAAACATGAATAGAAATAAAACTAGAAATGCTATTTTGTTGATCATATATTTAACGTAAAAACCGATTATTGAATTTTTTTTTTAATGACATCGCCGAGATGTGCCCCGTCTTGTCGTTGGCACTCCTGCAATCGACTACACAAACTTTGGGAAACTCGCTGACACATGCTGCGAGTTACGGAAATTTCAACTGTGGGGATTCTCTATATTACACGGAGAACCAACCCACAATTACAACCAATTTCGCCCGCTAACCGCGCACCACGTCTGCCCCAATCCCCTCCGTCGGCCAATTTCACCTGCAAAAGGTATATCCCATAAGGACGCATAACCTGGATTCATTATTCTATGCAGATATTGCTTAATTGAATTCAACGCCTTTCTTGCCATACGGCAACATCATATCATAGACCACATGGGATTTCCACCGGATATCACGATTTCATGTTTGGTTAGCAATAGCAAAGTCTGGGCAAAGGATGCCGTTTCATCATCGCAAAACCGGTTGGGTAATAACGACCACTTTTAGGTCTTTTTCTCTCACCAGATATTATCCCAAGCCATCGCAGCGTCCTTTGACCTCGCCCAGACATGGCTATTTGCTGGGGATCAATAAACTCGTTAGTTAGGTGAATAGCACCAAAAATACTTTTTATCCCATTCCATTTCCCCTTGCAATGCACTCTGAGATCAATCCAATATCCTAACTGGGGCATTCGGTCACCATTGATTTTGCGTTCACTGCACGCGAAACCAAAATCATCCCCGGCATCATCGCGCTTTTCGTTTCGGTTCTCACATTCTCTCTGAGCCCATTGACTATTCAATTATCACACAAGAGTTTATTCACCTCGATGGGCCAGGGAAATGAGAGAATACAGATGAGAGCGCAATCTAGATTGGTTGATCGTTGGATAAGACCAGCAGTCGATTTTCATCCCTAAAACGATTCACACCGGTCGAGTGTGTGGTGAGTCAAATTCCATCTCTCAAGGAGAAGAGTCGTTTTTCTATCACGGGAGAGCACACACGCAAAGTCAGTCGTTCGTTTAAATTTTAACCTTTTGCATAAAGTAGAGTTTTTACCACCGTCGAGCTCGGGCGCGTACCAGAATTAAACTAAATATCAACATCAAATGATATAGAAAAGTAATCAGTGATTGTAAACTTAGTTTTATAAACAATATTAATAAGAATGCGATCCGGTGGAATCATCAGAATTAAACTAAATAGCAACATCAAATGATAGTAAAGTAATCAGTGATTGTTAACTTAGTTTTATAAACAATATTAATAAGAAGCGATCGTGCGGAATCATCATATATATTGTGACGCATATGACAATCAGTATGTAATGATCCGAGACGCCGTGCTTCCTCTTTCGAGGGAAGAGCGTGGACCTTTTCTTTAATAGATGATGGTAAGACGTCTTCTGTCCGTCTTCTTTTTCGAATAAATAATAATTCGTTTTTCTTCTTCTTTTTATATGTCTTAATTTCTTCTTTCTATTTTTCTCTATTCTTAATAACTTCTTCTTTTCTCGTCTCTATATTCTTATTTCTTAACTTCTTCTCTACGTTACTTATCACATTCAAACTCAAATTACTTATTCTCCTACTTCTCTCGAGTAACCGCCTTTTAGGTCCAACGTTGAAAACCCTTGAGCTCCAGAAAGGATATCTAGTGTGTCGTCGATTCGAGCAAGTGGGTAACTGTCTTTCCTCGTAACGTCGTTTAACCGGGTGTAGTCGACACAAAATCTAGTTGTCCCATCCTTCTTTTTGACCAGCACTACCGGTGATGCCCATGGGCTCGATGATTTCTCGATGACTCCTTGCTCTTCCATCTCTCGAATCATGTTGCCGACTTCTGATTGTTTGGCCAACGGTATACCTTATAGGTCTTAACTCACCCGTATCAATGCGATGTTTAACTCTACCGGTGCGTCCGAATTCATCATTTCCTGTCACAAAAATATCGGAAAAATCGTTCAGGAGTGATTTAACGCTTGCCTTTTCTCTATCTGTTAATCCGATTTCCTGGGACTTCAACCTATTAACCACAGAGGATGCCCTAGAGAGCTGTTGAATTGAATGGTTCTCTCCCCTCTTCTGAATTGTGCTTATCATTGACAGGGGTGCACATTCTGCGATTACCTCTCCTTTTGTTATTGCGATCGGCTCCTTGGACGCATTTAGTACTCTGACGGGTACGATGTGCTTCTTCGTATCGATAAGGGCTTTCCCAACAAGGATGTTCCCCTTACGCTGATTTTGTACAGCTTCGGTGATGTAAAATCGATTGTCACCGGGATCACTCTCGAGACTGGTTCAAATTACCGAGCCTGAACGACCTAGGATATCATCCTCCTCACGCACATAATATTTCAGTCTTCGCAATTGTTCGTCCTGCTGTGTAATAGCAACCTCCAAGTTACCAATTCGAAGTGTTCTTTGTCCGATATCTAGAACAACTTGATGCTCCTTCATGAAATCCATTCCAAGAATGCATTCGTCCGTAATATCGGCAACCAAAAATTGGTGGGAAATGGAAATATTGTCCAGCACTATTATGCTCTCCACTTCTCCATAGACTGTAGAACATTCTCCCGTGGCAGTCTTCAAAGCGTATCTTCTATTCTTATTAATGGCTATTTTGCCCATGACATCCGACCGAATTATTGCTGTCCTTGCATTTACAATCGCAGTTATAACCAAACGTTGGTTATCCCGTTGAAGTTGTGATACAGTTACGCTGCTGGGGCTGTACATTCCACCAGGCGACTTTCGCCACATAAAGTCTGCCCTCGGAGGTTTTCCGAGCTATTGCCCTTAGGTTGGTCCGTTGATAGTCTCCTCTTATGATTAGCGCATGAACAACAATTCTCAATTGATGTTTCATTCATTCGTCGACGTTTCCCACAGTCAACAGAGATGTGGCCGACTTCGCCACATGTCCAACACTTCATATCAGGTCTCGGGGCTCTCCGTTGTACATGCCCGATTATTTATCAGGAACTTTCCTGGACGGACATTTCTCGGACTCTATATGTACTCCTGGTAGCCAGTTTAGCGGATTCATATGCCAATGCGAACGCCAGTATTTCATTGGTCGTCTTTTCCCCCGCCAACCGAACGGCCTGTTGCAAGTCCCGATCTTGGAGTTCATTTATAAATGCATCCATTGCTACCTCGTTCAGAAATTCCGTAGTCATATTTGAATAAGACAAGTTTGCCAATCGCTCAATGTCTGCCTGCAACGGTTGAAGATTTTCTCCAGGTTTCTGCGTTCTGCTCCGCAGTTGCATGCGGTAGACCTGCTGCATGTGGCCGTCTCTTACCGCTTGGACATTTCTTTGCTTCTCTGCTGGTATGGTTTGTAGCAATTCTGCAGCCGCTCCATGGAGTGGCAAGATTAGTGATGTTGACTTTTGCTCATCCGGCCACTCATTATAATTGGCCGTTGCGTCAAACTGACGTATAAATACGGAGAAGGGTCCCGTTCCATCGAAGGTTGGCGGTTGCATCCTTGTATCTCTGTACTCACGTTGATTGCTAGGCGATGTCTTATTTCTCTCAACACACTCAAGTCTCTTTTCGACTCGCGTTATTTCATCGGTGACTTTCTTAAATTCAGCTTCGTTTTTTAGATCCAGATTTTCGTTTTCGTTTCGAATTTTTGACTGAATTTCTTCCTTAAAGTGTTGAAAATTACATTTCATACACTGCGTTTGGCAATCCAATTTTGCATTCAGATCTGCAGCTTATGCGTCGAATACTGAATTTTGGCCATCCAATTTTGTATTGGTGTCTGTAGCTTGCGCGTCCAATTTTGTCATCATCATCCTGAGCATCTCCGAAATGTCCAACAGTGGCGAACTCTTCTCCGTTACATTGGCACCATCTTGACTCGCTGTTTCTTCTCCGTCCGGACAGTCCAGTTATGGTTTGCACACAATTTAATAATATAGTAAATATATTTAAATTTACTATATTTGAATATATTTTTAGTAATTAAGGGTAAGTTGGGTGACTTACTTGAGTTTATTCTTGTGCGACCGTGGAGTGGACGCTGTAGCTACTGCTGGTGGTTTCGGCGGCTGACAGGTTGCAGGGCCGTGGAGTGTGGTGCTCCCCTGTTCAGCTCCTGTTGTTCGTTGTTGATTTGGGTATCGTTGGTCTGCAAGCAACGATGAGTGCAATTATATTTACTAAATCTCGAACGATCTGTGATTGTAATTGATGTCAGTCTCAATCAAACTTACTCGTGTGTTCGGTTCAGAGTTTTTACGTCAAATCTCATTTGTTTTATTATTGCCGTTGACGTATTATTTTTTTACCCGGCGTCAACGCCATTTTCTATTATTTGTCTGCCAAGTAGAATTTACACAAAGTAGTTTATGCAAATTAGCTACTTGGCGATTTGTTTTCCCTTTACGAGTAGAGAGGGGAAACTTGCGAAAGGCGATCAGTGGATGTTAGGGGAAGACCTGGACGCGAGGTAGGTCCGTAACAACCCAAGCCGGAAGCTCGTCCCAAAAGAGAGGTCCCCGGCCAATGTCCTTTACCTGAGGACGGCCTACCTACGGGCTAACAGTGGACCAGAAAGACACTGGCTCTGACAGCCGGAAGCCGCCTTCCTAAAGACGTCCCAGATGAGAAGTCTCCGGCCAATATCCAAGCCGGAAGCATCCAAAAGGAGGAAATCCCAACCAATGGGGAAGGTCTACTTACGGGCCAAGCCGGGTGCCGAAATACGCGGCCTCTGACAGCCGGAAGCCGATAAGTTGTGTTAAATGTTAATACAACATTTTGGCGCCCAACGTGGGGCCGGGAAAGGCCAAGTTTAATTTGTTTTAACTTGTAGGTGCTTGAAAATCCCTGGTAACCCAGTCGGATCAAGGAAGCCTAGGCACGTGAAAAGACTTAATCTGTAAAAAAAAAAAAAAAAAAAAAAAAAAAAAAAAAAAAAAAAAAAAAAAAAAAAAAAAAACGAATGTACTGGGCAAGACACCTTTACCCCTCGTCCAGAACTGAATCTGGCTCCGCAGGTACGATAACTATAACAAACAAAAAAAGCAGCAGGAAAAATTAGCACAGCACGACACCAATCAAAACAGTAACGACGGCATTAAAAGCAACGCAGCCAGTGTTGGCAGCAACGGTAGTATTAACAATTGCAGAACTGGATCTGCTGCCGACGATAGTGTTGTTAATGTAGTGCCCTTGGCACATTTGAGCCAACAATAACTTAAGCAAGAGTTCTCTCCAACACCAACCAATGCTAGTGTAGTCGGAGGACGCCATAAACTATTGGCCGACTTGAAGAGATTACGCGTACCAAATGAATGGTGAAAGCAAGGAAGGAGTAATCATGTTGACCAACATATATAAAAACCTTTTACATGCGTTAAGCCCAATTTCCAATCGGCAAGGCGTTGCAGTTGATTCCGAATACTTCATTATAAATCATCTAATTTATTGAGATATCAACACAATACCTGACGGGAATAGGACAACAGAGAGGAAATCAGAAACGAAGTAGGAAATATAAAAGTGTGAAGCAAAGAGCAAAACAAAAACATCGAAAAAGAGATTTTTCTAAAGCAACCAAAAAGCGACATTCCAGGGATATAAGTTGTAGCTATGAGCACATCAGCATCATCAGCGGCAGTAGTAACACCATCGAGTGGTAGTAATTCATTATCATCTTCAATTTCATCGTCTTCATCAACTTTACAACTACTTGGAGGGAACAGCACCACATCTGTGGTAGGAACGGTTAGCACAATTGAACCAATAACAGCGCAAGGTAGTGGATCACCAGATCAGCAAACTGAGGCTTTAATACCTCGGCAGCAGCAACCACAACAACACGACACCAGCGGCGAAGTCCAGGGGAGCAACAGCAGCAGTCAACACATCAACATAGACTTGAGTAAGACAAACATTTTTTTTCTCTTTCTTTCCTTTTTATGAATACAATTTTTAAAAAATTGCCTATAATCCTAATCTGCTCCCTCATTAAAAGGCCAATCTTTATAAGAAATACTCTGTCGTTGTCCATATTGTGCACTTAGCAATCCTAGGGAAGAATTGCCACCCCTAACTAAATAAATAACGACGGTAATTGAATTAACACTTTTACAAACACTTACGGGATAGCAAATGTCTTAAAATTGAATAAGCTCCCCCTTTTATATGATCACTACTACCTCGTCTGCCACCAGCACTCCCACGATTATAACATTACTTCACCATTCCACTGCCTGCCTATCTAATTTCCAAAACCAGAATCATGTCCGTTCATTTCGGTAAAGTCGCCAAACTCATCTCCCAGCTTGTGCCAATATTTTCAAGAGGGCAAGATCCCCCTGGTGGTAGGCAGTGAGCTGCAAGCGTTTTGGGGATACTGCAGGAGAGTAATTGGATGCGTACCTGCAGAGGAACATTCCGCGTTTTTGACACGATTCCCCACGATTCCCCATGCGATTGTGAGGTAAATCATATTTACTAATTGCCTCAAACCCACCAAACACCTTTGAGGAAGTCGAAAGACAACTCCAACAAACTTATCTGGCCAGTGAGACTTACCAGGAATTGGTAAGCAAATTAATAACTATCGGGCTACACCCTTTGAAGGCTCTCATCGCTATTACCATAAGGATAAAGCAGATGCTGATGCTTTTCAAGGAGGCTGCTGATCACAAGTATGGCACAAAGGCAGCCCCAGCTGTGAAAGTACAACTTGAGGACTTTTCCAAAGAGTCACTAAAAGGTGGTGTTAATAATCCCTACCTTTGCCAATACTTACTAACCCTGGGCAATATCGCGTTGGACGACTTAATCCAAAAAAATTTAGAAATGGAAAAGCTAAAACAGGCGGCGTTTCAAATACAACAATCCAGTCTCATGTCAGGTTTTGCTCAACCCCTTTACGACTCGAATTTGCAGAGTCCTAATAATCTTGCGTTCTTGCAAAACCAACTAAGCACACGGGTCTTGCCGTTCAACTCAAATGATTCTCAAGTCTCAAACACCCCCAATACAGATTCTCTGCAACGATACAGAGACAACGGCACTCCGAGACACAGGCAAAACGAGTCTCTTAACCACTTTCGTCTAATTACCGCCAAAACAGTATGCACTTTCTGCCACAAAAAGGGGCATACATATAGTGACTGCCTCACATGGAGAACCACTCCGTCCCACACGCCCTATAGTCACGACATTACAAACTACCAGAAGTCAGAAGACTACACGAATATCATTAATTCAAACACGAATACAAACCATTCAAGAGAACCAAATCAGCACAGGGCCACCCCCTTGAATTCTCCTAACAGCACCTACGTTGAAAACTCGCCTAAGGTTTATAGCATAAGAATAGCCTGCGATTTTTGTGGTCGACAAGGCCATCAGGTTTCGGACTGCCGCCAAAAGCTAAAATGGGAATCCCGGAATAAAAGAAACACGTCCGGCCCAAAAGAATCACGAAATATCCGCAATTTATAATACTTTCAGCCGCCACGAACTAGTGCACCCACAGTGAACCTCCCTCTAGATATAGGTCTAAACGACCATGTTTAACTAGTGGTAGACACCGGCGCTGAAGTGAGCATCATCACTGAGTAAGCACTCAGTGATATTAAATATAACAGAGATGGTACTTGCGCATTTAAATCCCCATATGGAACAGGAGGGACCTTAGGGAGTTGCCAAGGAAACTTCAACTTAAAAACTAAAATTCCCTGCAAGTTCCAAGTCGTGCACAATATGCCCGGCCTAACCGAAGACGGGTTACTAGGGGACGACTTCCTTTCCAAAAATTGTACGATAGAAGGTCCAAATCAAACAGCATACCCGCCTGTCACCCGGGAGACCGGGGTTCGATTCCCCGTCGGGGAGCCTCTGGCACAAGACTAATGACCTTGCCCAGAAAAAATAAACCATTATGGAAAATTTAACAAGCCTTAGGACTTGCTAAATAAGGCCAAGACCGGTCCCCGGTTGTAGTGCCGATGATGATGAGAAGGTCCAAACCAGCAACTTAGGTTCCCACGTGCCCAACGAAATCTTGAAGAATTTAACATCCCACTGAACCCTAAAATCAAGTACCCACGCCACAAAAGGGTAGCCGATGTAGGGCAAGTTATAGACCAAGCGGTCGAATATACTGGCTATAGCACCCCCAATGATTCTCCCAAACAGGAATCTGGCGGCGAAACCCCAGTGACGGTGGAACATTTCCAATCGGCCAACCAACAGTTGACCTTACCACGCACGAAACAAAATTCAGAAGACTTTAGCATACCCCTAAAATTTAAAACCAAAAACCCCAATCACAAACGGACAGCCGAAGTGAGGCAAGTTACAGTCACAGCGGGACCCAAGGAGGTCAGATATACCGCCTGTAACCTCTCCAAGAGTTCTCTTACTCGAGAAACTGGCTGCGAAACCTCAGCGATAGGGATACACCACCTACCAGTGGAGGTAGTTTCAGGTAGAACTGTTTGCGTGCCTGTACGATCTCAACGGACCAAAGCTGTTCCAGTGAAACCAAAGGAAGAAGCGCTCTGTTTGAATCATAATTCAGGCGATGTAGCCTTCCTATCGAACTGTCCACTGCAAACAGATACAACCGCACACACAAGAACCGATAAAAGGACCTTGCGAATACGCCAGATGTGCGACTCTACTGACCAACAGAGACACAACCCAGAGCCCGGTCATCAGTCGCAAACTCAAAACAAACTCCCCCCAATAGTAGGAAATGGAATAGAACACTCAGTAGCAGCAAGAAGCTACCACATTGGGTCCCCACACTCTACATTAACCAGCATCCCAATTGTTCAGCTACCAATAGACGTTGGTGTTGAAAGAAACACAACTCTAGTAGTGGACACCGGAGCTGGAAGGCATCCAAGTGACAAGCAAGCCCATAACAAGGGCAAAATCTTCAGCCTGAATCCTAAAAAGAGGAACCAAAAGTCAAGCGACAAGTGCCCTAGCTCCTCTCAAAACAAAAAATTGTGAAAAAAAATTCACAATAATCAAAAACAAACAAACCCAAGATAAAAGCAACACCTTTACATGGAATTTTAATTTTAATCAGAGGAAACCAAAGTGAAATGGCAAGTGCTCTAGCTCCTCACAAAACAAGAAATTGTGGAAAAAACACAATAATCTAAAGTAAACAGGCCCAAGATAAAGGCAACACCTTTACATGGAGAAACATAAAAAGGACATATAAGACATGTCCAAAAACAGAACTGGCTATGGCAATGCATGCATTTCAATGTAATTAGTTTGGAATAGGTAGAATGTGGGAAAATGCAAAATTGCAATTCTAAGTATGGGAATTGGGAATGCGTTTAGCAATATGTAGGTGTTGCGGATTGGCAATTAAATGTGCTGGAATATACTGGAGAAATCTAGTACATTCGGATGTATACCAGTTGCGCAGCAGCTGGCACCAACTGGCCATCATTGTCACCACCATGATGTCATGGCGTCGCTTTTGAATTGGCAGTTATGCCATTTCGTCAGTCTACAATCAACATTCACAGAAGAAACACCATCGGTCATTAATTTTCCTTCAACACGTGTATTAATAAAGCTGGCTTCAAGTTAACTTCTGCCTTTTGTGATTCTGTCACCATACGACAGAGTTTTTTATCGGTGCACGCGTACTACGTAGAGCTATCAACAAACATAGGCATGTAATAAGGTTGCACGTGCTACACCGAAAGGATTCCATGGATTGTGGCAAGACATTATTTGATGCGTGTAACAGATTCCTTCCTCTTTCCGATAAGAGAATTGTTCTTAGAAGAGGAATAATTCTCAAAAAATAGGTGGGCTTGTGTACTGGGCGGCCACAGGGATTTTACCATTTTATGATTTAATTATATGTATAACTATGTTGCGGATTGGCAATTAAATGTGCTGGAATGTACTGGAGAAATCTAGTACATTCGCTGTGTATACCAGTTACGCACCAGCTGGCCGGTTGTCACCATCAATGACGTCATGGAGTCCCTTTTTGAATTGGCAGTTATGCCCAATGCGTCAGTCTGCACTCAACAACCAACGCGTGTACAAGCGCCACCAGAAGCCGACAAAAGGATTTATAAATTTTACAACACTTATTTTCTATAACCAGTTAAATGATCAATACTAACTTAGGAGTCTTTTGGAATAAAAAAAAAAAGAATTTCTCGAATCGTTTTGTTCGTTTATTTGCCTTGGTGGTACCAATACCAAGTAATTTAAATACGCGATCG
Source organism: Microdon myrmicae (assembly GCA_963931805.1). NCBI lineage: Eukaryota > Metazoa > Arthropoda > Insecta > Diptera > Syrphidae > Microdon > Microdon myrmicae. Next base: position 205,115 of record CAWVOU010000008.1, read on the forward strand.
CTGGCGTAATCGAACTGAATCAAATCAAGAACAGTTGTTCGCATTACCATCTCGGTGGACGCAGCCTTTTGTATTCCAAACATTCCCGTTACAATTATCTTTGTATACATTTTCTTTTGAATAATAATTGTGTGTGCCTTTTATTTAGTTCTATTTTAATAGACATAGTTTTGTTTAGGAAAATATTTTTGTATTTAGTTTAATTTTATTGCACATGGTCTTGCTTAGGACATTATTTATCTAATAATCCTCCGATTGGTTTAATTGTAATACAAATGGTATGTGATATTATCTAATAATTTTCTAGTTTAATTGTAATACAAATGGTTTATTTTTAATAGTATATGGCATTATTTATCTAACGGTTTTTTCAATTAGTTTAATTGTAATACAGATAGTTTTGCTTAGCTTAATCGTAATAGAAATGGTTTTCTAATTGTAATAGACATGGTATGTGATATTATATATCTGAAAGTTTTTATTACATTTACCATAGGTTCTATTTTTTATAATTTTGCATGTCCTAGTTTTCTATAACTATACATTATTTTGAGAAATGGTTTTCTCTTCCTTTTTTTTTTTTGTATGTATAGTGTTTAATTTTAATTTTTTTCTGTATCTGGCCATATTGTGCATTTTTTGTATATTTATATTGTCAGCGATCTCTGAAATGTGGTACAGCCTGGAGATAGCAAATTTTTGGGATTGATAGGAGTAAGGTTTCAGCCTACCACTATTTATTATTAGTTTTTGGCCAACTTCGATGGCCGTTTTATCTGGCCTTGTTGCTGTTGTAACGAGAAAGGGCTCCTTCCACATGGGTATTTCTTTTGCTTTGGGGTTTTTGTACCTCATCAACACTTTCTTTCCCTTATGAAACGTTTGTGTGTATGTTCCATTTCCACCGCAGGCTGTAGCCTTGAATACGCGGCATTCCTCACACTGCTTTTCATACTTCCTAACATCAGAGAGCATGGACGGCCACCGGTACCGTTGTATTTTATTATACGCTTTGATGATGCTTTGATGTCTACCGGAAGGGGAAGTGTGATAAACCCTGAATATCGTTGCGATCTCGTTGGGGCTTGTAATCTTTTCAGGTCTTGTGGGGTTTTGTAGAAATAATGTTTTGTTTAGTTCACTATGAGAGCAGGTAGGGCACGAGTTTAAAGAAGATGTGCCAGTTCTTTGACTAACACATTGGCCACTTGACTTTGGATTCCTCTTGAAGGTTTTGCCTTCATCTCGGGTTGGTTTGCCAATTTTTTCGAATGTTGTGGGCTTTTCCCACAACTTTTTGTTTTGAGAGGAGCTAGGGCATGAGTCAGTTCTCTGACTAACACATTGGCCACTTGACCTTGGATTCCTCTTGAAGGTTTTAAAATTTAACGTAAAGGTGTTGCCTTTATCTTGGGTTTGCTTGGCAAGTAGATCCCCTTCAGCGCCGGTGTCCACTACTAGAGTTGTGTTTCTTTCAAGACCTACGTCTATGGGAAGCTGGACGGTTTGGACGCTGGTTAATGGTGAATGTGGGGTCGCAATGGGGTAGCTTCTTTCTACTACCGAGTGTTTTGGCTTATATCTTGGTCTCGAAGGGGGGTAGTTCTTTATAAACTGACATTGAATTTGCGAATGATGACTGGGCTCTAGATTGTGTCCCCGTTGGTCATGGGGGTCGCAAATCTGCCCTATATGTGAGACCGTACAGGCACGCAAACAGTCTCCCCTAAAACTACCCCCACTAGTCGGTGGTGTACACCCATCGCTGAGGTTTTGCAGCCAGCTTCTCGAGTAAGAGAACTCTTGGAGACGTCACATTTGGAATTTCTGATCCCTTCAGGTCCCGTTGCCCATGTGCGATTGGGGCTTTCGGTTTTAAAATTCAAGGGAATGTAAATTCTTCTGAAATTTGTTCCATGCGCGGAAAGGTCAGCTGTTGGTTAGGACCGTCTATAGTACAATTTTTGGAAAGGAAGTCGTTCCCTAGTATTCCGTCTTCGGTCAAGCCGTGCATATTGCTCACGACTTAGATGTTGCAGGGAATTTTTGCTTTTAGGTCGAAGTTTCCCTGGCCACTCCCTAGGGTTCTTCTTGTTCCATATGAGGATTGCACGGTACATGCATCATTTTTGTTGATATTAATATCTTTGAGTGCTTGCTCAGTCATAATGCTGACCTCAGCGCCGGTGTATACCACTAGTTGAACATGGTCGTTTAGACCTATATCTAAAGGGAGGTCAACTATGGGTCCACGAGTTTGTGGCGGCTGAGGGCGCCCGATATTGTGATTGTTTCTTAAAGTTGTAGAACCGCGTACGTTTCTCCGGTTCCGGGATTCCCATTTAGCCTTTTAGCGGCCTTGTCAACCACAAAAATCGAAGGTTATCGTTATATTACAAACCCTAGGCGTGTTATTAGTGTGGGTACTGTTATGGGGGTAGCCCCGTGGGGATTTCGTTCCTTGTAATAGTTTGAGTTTGTGACATTGGTGTGGTTTTCAAAATTCCGACAGTCCGTAATGTCATGGTTATAAAGTTTGCACGATGTGCAGAATGGAGTATTTTTCCTGTAGGTGTGCACCTTTTTAAGGCAGAAGCTACAAACTATGTTAGTAGTAATTTGGCGGAGATTTTTTGTGTTAGTAGGTCCTTTCGTCCTCGATCTACGGTTTGATTCCTTTTTTGTTGCTTTGGGAAATTTTCGTTTTGGAAACCCGAAATTTGTGGCATATTTGGGCTAAACAAGGCAAGACCTCCACTGTCGGATACTGACCCTGGAGTGAGAAAGCCAAGAGAGTTAGGCGACTTGTTAGGGAGGGAAGTATACATTGTGATAGGGCTATACGGTTACGTGTAGCCAGTATTGGCAAAGGTGGGGGTTGCTGACACCACTCTTTAGTGAGGTTTTGGCGAAATCCTCCAGTTGTGCGTTCGCCGCTGAGGCCGCCTTTATACCATAGTCTTGATCAGCAGCCTGCTTGCATAGCATCAGCATCTGCTTTATCCTTATGGTAAAAGCGATGAGAGCCTTCAAGGGGTGTAGCCCGATAGTTATTAATTTGCTTACCAATTCCTGCTAAGTCTCCCTGGCCAGATAAGTTTGTTGGAGTTGTCTTTCGACTTCCTCAAAGGTGTTTGGTGGGTTTGGGGCAATTAGTAAATATGCTTTACCTCACAATCGCGTGGGGAATCGTGGGGAATCGTGTCAAAAACGCGGAATGTTCCTCTGCAGGTACCCATCCAACTACTCTCCTGCAGTATCCCCAAAACACTTGCAGCTCACTAGGGGGGTCTTGCCCTCCTGAAAATATCGGCAAAAGCTGGGAGATGGGCTTGGCGACTTTACCGAAATGAACGGACATGATTCTGGTTTTGGAAATTCGATTGGCAGGCAGTGGAATGGTGAAGTAATGTTATAATGGTGGGAGTGCTGGTGGCAGACGAGGTAGTAGTGATCATATAAAAGGGGGAGCTTATTCAATTTTAAGACATTTGCTATCTCGTAAGTGTTTGTTAAAGTGTTAATTCAATTACCGTCGTTATTTATTTAGTTAGGGGTGGCAATTCTTCCCTAGGATTGCTAAGTGCACAATATGGACAACGACAGAGTATTTCTTATAAAGATTGGCCTTTTAATGAGGGAAAAAATTAGGATTATAGGCAATTTTTTAAAAATTGTATTCATAAAAAGGAAAGAAAGAGAAAAAAATGTTTGTCTTACTCAAGTCTATGTTGATGTGTTGACTGCTGCTGTTGCTCCCCTGGACTTCACCGCTGGTGTCGTGTTGTTGCGGTTACTGCTGCCGAGGCATTAAAGCCTCAGTTTGCTGATCTGGTGATCCACTACCTTGCGCTGTTATTGGTTCAATTGTGCTAACCGTTCCTACCACAGATGTGGTGCTGTTCCCTCCAAGTAGTTGTAAAGTTGATGAAGACGATGAAATTGAAGATGATAATGAATTACTACCACTCGATGGTGTTACTACTGCTGCTGATGATGCTGATGTACTCATAGCTACAACTTATATCCCTGGAATGTCGCTTTTTGGTTGCTTTAGAAAAATCTCTTTTTCGATGTTTTTGTTTTGGTTTTTGCTTCACACTTTTATATTTCCTACTTCGTTTCTGATTTCCTCTCTGTTGTCCTATTCCCGTCAGGTATTGTGTTGATATCTCACTAAATTAGATGACTTATAATGAAGTATTCGGAATCAACTTCAACGCCTTGCCAATTGGAAATTGGGCTTAACGCATGTAAAAGGTTTTTATATTTGTTGGTCAACATGATTACTTCTTCCCTGCTTTCACCATTCATTTGGTACGCGTAATCTCTTCAATTCGGCCAATAGTTTATGCCGTCCTCCGACTACACTAGCATTGGTTGATGTTGGAGAGAACTCTTGCTTAAGTTATTGTTGGCTCAAATGCGCCAAGGGCACTACATTAACACCACTATCGTCGGCAGGAGATCCAGTACTGCAATTGTTAATACCCCTGTTGCTGCCAACACTGGCTGCATTGCTTTTAATGCCGTCGTTACTGTTTTGATTGGTGTTGTTGTATTCCAGAATACTACCCTTTATTAAATTAAACACTGAATCTCCTTACACATCCTTAAAAACTTCCCTTAACATATATTACTTTCTCACTTAATACATACCATTCATAAACATTCACAATATTGCCAGTTACAGCACATTTAATAACCTGCATCTTTTTACTTATTCAAAACATAGTAACTTTGATTTTCGTTCAAATTTTATTCAATTTAATAGTCACAGAGACTTTGATGAATTTTGTGTTTTGTTCATATTATAATTTACAGTAAATTAGAACACAATGTTCTATAAGTAGAGAAAAAATTCAATAGTAACATCAATTTGAGTTTGGAGTTGAGTTAGAGAACAGAGTTAGTTGAATTGCTTACAGTCTCAAGTAAATTTATGTTTTGAGTTGAGAATAAGTTCGGAATTAGTTTTTATCTTAATTAATTAATTATCAATTGCAACAAATTTCCGCTCAAATGTACTTTCTGTCGGAGCGGAATAATAAATAAAAGGAAAAATAAAAGGAATAATAACTAGAAGAAAAACAAAACGTCCCCGCTCTTCCCTCAGCCGAGGAAGCACGGCACCGGACGTCAACACTGGTGGCAGCGGTGGGATCCCCAGATAACGGGATCCTGATGATGATGATCACGATGATGAGGACTCCCAGATAGTGATGATGACGAGATGAAGACGGGATAATCGAAGACTGGCGATATCCTCGAAGACTGGTGGGATGATCCAACCAAAGGCTCCCAAAAAAAAAAAAAAAAAAAAAAAAAAAAAAAAAATAAGAACAAAGTAAGAAGAAAAACAAAAAAACACCGTTTACCTATTCAGATCTTCATACTACCAAATAAAGAAGGCCAAACCGAAAATTCACTTAAAACCATCCCTAACTATACACGTCCGAACCCAAACAAAATAAACTTTTACCCAAACACAACAAAATCCCCTTTATATATTGTCACTACGTTGCCGCTAGACAGAGGAAACGAATCCAGCTTTGAACGAACACTCAAAAAAAATCGTAACTACTGTATAAACGAGAAGGTAAACACATCGAAATTTCTATCCCAAAATAAGAGCCAATAAACCCACGCCTAAAAAAACGCCATCATACAAACATTCGCCCAAACCAAGATCATCGTGTATCTCTACTCTGATAAAAGAATCTATATCAAAGACCCGCAGGATATAGATAAAATTCTCCGTGATTTCCACAATTCACCTTTTGGAGGCCACCAGGGAATATCCCGCACAATTAAACGTCTTAAAACAAGGTACTTTTGCCCAACACTCATAAAAGGTACGAAAGAATTCATTCGCAAATGCGACTCATGCCAAAGAAATAAACTAACTCTAAACAGAAAAATCCCCATGAAAATCACCACAACAAGTACGACCCCCTTCGAACGCGTAGCTTTGGATATTGTTGGCCCACTCCCAACTAGTTACGAAGATAATAAGTACATCTTAACTTTCCAAGATGATTTAACAAAATTCACTGAAGCTATTCCGCTACCGAATGCGGAAGCACCCACCATAGCTCGAAGTTTTGTGGAGAAAATTATATGTCGTTTCGGAATAACAGACGCGGTATTAACTGACCAAGGCACCAACTTCCTGAGCCACTTTTTTAAGGAAATATGCAAGATTCTGAAAATCAAAAAGATACAGACAACACCTTATCATCCCCAAACAAATGGAGCCTTAGAACGTAGCCACCGAACGTTGGCCGAATATCTCAGACACTACGTTAACAAGGACCAACTTTCATGGGATACCGGGCTACCATATTCAATGCCACCTCATAGTAGCACCGCATTTAGCCCTTTTGAATTACTTTATGGTTTTCCTGCACGGATACGGAATTCTATCAGCACAAATCCGCAAACCTCATACAACTATGATAACTACGCTAACGAGCTAAAAGCCCGCCTACAGTACGGCTACAAGATTGCTAAAAACATATTGCAGGACAAAAAGGAAAAAGCTAAAGCGTGTTATGACAAAGGAACAAGCCATAAAACATTCAACGTTGGCGACAAGGTCCTCATAAAAAATCATACCCGAAAAAATAAGCTTGCTTCTTTATGGGAGGGTCCTTACGAAATACACAACATAGTATCCGATGAGAACTCAGAAATCAAAATAGGAAATAAATTTAAAATTTTACATAATAATAATATAAAACTATTTTCAGAATAAATAAATAACCTATACACACAACATAACCCAGTTTTTAACAATTATCTTAAAATTAGGACTCAACACAGTTTTGGAAAATTTTCCATAAATTTAAGGAAAAGATAAACACATAACAACTGACCTTTGTTTTTTTTTCAATATATATGAACTAATCAAACAATTGTAGGAAATGACGAAATCGAAAAAAAAAAAAAAAAAAAAAAGCCAAAGAGGGGAATAACGAAAGAAAATTTTAGAGGTAATATATATTGGAAATTTTGGAATTAATATATATTCGAACGGAAAAGGAGAGAGAGAAAATCTTAGAGGTAATATATATATTGGAAATTTTGGAATTAATATATATATTCGAACGGAAATGAGAATTTTGAAACAATAATATTAATATTATGTAATTAATATAATAAGTAATAATAATTTTTGGATATGAAAAGGAAAGGTTCCAAGGGGAAATATTTAAATTTACTTAATTAATATGTAATGTGTTTTGACTATTTTTCTAGTGTTAAGAACTTTTTGATTATTGTAAAAATTTAGTTAATATATAATGTAAATAGACTATTTTTCTAGTATTAAGAACTTATTGATTATTGTAACCTTTGATAAAGATTATTTTTGAAAACCATTGTAATGTAATTGAATGAAAATCCAAGTCTTTCTTAATCTAATATATAGTTACTAGAAAATTATTCTCTTCAAGGATAATTTTCTTTCTCGAAGAAGGGTGGGATGTTGTATTCCAGAATTCTACCCTTTATTAAATTAAACACTGAATCTCCTTACACATCCTTAAAAACTTCCCTTAACATATATTACTTTCTCACTTAATACATACCATTCATAAACATTCACAATATTGCCAGTTACAGCAGATTTAATAACCTGCACCTTTTTATTCATTCAAAACAGAGTAACTTTGATTTTCGTTCAAATTTTATTCAATTTAATAGTCACAGAGACTTTGATAAATTTTGTGTTTGGTTCATATTATAATTTACAGTAAATTAGAACACAATGTTCTATAAGCAGAGAAAAAATTCAATATGAAAATCAGTTTGAGTTTGGAGTTGAGTTAGAGAACAGAGTTAGTTGAATTGCTTACAGTCTCAAATAAATGTATGTTTTGAGTTGAGAATAAGTTTTCCTTGAGTGAATAAGATGATACACAAAATAAACAATATTAAGGAGACAGAATTAGTTGTTTTCTTAATTAATTAATTATCAATTGCAACAAATTTCCGCTCACACGTGGTTTCTATCGGAGCGGAATAATAAATAAAAGGAAAAATAAAAGGAATAATAACTAAAAGAAAAACCTCCTCAACGGAGGAAGCACGGCGCCAGACGTCAACGGTGTCGTGCTGTGCTGCTGTTTCCTGCTGCTTTTTTTGTTTGTTATAGTTATCGTACCTGCGGAGCCAGATTCAGTTCCGGACGAGGGGTAAAGGTGTCTTGCCCAGTACATTCGTTTTTTTTTTTTTTTTTTTTTTTTTTTTTTTTTACAGATTAAGTCTTTTCACGTGCCTAGGCTTCCTTGATCCGACTGGGTTACCAGGGATTTTCAAGCACCTACAAGTTAAAACAAATTAAACTTGGCCTTTCCCGGCCCCACGTTGGGCGCCAAAATGTTGTATTAACATTTAACACAACTTATCGGCTTCCGGCTGTCAGAGGCCGCGTATTTCGGCTTCCGGCTTGGCCCGTAAGTAGGCCTTCCCCATTGGTTGGGATTTCCTCCTTTTGGATGCTTCCGGCTTGGATATTGGCCGGAGACTTCTCATCTGGGACGTCTTTAGGAAGGCGGCTTCCGGCTGTCAGAGCCAGTGTCTTCCGAGTGCACTGTTAGCCCGTAGGTAGGCCGTCCTCAGGTAAAGGACATTGGCCGGGGACCTCTCTTTTGGGACGAGCTTCCGGCTTGGGTTGTTACGGACCTACCTCGCGTCCAGGTCTTCCCCTAACACCCACTGATCGCCTTTCGCAAGTTTCCCCTCTCTACTCGTAAAGGGAAAACAAATCGCCAAGTAGCTAATTTGCATAAACTACTTTGTGTAAATTCTACTTGGCAGACAAATAATAGAAAATGGCGTTGACGCCGGGTAAAAAAATAATACGTCAACGGCAATAATAAAACAAATGAGATTTGACGTAAAAACTCTGGACCGAACACACGAGTAAGTTTGATTGAGACTGACATCAATTACAATCACAGATCGTTCGAGATTTAGTAAATATAATTGCACTCATCGTTGCTTGCAGACCAACGATACCCAAATCAACAACGAACAACAGGAGCTGAACAGGGGAGCACCACACTCCACGGCCCTGCAACCTGTCAGCCGCCGAAACCACCAGCAGTAGCTACAGCGTCCACTCCACGGTCGCACAAGAATAAACTCAAGTAAGTCACCCAACTTACCCTTAATTACTAAAAATATATTCAAATATAGTAAATTTAAATATATTTACTATATTATTAAATTGTGTGCAAACCATAACTGGACTGTCCGGACGGAGAAGAAACAGCGAGTCAAGATGGTGCCAATGTAACGGAGAAGAGTTCGCCACTGTTGGACATTTCGGAGATGCTCAGGATGACACCAATACAAAATTGGATGGCCAAAATTCAGTATTCGACGCATAAGCTGCAGATCTGAATGCAAAATTGGATTGCCAAACGCAGTGTATGAAATGTAATTTTCAACACTTTAAGGAAGAAATTCAGTCAAAAATTCGAAACGAAAACGAAAATCTGGATCTAAAAAACGAAGCTGAATTTAAGAAAGTCACCGATGAAATAACGCGAGTCGAAAAGAGACTTGAGTGTGTTGAGAGAAATAAGACATCGCCTAGCAATCAACGTGAGTACAGAGATACAAGGATGCAACCGCCAACCTTCGATGGAACGGGACCCTTCTCCGTATTTATACGTCAGTTTGACGCAACGGCCAATTATAATGAGTGGCCGGATGAGCAAAAGTCAACATCACTAATCTTGCCACTCCATGGAGCGGCTGCAGAATTGCTACAAACCATACCAGCAGAGAAGCAAAGAAATGTCCAAGCGGTAAGAGACGGCCACATGCAGCAGGTCTACCGCATGCAACTGCGGAGCAGAACGCAGAAACCTGGAGAAAATCTTCAACCGTTGCAGGCAGACATTGAGCGATTGGCAAACTTGTCTTATTCAAATATGACTACGGAATTTCTGAACGAGGTAGCAATGGATGCATTTATAAATGAACTCCAAGATCGGGACTTGCAACAGGCCGTTCGGTTGGCGGGGGAAAAGACGACCAATGAAATACTGGCGTTCGCATTGGCATATGAATCCGCTAAACTGGCTACCAGGAGTACATATAGAGTCCGAGAAATGTCCGTCCAGGAAAGTTCCTGATAAATAATCGGGCATGTACAACGGAGAGCCCCGAGACCTGATATGAAGTGTTGGACATATGGCGAAGTCGGCCACATCTCTGTTGACTGTGGGAAACGTCGACGAATGAATGAAACATCAATTGAGAATTGTTGTTCATGCGCTAATCATAAGAGGAGACTATCAACGGACCAACCTAAGGGCAATAGCTCGGAAAACCTCCGAGGGCAGACTTTATGTGGCGAAAGTCGCCTGGTGGAATGTACAGCCCCAGCAGCGTAACTGTATCACAACTTCAACGGGATAACCAACGTTTGGTTATAACTGCGATTGTAAATGCAAGGACAGCAATAATTCGGTCGGATGTCATGGGCAAAATAGCCATTAATAAGAATAGAAGATACGCTTTGAAGACTGCCACGGGAGAATGTTCTACAGTCTATGGAGAAGTGGAGAGCATAATAGTGCTGGACAATATTTCCATTTCCCACCAATTTTTGGTTGCCGATATTACGGACGAATGCATTCTTGGAATGGATTTCATGAAGGAGCATCAAGTTGTTCTAGATATCGGACAAAGAACACTTCGAATTGGTAACTTGGAGGTTGCTATTACACAGCAGGACGAACAATTGCGAAGACTGAAATATTATGTGCGTGAGGAGGATGATATCCTAGGTCGTTCAGGCTCGGTAATTTGAACCAGTCTCGAGAGTGATCCCGGTGACAATCGATTTTACATCACCGAAGCTGTACAAAATCAGCGTAAGGGGAACATCCTTGTTGGGAAAGTCCTTATCGATACGAAGAAGCACATCGTGCCCGTCAGAGTACTAAATGCGTCCAAGGAGCCGATCGCAATAACAAAAGGAGAGGTAATCGCAGAATGTGCACCCGTGTCAGTGATAAGCACAATTCAGAAGAGGGGAGAGAACCATTCAATTCAACAGCTCTCTAGGGCATCCTCTGTGGTTAATAGGTTGAAGTCCCAGGAAATCGGATTAACAGATAGAGAAAAGGCAAGCGTTAAATCACTCCTGAACGATTTTTCCGATATTTTTGTGACAGGAAATGATGAATTCGGACGCACCGGTAGAGTTAAACATCGCATTGATACGGGTGAGTTAAGACCTATAAGGTATACCGTTGGCCAAACAATCAGAAGTCGGCAACATGATTCGAGAGATGGAAGAGCAAGGAGTCATCGAGAAATCATCGAGCCCATGGGCATCACCGGTAGTGCTGGTCAAAAAGAAGGATGGGACAACTAGATTTTGTGTCGACTACACCCGGTTAAACGACGTTACGAGGAAAGACAGTTACCCACTTGCTCGAATCGACGACACACTAGATATCCTTTCTGGAGCTCAAGGGTTTTCAACGTTGGACCTAAAAGGCGGTTACTCGAGAGAAGTAGGAGAATAAGTAATTTGAGTTTGAATGTGATAAGTAACGTAGAGAAGAAGTTAAGAAATAAGAATATAGAGACGAGAAAAGAAGAAGTTATTAAGAATAGAGAAAAATAGAAAGAAGAAATTAAGACATATAAAAAGAAGAAGAAAAACGAATTATTATTTATTCGAAAAAGAAGACGGACAGAAGACGTCTTACCATCATCTATTAAAGAAAAGGTCCACGCTCTTCCCTCGAAAGAGGAAGCACGGCGTCTCGGATCATTACATACTGATTGTCATATGCGTCACAATATATATGATGATTCCGCACGATCGCTTCTTATTAATATTGTTTATAAAACTAAGTTAACAATCACTGATTACTTTACTATCATTTGATGTTGCTATTTAGTTTAATTCTGATGATTCCACCGGATCGCATTCTTATTAATATTGTTTATAAAACTAAGTTTACAATCACTGATTACTTTTCTATATCATTTGATGTTGATATTTAGTTTAATTCTGGTACGCGCCCGAGCTCGACGGTGGTAAAAACTCTACTTTATGCAAAAAGTTAAAATTTAAACGAACGACTGACTTTGCGTGTGTGCTCTCCCGTGATAGAAAAACGACTCTTCTCCTCGAGAGATGAAATTTGACTTACCACTCACTCGACCAGTGTGAATCGTTTTAGGCATGAAAATCGACTGCTGGTCTTATCCAACCATCAACCAATCTAGATTGCGCTCTCATCTGTATTCTCTCATTTCCCCGCCCATCGAGGTGCATAAACTCTTGTGTGATAATTGAATAGTCAATGGGCTCAGAGAGAATGTGAGAACCGAAACGAAAAGCGGGATGATGCCGGGGATGATTTTGCTTTCGCGTGCAGTGAACGCAAAATCAATGGTGACCGAATGACCCACTTTGGACATTGGATTGAGCTCAGAGTGCATTGCAAGGGGAAATGGAATGGGATGAAAAGTATTTTTGGTGCTATTCACCTGACTAAAGAGTTTATTGATCCCCAGCAAATAGCCGTGTCTGGGGGAGGTCAAAGGACGCTGCGATGGCTTGGGATAATATCTGGTGAGAGAAAAAGAACTAAAAGTGGTCGTTATTACCCAACCGGCTTTGCGATGATGCAACAGCATCGTTTGCCCAGACTTTGCTATTGCTAACCAAACATGAAATCGTGATATCCGGTGGAAATTTCATGTGGTCTATGATATGATGTTGCCGTATGGCAAGAAAGGGCGTTGAATTCAATTAAGCCTTATCTGCATAGAATAATGAATCCAGGTTATGCGTCCTTATGGGATATACCTTTTGCAGGTGAAATTGGCCGACGGAGGGGATTGGGGCAGACGTGGTGCGCGGTTAGCGGGCGAAATTGGTTGTAATTGTGGGTCGGTTCTCCATGTAATATAGAGAACCCCCACAGTTGAAATTTCCGTAACTCGCAGCATGTGTCAGCGAGTTTTCCAAAGTTTGTGTAGTCGATTGCAGGAGTGCCAACGACAAGACGGGGCACATCTCGGCGATGTCATCAAAAAAAAAAAAATTCAATAAACGGTTTTTACGTTAAATATATGATCAACAAAATAGCATTTATAGTTTTATTTCTATTCATATTTCAAATGTGCAAACATGTATGGCCCACCCTTTACATTCCAATGCATTCCTCATGGCGCATTCTTACATTAGCTTTAAACGTGTTCCACTTAAGAGTCAAATAAATTCGAGTACCAAGAATTGAGAATTCATCGGATTTGACGATGTGACTAGAATGAATCTACGAATATATTTCTCTTTGACGACACGAGTTAGCATTGCCTTTTGGAGGTGTTGGATTCTACTCAATTAAATAATAGCCCCTGCAGCCTCTTATTGGGCTTCAGATTCAATGAGTCGAGAATATCGTTTTACATTGACTGATAGCCCAGATAGAAGGTGAGAGAATACACTAATATATACCCTTCCTAGATAAAAAATGCTGGAAGTAAACTAGGCTCGCATTTGGACACCGCCCCGACTCAACATGAAGAATATTGAATTCCAACAACTTTGATAGAAGCAGAATCGACACCATATTGAAAATCAATAATACCCAATCAAGTTGGAGTATATTCGATCTTAGCTCCACAATAACCTGAAGAAAAATGCCATGGTTTCAAATAAGATAAAGTTATTGACTGAAGATGGGCCTGCGATCGCAGTGAAAACTATAGCGCCTATAACTGTAGGTCTTTAAGTTTTTAGTATATCCGGTCTTCTAGTTATGTCCCACAAGGACACTGGTTCACTAAACTTCCTAGCTTAATAGTCCTTGATAACGGGCGCAGAAAATAAAATCTGCGGTTGGTCCCCGAACATCACCCTTAGAATAAAAAAATGGCTCTATTTCTTTTTCTTAACTTTTAGTCATGTGTAAGTAAACCACAATCCAACCTGATGCAAAATAAGATGTAAGCTTAGTTCACAGGTTCGAAAACACTTTGATGTTTACAATATAAAATGTAAGCGTAGTTCATTAGTTCGGAAACGCTTCTGATATTTCAATGTGTCCTTCGATCGCTTTCCGACTGCTCACGGTACTCCTTACGGCGCGAACCCAATACTTTGCACCATCTCAACTCTCCGAGACGCGTCCGTACGCGGTGGCGGTTAAATCTCGACTCCTCACCTTTTCGTAGAGAAAAAGAACTGTTGTATTCCAGAATACTACCCTTATTAAATTTAACAATCTCCTTACACATCCTTAAAAACGTCCCTTAACATATATTACATTCTCACTTAATACATACCATTCATAAACATTCACAATATTGCCAGTTACAGCACATTTAATAACCCGCACCTTTTTATTCATTCAAAACATAGTAACTTTCATTTTCGTTCAAATTTTATTCAATTTAAAAGTCACAGAGACTTTGTTAAAATTTGTTTTGTTCATGTTATAATTTCCAGTAAATTAGAACACAATGTTCTATAAGTAGAGAAAAAATTCAATTGTAATATCAGTAAGTTTTGAGTTGAGTTACTGGCAAGTGGAAGTGAAAGAGGAGGACAAGGAGAAGACAGCGTTTACTACCGGAAACAGACTGTATCAATTCAACGTAATGCCTTTTGGATTGTGTAACGCTCCAGCAACGTTTGCACGATTAATGGAAAGTGTTCTACGGGGACCTACATGGAAGACGTGTCTTGTGTACTGGGATGATATCATCGTTGTTGGAACGAATTTATCAGAACACATCAATAATCTGCGCTCCGTCTTCGAACGACTAAGACAGGCCAACTTAAAGCTCAATTCGAAGAAATGCGAACTCTTCCAAAGGAGAAAAAAATTCCTGGGACACGTCGTTTCATCTGCAGGAGTTCAAACGGATCCTGATAAGATAGCAGCCGCCCGAGAGTGGCCTACTCCAGAAGATAAGCAACAGTTAAGAAGCTTTATGGGATTAGCCACATACTACCGACGGTTTGTTAAAGGTTTCGTCAATGTGGCTAAAACCCTACACGAACTAACGGGTAGAGACAAGAAATTCAATTGAACAGCAAAATGTGTGAGGCAGCATTCAACACATTGAGGGCCGAGTTATGTAAGACTCCAACATTGGCATTCCCAAGATCGGATCGCCCATTTATATTGGATACTGATGGAAGTAACACAGGAATCGGACCAGTGTTGTCACAGGAAGTCGATGGTAAAGAGAGAGTTGTTGCATACTATAGTCGAGTTCTATCTAAGCCAGAGAGAAACTACTGCGCAACAAGAAAAGGAACTGCTGGCTGCGGTAGAAGCCGTTATGACTTTCCATAAGTACCTCTCTAGCGCCTCTAACAGATACACACACATACACAAGCAAAATAGTCAAGAACACCGAACGAAATCGAATAAGAAAATACATCAGAGCCGCATACCATAGCGATAACATACCAATTGCACATCAGTTGAGTGTACTTGGGATTAGAAATCGAATTCCAAAACACGGCCAGTAGCCTGATGTGTTACGCTTAGGTTCAATTTTTGGTGATTCTAACTGTCATAGCGTCAGTTCGAATCACACGTTTTCACTATCATCCAAACGCTATACCTCTACGGACGTCAATTCCATCTTTGGACGGATCATGCCGCCCTGCAATGGTTGTTAAATTTTAAGAACCCGGAAGAACAAATAGCTCGATGGATCGAACGACTTCAAACATACGATTTCCAAATTTCCCACCGTCAAGGGAAAGTGCACAATAACGCTGATGCTCTATTAAGAAGACCATGTAAGCCAGATTGTAAACATTGTCATAGAGCGGAAACAAAATAAGAGGTGTACGACCTTCAAAATGTACAAATAGAAGTACCAGATGGGTGGACGAGTGACGCTATACGCGCAGGTCAACTTCAGGATGAAGATATGCCGCTAATCATGGAACACAAAGAAAAGAACGAGCGGCCAACTTGGAACAATATTTCCGACAAGAGTGGAACATTTAAAGCATATTGGGTACAATGGAATTCCTTGCTGGTGGAAGATGGAATTCTAAAGCGTAAATGGGAAGCCGCGGACGGAAAATCCTATCGAATGCAGATTCTAGTCCCACCATCAAAAGTGAAGGATGTACTAACAGAAATGTACGACGGCGCCTCCAGTGGAGATATGGGAGTTAATAAGACACTTTCAAAATTACGATCTCGATTCTAATGGCTTCACATGAGAGATGACGTCGAGTCTTGGTGTAGGAAGTGCACAAGTTTCACTGCGACCAAAGGACCAACAGCAAAACCAAGGAGCGCTATGAAGTAGTACAACGTCCGTGCCCCTTTCGAGCGAATTGCGATAGATAGCTCAAGACCATTTCCAAAAACCAACGACAACAACAAATACATGTTGGTCATCGGGGATTACTTCAGCAAGTGGCTCCAAGTCCTTGCAATTCCAAACCAAGAAACAACAACCGTCATTGAGCAGCTTATTTATGGGTGGGTGGTTTTGGACGTAACATTATCAATAATTGCATCAGCAGATATGGAGGTCCCTGTGAGCTTCATTCCGATCAAGTCCGAAACTTCGAATCACAGATATTTCAAGGCATCTGTGTGGCACTGGGCGCAAGGAAAACCAGGACCACACCCTTACATCCGCACTCAGACGGAATGGTCGAAAGGTTCAACCGAACGATGAAAGAGTATTTATCGAAGGTTGTTAGTGATCACCAACGAGATTGGAACAAATATGTACAAACCTTTCTCATGAGTTATAGATCGGCTGATCACGATATTACAGGCCATTCTCCAACAAGTTTTATATTTGGACGAGAGATACGATTACCAGCCGATCTGTGATTCGGAATACCTCCAGACGCCATAGATAAGACCGAAGACTACGTAGCCGAATGGAGAAATCGCCTCAATGAGATTCATCATTTGGTTCGAAAGCAAATCAAGGTATCAAGTGACGATGAAAACAAGGTACGACGTTCGAGCCAATGCATCCGGATTTAATGCAGGCAATAACGTGTGGCCTTAAAACCCTCATCGGCAAAAAGGAAGGACTCCGAAGTTGCAGCAACATTGGGAAGGACCGTATAAGATTCTCACAAGAATTAACGACGTTGTCTATAGGATTCAGCGAAGACCGAATGCCAAAATGAAAGTGGTATATCGTGACCGACTGCCATCTTTTTGTTAACCCAGAATCCCAGTAAACTTAGTTAGGGACGAGCCAATCTAGGCGGAGGCTAATGTGAAGCATATGACAATCAGTACTAGAATATTCTAGAAAGTCCAAAACAAAGTACTAGAATATTCTAGAAAGTACTGCAAAACTGGAGACTATGCGCAGTAGAAAATTCAAGGCAATGGAACGGGCGGAAACGAAACACCGAATCAGAATGAGGAAACACGGTATAAATGCAGAGTAAGCAAACAGTAAGCAGTGAAGTAAGCAGAGTAAGCAAGCGATAAGTAAGGAAGCGATAAGTCAAGAAATAGTTAAGTGTACGGTAAAAGTAACGGTTGTTATTAATAGACTAATAGTTACATTAATTCAAACTCGACTTAACGGCTCTTATTTATTAAAATAATTAAACCAGCGAACCCTAAGCTCGCTACAATACATTTTCCAAACACTGTTTCAAGAGTTAAAGGATAGATGTGTGTTTATATATTTAGTGGTGTTGCGTCTTCCTGGAAAAGGTCACAACACCAGGAATTTCTTTGTTTTACTTTACTTAATCTAAACCTAACCCTAATAATAAATATAACTTAACCTAACTTAGTCTGTTTCATTATAAACTGAGCTATAAACAAAATAAAGATTTATAATTATGGGGACATAAGAATTACAGGATGTGAAGTGAGGTCAGTTATGGGCGTTATAGAGGTAGAGTATTTCTTTCCGGTTGTGCGTTGGAAAAACATAGAATGTTGGGAAATGGTTGGACGTTACAGTATTTAAAGTGGTCGGGGGTAAGTTCAGTGTTGTGGTATATGATCTCGTTTGAATCATTTACCAGTCTGCCTGAGGTGAACATAACTCTTGTGTGGAGACAGCTGGGATAGTTAGTGGTGATATCCAGAGGGTTCGCCAAGAGTGAGGTTATTATGGTATTGGGATTATTTCGTAGGTTTTCGATAAATTTGATAGACAGCTCGAGGAATCGTCTATCGAGACGTTCTGTGCCAGCGGGATTGTAGAGTTGGACGTTACTATAGTACTTATCGGAGTTAGGACGACGATGTAATCCAGAGACATACCTAAGGCATTTTCTTTCGAATGCTCGCAACTTCTCCATTTGGGAGGGAGTGATATGGTACCATAATGAGCACGCGTACTTAAGTGTGGGTCTGATAATTTGTTTATAGACGACTATTTTGACTTTGTGAGAGAGACTATTCGATTTCCACATGACTCTTCTACAGAGATTAAGCTGAATTGTGGCTTTATGAAGGGAATTTTTAATGTGGGAGGGAAAAGAAAAGTTATTCCCAGATGTTTTAGGGTTTTGGAGGGATTTATTAGAGTGTTGTTTAGTTTAATTTTAATTTTGTTGTGGCAGCGTCTAGTCTTGTTTGTACATTGTTCGTTTTGAACACTATGAGCTGCGTTTTATTTGGGTTAAGGTGAATTGTCCATTTATTGAAGTATGTTGATAGGTTAGGGCGGAAGGTGTTAATGTGGTTTCATGCAGCCTTAACCAATTTGCTACTAGAGTAAATTAATGTATCATCAGCATAATTCAGCATTACAACATTAGGAGATACGGGTTCAGGAATATCTGAGGTATATATCAGATATAAATTTGGCCCTAAAATGGAGCCTTGGGGAACACCCGCGGTTATGTTGCGAGCTTCTGAGATGTAAGAATTTATTCTGACAACGAGTTTTCTGTCAGAAAGATAAGAGGCTAAGAGCTTTGTTGTGTGGGAGTTGAGACTAAATATGGAGTGCAGTTTGTACAGAAGCCCTGAGATCCAGACGCAATCAAACGTCTTAGAAATATTGAGAGATATACACACAGTAGGGCTTGGGTTTTGGAGACCAGTTGTAACATCGTGTGTAAGTTTTAGTAGAGCACGACATGTGGATTGTCGCTTACGGAATCCGACCTGAGAGTTAGGGATGAGGGCATTCTCATTGGCAAATGAGAGAAGATTTTGGTAGATCTTGCGTTCAAGTATCTTACTTAGTGTATTTAATAGGGATATTGGACGATAACTGCAAGGGTTATTACTACCACCCGGCTTCTTAATAGGAATTACTACCGCAGTTTTCCAGTTCTCTGGGAACTGTGATGCATTGATCATATGATTAGGAAGAACGAGGATGGGAAGCAGATTCGGCGGGCGTAGCACTTTAAATATAAAGTGTCGGATTCCATCTAATCCAGTTGACTCTTTTTTTATTTCCTGATCTTACGATCTCGGATAATTCGTCTGCACTTAGAAAAGTTGTGGTGTCTAAGGGGTGTGAAGCTATGTTTGTGTTGTTCAATTCATTCATTAAAGGAGTGAAAGATGGGAATAATCTGTTTGAGATGTATTCGTTTTCGGTGTCCAAAAGTTGAGAGGGAATTATTTTGCTGATGAATCTTTGAGAAGAGTTCTGCCAGGCAATTTGCTATGTCCATATCGGATTGGGCAATATTATTGCTGCTTGGGTTGATGAGATTCTCAATTCGGTGTTTATATTTACGACCAGTTAATTGATTGATGTTTTTGAAAAGATCACGATTTGGTTTGATATTTCTAAGTGTGGAGATGTAGTTTTCATCTGCCTACTTTTTCAACTGCTCATTTATCAGAGTGGATAGGATTTGGATCTGGCTTTTAAGAAAGGGACAGTATCTTGTATGAAGTTTTCGGCGGAGTTGCTTTTTAAGGGGCAATAATTTGGTTAGGATGTTGGGCAACGGCTGTCCTAAATAGTTGTGAGGAATGGTTATCAGGGCGTTCTTGCTGAGAGCCTCCTTTAGAATTTGCTCTATTCTTGTAGATGCTTGATCAATTTCAGTAGGGAATAGGTTAGATGCTTCGGGGATACGTAAGTTAGAGAAACTTATCGCTATGTCCCTATTGACATTTCTCCATTTTGTTTTCGGGAAATTTGAGACAGGGTTTGACAAGTAGAGTGGGTCGAGAGAGGGGATTTGGATCGTGGTGTGAAGGGAACCATGATCAGAAGGAAATATAAAGGAGACTGTAGGTAGACCCACTGAGTGAACATCATCGGACTTGAAGAAGAAGTCGACTGTTGACTTGGCTGATCTAGTGACACGAGTTGGCTGTAATGGGGAGTCAATGTATGTATATATATAAGACAGGAGGACGGCTAGCAACTGACGACCATATTTGTTGCATTTATGGTCATTGAATTCTGTATGACGAGCATCCCAGTTTCCAGTCCTAATTCTTCGTTGGTCCATTGCCTTATAGTAAAGGTAGCTGGTTTGCTATTCGGATGTGGGAAGGTGAAGAACTGATATTGTTCCTCTAACAGTTTTTTAACTGCTGTATCATGATCGACTAATGATCTGGCCGTTATGGGAGTCCTAGATCTTTTTGTATTTGTGATGTAATTCGGGTGACCCTGGGCATTTTGCAGGGTGTAAATTATAGCTTTGGTGCTGGTCAGGTTTTTGATGTAGATTGGCGGGGTTCTTTCATTTATCCCGGTTGATTTCGTTATTGTTTCTACTCTGGCTTGAGCGGGTGTTTGATTTTATGGGGTTTTATTTGTTTGGGAAGTTTGGTGCGTAGTTCGCCTTGCCTGTGACTCGAATTGGGGGGTTGATGGGAAGTTTCTTCCACATGGACGTTGTTGCAGCACAAGCAACAAACAATCACAACAAAGGTGAATAGATTTATCACGGACGAAAGATATGGAGAACAAACAATCACATTTCGACTGCAGACCCACCTATCATCAAGCCAGCGAAACTCACAACTTCGTAGCTGCTACGCCCTAAATGTATGCACAAGACATCGCACCATCGGTTGTCGTGTGTGCTAAGTTCACAACAGCATTCAAGTACACTAGATATGGCGTGATCGACCGAGCAATGGAGATTGGCAAACAGCATTGGATCATAGAACAGTTTTTGCGGTAATTACTGTGTTATGATACGGGCCTTTTGATCTGATGATTCCAACGGCGAAGCAAAAGACCTTGGATGAATGTATACAAATAGGGACAGAAGTTCAAAAACTCGACTGTTAGTATATTGGAGTGATCTTGTGCGGCTAACATTGTTTTGTTTGCGTTCAAAGGTTCAATTAATTTAGAATTCAAGTTAAAAGATAATAAACATTAATTAGCGTTGGCATTTTACGCAATTGTTTTTGTTGTTTGAACTACGATCGCTGGCGTTAGATTTTCTGAGGGGCTTCCGGCTACAATATTGGCTATTCCGGGTTGGCGAACCAAACTGGTCCTTCGAGCCGGAGTCTAACATCCGGAAATATCATCTAGCAGTGAGCCGGATTTTAACATCCGCCAATTCAAAAGAGGATTACGTCCAGAGAGCGAAATGCAGATGTATGTACCAAGGTAGGTGGCAATTTTTCATAACTCATATAATGATTAACTCCTGGTGGACATAAGCAAAGAGTGTTGTAAGTTATGTGCCTGTGAAAAAGAGGCTTTAGTGTGGTAGTGGTTTCATTTTTTTAAGAAACCAAGTGTTGTGGTCGTGTGTGTCTCCAGCGAGGTGGTTGTCCATAGTTACGTGAATCAAATTATAGAACTTCCTTCGAGTGATTAGGGATTTTTGTGGTCGTGTGGCATACAAAATGCCTACATCGAATTGACAGCCGATTATAAATCATATGCCGCCTTGGAGCAGACATTTAAGTCACGACACATGAACGAGGCTCGTCTGAAAAACTTGGAGCACTCGTTCGGGGAAGCGAGAGAACTGCACCAACAGATTATTGCAGCTCCAACAGATGACGCTAAATCAAAGTATATGGACCAACTAACCTTCCATAAGCTGAAAGAGCTATATTGTAGCTATTCATCGGAGCTCAGATCACAGTTGGAGGAATTTAAGGCAGGTACACTAGGAAACCATTCTTTTGATAGCTCAATGGGAGGAACAAAAGTACCAACGGCGGAATTGAAGCTTCCCCCCATCAAAATTCCAACCTTCTCCGGCTCCCATCAGACTTGGCCGGAGTTCAAAGGCTTGTTCGAGAGCCTCATCATTAGGAACACCCCCATCTCCAATGTGCACCGGCTGCATTACCCCAAGGCGAACTTGAGTGGAGACGCGGAGCGTCTACTAAGAAATACTGCGACAGCCGACGGCAATTTCGAGTCAGCGTGGGCAACCCTGGTCAAAAGATATCAAAACCTGCGGTTGCTCAAAGATAACCAGTTCAGTCTGCTGTTCCATCAGCCTGCACTCACACACGAGTCGGCTGAAGAAATCAAGGAACTCACAGACACTACCTCAACTGTAAAATAGGCGCACCCCACGGTTGGTATGCGAGGTAACTCAATTCTGGACATCTTTTTTATGTCCAAATACCTACTTCCCCACACCACACCTCCCCAAGTATCGACGAGCGTGTCTCACTACAACACTGTGACCACGTTCATTCGCAACTATCGCGCATCGCAGGCTCATATTAGATACATACCCGATTATGGGCGCACAAATTGGAACATCTTCCATGTCACATTAAACGAAAAACCCCACCAACTTTCTCTTCCCATTGGCAGGAACCTAACGACGGTTGAGATAAATAATGCTGCATTCTAGTTGAAACTTCAGAGACTCATGTCCCGAAGTACAAACTTGAAAAGACTTATTAGATTCTCCATGACGACTTCATACTTCGTCTCAGGCGGGAGTGTAAAAAGCTCTGCAGAATGAGATATCGCCACGGATTTATGCAAAGCAAATTATTATTGCGATCCACCATTCACAATATTGGTACATTAAATCAACAGAGAATCCAAAACAGTGGTACCCAAAAATTGGAAAACAAACTGAAAGGTATTCAGATGGACCAGAGCGTTTATAAAAATGTTAAAACGATATGTGGCACTTCTCGTATCACCGGGCCAATCATAAACATCGATGTTCGTGTCAATAATGACACGAATAAATCAAATATCATCGGAGAGATCTTTGAAAATAATCATAGGCTTACTCTCGAGGATGGTGAACCGAATACTAATGCGATCATTAGTTCAGAGGTCCACAATAAATTAGACAACTTTAACGAGCCAATTGTCGTCTTTAACCCAACTAACAGTGCATACTTCGATGACACACGTAACAATGGTCACGGTTTCGTCACCCCAAATACCTTACAGAACCTTATTAAATCTCGAAACCCTAAGAAGCCAACCGGTATCGACATAGCATACCACACGTTGCGAAGGCTCTCTGCACTATTTTTTATAAAGCTCTCCACTCTTATCAACCATGCGTACAACATAGCATACTTACCCCAAGCGTAGAAGCATGCTAGTTTGTCCAATAGCAAAAGTTGGGAAACCAACGTATCACCCGTCAAGCTTTCGTCCTATCTTGCTCCTCACTTGCATCAGCAAAATATATTATAAATTCATCAAGGCCTATGGCAAATAGCGTGCAACATTAGATGCGTTGAAACAATATTACGGATGTGTTTCAAGTTGCATTATGAGAATTTTGCGTTCGGCAATTTGCATGGAGTGTTATATGTTTGGACATATGCGTATACGTATGTAGATATTATCGATTATTGGTATAACGATTGTTGGAATTTTGCGTACAGCATACATGCGTATAAATGTCATGTGTACGCGAATTTTAGAATCTGGAAGTTTTTGAATATTAGAGTATTGGATGTTACATGGCTGTAAATATCAGGGTAATGAAATTCTGTATGTAACATATATTATCATGTGATTGGCCCGTTCACGGACTGCGCATCCCTTGGATTATCCGGAAGGAGTAAAGATATACATCCACGTATTCATCAAAATCTATACGCGAGCCCAATGTTCTTCGAGGCCCCGGAAACAGGGTCGTGCACCAGGAATACATTACAGCCTCATCCTATTTAATATCTACACCTAAGACGGGCGACGACTCAACTGTAACCTGGACGAACTGTATCGGTATTGCATGCGATGGAAAATTCGGCATAATCCTTCCAAAACAGTAGGCATAACTCTGAGTAGCAACTACTCCCAACCTGCTTCTCGATATTCATCGAATATTCGAATACAAATAGGAGGTACTACGATTAGACCACAAGACTGGTGAAATACCTTGGGCTCATTTATACCCCAAAAATTAATCTCATCAAACATGTGACCCGCATTCTTCGAAGAGACCTCGGTCGAGCTAAGCAACTGCACAATACCTTAAAGTCCAAATTCTCTGCTATAATCAGCTTATCCGATCTGGAATATCGTACGCCTTTCCCATATGGTCTCGTATATCTTCTGCCCAAATTGAAAGGCTTCGAGTTTTGGAAAGGAAACTCCTTAAAAGATGTGGCAACAGGTCTAGTAAGCCTGGCGGTCATCATTACCCCAATTCTGTCCTATATGAAGGTGCCTCCGTTACCCCTATCGACGAGTATTTGCTGCAATTAGCATACAAGTACCGCAAAACCATACAGGAAAGGGAGAACCTACTTGTACGAGCCTTGGGTTTTTGACCCTTCCCTCGTTCTAATTCTTCGAATCCGACCACCACAATTTCTTCTTCAGTAATAAATTGAAGAAAGCACCCTTCCCAACCCTACCAGTCTTGTATGATTTACTTCCCACCATCTCTCCCCTTTTCCTTTTCAGATATTTCGAGACCGAGCCCAACATCATCAAGTAAGTGGGAGATTCTGGTTGCCGCAAAATGACCAGAAGTCGGAGACACGATGAAGAAGACATTTGTTCTTGTCTCGTTTAAATCGGCCTCTTACCACTGTTTTTACGAGGATCAATAAAATCACGAAGGCCGAACATACGACCAGCGGACTATCCGTGGATTTAACCGCATCAAAGAAGTAATACTTGAATAATTATTAAATAATAATCAAAAGCAAGACTAATAAAACAATCTGTAAAATTAACTTTGTTGATAAATTGTTCGCGAGACAGGTTCAAGTGGAGTTATTGCATCCCCATGTGTAAAACGGTGTTTTCCAAGTAATAAGCAGCTAAGATAAATAAAGAGCACGTTTATGGGACCAACCAAGCTCCCAGGGCCAGTGGCTAGATACAATGAGGATCCTCTGGTATGTCTTCTTGGACGTTGCGTATTCTTCCCCTTGATTTAATATAAGTAAATAATCACCCTTCCAATAAGGTGACGGATCAATTATTAATGAAAAACAAGTAACTCAACAGGACAATCGTCTAATACACCAACCTTACATCTGACTAAAGTACAAACATATTATATTCATTTTTTAATTATATATTTACATAGATAGGTACACTTATTTGTTTATATATTTATTCATTTATTGGTTCCTCTTTTTTTTCCCAGTAAATTCAAGGTTTTTTTCGTAGTTTCTTTCAAATCATTGTTTGCTTCTTCTATATAAATATTTTTTATCCCAACGTTCTTATCCAGCTGAAAGTTATAAAATAAACATCAAATGGCTGTATGTAAATTGTGCGGCAAGCATATTGTATATTTTAATAACGAATAAACAATTATCTATCTATCTCTCCACAATAAAACAATTCTGTATTCGCTCTGACGGAGAACTAAAACGAAATCTGATCGATATAAAATAATTGTTGAATCTGTATTTAAATTGTGTGGCAAGCATATTCTATATTTTAAGACGAAATTAAGAAGTATATATCTCTCCCCAATAAAAAGAAATGCTATTCACTGACGGAAAACTAAAACGAAACCATCAATTTGCCATTCTTATCGCTTACCAGGCTGTCGATACGAATCTTGGATGTATAGTCATTGAATACCCGTCTCCTCAATGGGTTCCACCTCATGTTTGATCCTTGTTTCCTTCGAATTAGCGCATTTCCCTAACTGATCGATTTCCATTTCCATTTGTTTCTTCTGTTCGTGCTCCGATGACTTATCCAATTCATTTCCAGTGAGGTGCTGAGCTACATTTAAAATGTACCTTCTTAATGAATTCTTTACCGCATTTTTTGCAACTGAATTTATTTTCGCTAATATGGATTCGAAGATGGCACTTCAGGTTTTTGGAATATCCAAAGCTCTTGTCACAAGTCGGGCATTTGAAGGGTTTTACACCCGTGTGCTCGCCCTCGTGGTTCTTCTTGACCATGTTGCTAGAGAATCGAAGGACAAAGTATTGACATTTGTAAGGTTTTTCACCAGTATGTATTCTCACATGGCATCTTACTTCTCAACTAGTCACAAAGGTTTTATCACAATGATCGCGACTGAAAGGTCGCACATTGTTGTTCGTCAGCTCGAATCACACGATCTTCTTCACAATTATTTCAAACGCTATAATTGGTGACTACGACGTGATCTGTACACACAGCATAGCATACACTTCCCATAGTAAAGCAGAACTTCACACACGGTCAAGACTTCCGCATAGAGCACAGCCTCCGACGTTTTCTCGTTTCTCTCTCTCGTTCGTCCGTCGTCCGCATACGAATCTAATCGTAACGAAGTTACTGCGGCGGGAGTGGTTTAGCGATTCTAACAGATACACACGATTCACAAGCGAAATAGTGAAGAACACCGAACGAAAAAATCGAATAAGAAAAATACATCAGAACCGTATACCAAGCGGTAAATAAAAATAATTCACGCCAGTGGAATATACTCGAGTTTGGAAATCAAATTCTAAACACGGTCAGTAGCCTCGTGTGTAACGCTTAGGTCCAATTTTTTTCGCGATTCGAGCTGTCATAGCGTCAATTCGAATCACACGATCTTCTTCACTATTATTTCAAACGCTATAGGTTCAACCTCATGTTTGATCCTTGTTTCCTTCGCATTAGCGCATTCTCCAAACTGATCGATTTCCTTTTCCAGTTGTTTCTTCTGTTCGTGCTCCGATGACTTATCCAATTCATTTCCAGTGAGGTGCTGAGCTACGTGTCTTTAAAAATGTACCTTCTTAATGAATTCTTTACCGCATTTTTTGCAACTGAATTTATTTTCGCCATTATGGATTCGAAGATGGCACTTCAGGCTTTCAGAATATCCAAAGCTCTTGTCACAAGTCGGGCATTTGAAGGGTTTTACACCTGTGTTTTACACCCGACCATGTTGCTAGAGAATCGAAGATTTGTAATGTATTGACATTTGTAAGGTTTTTCACTAGTATGTATTCTCACATGGCACCTTACTTCCCAACTAGTCACAAAGGTTTTATCACAATGATCGCGACTGAAAGGTCGCACATTGTTGTGCCGTCTCATATGAGCATCGAGTTGATGTTGAGTCGGAAAATCGCGATTACATATTTCACAAATCTTTAATGAGACTCCCGTCGATTGCTTCGGGATTTCGCTATTTGTGGCTTCAGAAACGGGAACATTTTTTTTCGTCAATGCAGTGGGTGCTCCCAATGTCGAAATTATCGCTGATTAAATCATCCTCTACAATTTCATGTTTGATGCTAATTTCGTTTGAGTTCGTGTTTTGCTGTATTTGGAAGATTTCTTTATCCAGCGATTTCCTTTGCGTGTGTTCCGATGAGTTGTTCACTTCAGCTCGACTTAGATGACGGTTTGCGTGTTTTTTAAAAACTCCTCTCTCCTGAATTTTTCGCAAGCGGATTTATTACGGATTCGAAGATGCCACCGCAGGCCTTAAAAATATCCAAAGCTCTTGTCACAAGTTGGACATTTGAAGGGTGTTTGGCCCGCGTGCTTGCTCTCGTGGGTCTTTTTGACCGAGTTGCTATAGAACCGAAAATCACAGTATTGACATTTATAAGGCTTATCACCAATATGTAGTCTCACATGGCACCTTAATTCCCAACTACGCACAAAGGTTTTATCACAATGATCGCAACTGAATGGTCACTCATTATTGTGGCGTCTCATACGAGTATCGAGTTGATATTGATACCTACAACCGTAATTACAGACCTCACAAAACTTAAGTGATACGATTTCTCGGTTTGTGGCCTCAGAAACGGGACCATTATCAGTCAATACAGAGTCTGCTCCCGATGATGCGATTATCGCCGATTAAATTATCCTCTACAATTTCATGTTTGATGTTCATTTCGTTTGAGTTCGTGTTTTCCTGTATTTGGAAGCTTTCTTTTTCTAGTTATTTCTTCTGCGTGCGTTCCGATGAATTACTCACTTCAACTCGATTTAGATGACGGTTTGCGTGTTTTTGAAAAACCTTCTCTTTCCTGAATTCTTTGCAAGTGGATTTATTATGGATTCGAAGAGGCTGGCTCAGGCCTTGAGAATATCCAAAGCTCTTGTCACAAGTCGGACAATTGAAGGTTTTTCACTCTTGTGCTTGCGCCCGTCTGTACTCAAGACGAGGGAACCGAAGATCACAGTATTGACATTTGTAAGGTTTTTCACCAGTATGTATTCTCACATGGCGCCCTAAATGCCCACTTTTCACAAAGGGTTTGTCACAATGATCGCAACTGAAAGGTCGCACATTGTTGTGCCGTCTCGTATGGGCATCGAGTTGATATTGATACCTACAACCGTAATTACATATCTCACAAATCTTTAATGAGACTCTCGTCGATTGCTTCGGCCGGAGTCAGGGTGGTTCATGGGGTCTTTTATAATTAGACGTGAAGCTTGATTCCTCACTTAATATTTTTTGCCGACCTCTGGATCGCTTTGTCATTTTATAATTGATCTTCTGTCTCGATTTATTATTTAGCTCCGTAGTGGTACTATGGGCGTAGCAATCTGCACGATCTTCCACAATAGGTTTGGATTCAGTACCGGCATTATCTTCTAAGTTAAGACAGGGTGTGTTCTCACAACCATCATCAAGTGTAGTGTTCTCCACAACTTCGTGCTTAATGCAGATTCCAGGAATTGGGTTTCCTGCCGTTGAACTCGTTTTCCGCAAGTGTTTTATTTGAAACTCTTGGTGATTTGTATTTAGGAGTGGTTTGATTATCGATTCCGATTGCTCATAGTTTCGATGGAATTTGGAGGCAACGTTGAGGTAATCGAGGCATTGGAAGCAAATGCTTTTTGGTTGATTTATATCTCTTTTAATCGAAATATCCGAGTATTTCATTATTTTATCAGCAATCACGATTGAACCGTTATCTTCTTCGAAAATACAACGATTTTCGCCTTTTTGTAAACAAACTAAGCATACTCTTTCCCACTCAATTAAACGTGACATGTTTTAAATTCGATGTTTTACTTTTCAGCAATAGTTCGTAACAATTTTATTTACTTTATATGAGATTGAGTTAGTTTACTTGACATATGCCTTGCAGTGAATTTTTATTGATTTTTTTTTTGTTGTTGCAGTTATGATGGCATTTTCGATTTGTGTCGAGAAATAAAGAGTTTATGATGTTTTATTAAGGTTTGGATGTTGTTAAAAATCTGCAGTAATATGCTTTAATGTAAGATGTGTTTTCTAGCTGAGTCTTATAATAGCTTTCATACCATATATTTGATTTTGTAAGTCGAGAGCAAATGTTCTTCTACACTTTTAATTAGATATATTTCTGTTGGTGTGTTGCGAACATTGGGATTTGTCAACGTGGAGAGACACCACTTTTAATCCAGCATCCAAAATAGGAAAGAGATATCCGTGATATACCAGTCATCTGAACAAAAGAAAATCTGTGGCGTTCCTCATAGATTCACACACAACACGCAAAGGTATAGTGAAGAACAGTACGGAAAGAAATTCAAAGCATATTTGTTAGTTGAAGTGGTACGCGTTTCGTTGGCCGCCGATGGTCGGTCACAACGAACAATGGCTGTCGCAAAGGGGAGAGAGCAGCGCGGTCAATGTAGAAGAGCACGTCACCAATTGAACTGGAGCCAATTTATAATAACACGTTGTTCCCTATTGTAATGTCAAGTTGTTCTTTATTGCTTAAGGAACGCTACTATGCACAATGAATGGTATTTTGCGGATGGCAACGACTGGGAATGGTTTATTATTCCGTTTGGCTGTGTGAGCGCTGCGAAGGTTGATTGCAGACTGACTCATTGGGCATAACTGCCAATTCATAAAAGGACGCTATGACGCCATCGTCGGTGACAATCGGCCAGCTGGTGCCAGCTGCTGCGCAACTGGTAAACACTGCGAATGTACTAGATTTCTCCAGTACATTCCAGCACATTCAATTGCCAATCCGGAACATATTAATATTCCATAGTAATTAACATAACAATCCCACATCAGTTTAGTGTATTTGAGAATAGCGATCAAATTTGTTCACATGGCAGTTTTCAAATGTGCATGCCTTGGTTTGAATCGCACGCTTTTCACTACCGTCGCAAAACACTATAAATTCCCTTATATAAAGTAGATACCACCAGCGCAAAATATATTTTACGTATGTTTGTTGAGGTGGTGGTATAAATGTTGAGAATTGATCAGTTGACGGCTGGTCTGACCCAACACAACCGTCAGCCTGTGCGAACTTCACACAATTCTGTTTGTTCTTAGACTTGAAGTTGGCACTGATCCTATCTGCCAATCAACTGCCAGATTCAAACGACTGAAGATCGAACGGAAAAAGGAAAACGTGCCTCGAAATATAATCTGAATTTTTACAAGTATTCCTTATCAATCAGCAAATCGCTTAACGACCAATTCATTTATCCAAACCAGTGCTATTTAACAGTGTGGAAGAATTCCCGTCTTGTTTTCTTTTACAATAAATTAATAATATCAATCACTGCTAACTTTGGACTCTTATTCATTGAAGACCAACGAGCCCGAGTCACCTATCGACCAACAATAAATGATGGTCGAGACTTTATTAATTTAATATAGAATATAAAAAGATGTATTGCCTATAAGTATACAGACTAAACAAATGAGCCGGACGTTCATAGCGAATGTATCTCTCATGGCGTCTTTTAATGCTCTACTGCAGCAATGCTGCTCGCAGGTCGATTCTCGCACAAACCGCTCTCTCTCTCTCTCTATGCTCACACATGCATACATAAGAGCACACTTATGCGGATTCGGTAGGAAGGTCGCCAACATCACCGGCACTACAAGCGGGATCCACCGGTATCTGGTCCTTTTCCGAGACTTGTTAAATTGTCCATAATAATTTGTTTTTCCGGCCAAGGTTACTAGCCTTGTGCCAATCTTTCTCAGGATGTCGCTGAAGGAAAGAAGGTGGAAATCTTCAAAAGATACCTCTGGACCGATTCAGAGGCATGCCGGGGTTTTATCGACTAAAACCAACTCCCGCCCGGCACATATTCCCGTTGATCCCCGCGGAACTTTCGTTTAGATATTTCATTGCGGGGCGGGACGGTGTAGGGAAGGGTCTGATTATCTGTTTGTAGATGAGCTGGTTTGCCTTGTGAGAGAGGCCTCTAGGTTTCCACAGCACCCGTCTGCAGAGGTTAAGTTGTACTGAGGCTTTATGAAGGGAACTTTCGATGCGGGTTGAGAATGACCAGTCGTTGGAAGGGGTTACTCCCAAATATTTTAGAGTTTTGGAAGGTTTTATGAGGGTATTATTAAGATTGAGTTTAATTTTGTTGTGGCAACGTTTAGTGTTCTTTGTGCAATGAGCGTTTTTGCCCTTAAACACTGTTAGCTGGGTTTTGGTTGGGTTGAGACCATTCCATCCATTTGTTCAAGTATGCTGAGATGTGCGGAAGGAAGTCGTTAACGTGGTTTCTTGCCGCTTTGACAAATCTGCTGCTAGAGGAAATTAAAGTATCGTCAGCATAATTTAGCATTACAAGACTAGGTGGAGGTTGGGGAATATTGTATGTGTATAGAAGATATAAAAGTGGTCCGAGAATGGATCTGTAGTATTCCGCGCCGTACTTTAACGGTAAACCCGAGAGAAGAGCGCGAAGTGTTGTGTGTGTAAAATGAAAGAGACCGAAAGGGTTTGGTTGAAATAAAAAATACGCTAGTTTTATTGGCATTCGAATCGGAGGTTCGGATATGGTTTTACATGAGGGTAAAAGTGGACACTTTGGTGCACACGGCTAGTGGTTCGGCCTCTGTAATTCTACTGATCACGAAATCGAAAGTCACTGCCCTTTTATAGTTTTTTCCGTTGACTTTTGTAAATTATTTTAGTGTCAAAATTCGAAGAAGCACAGAAAGACTTTGCGTGCTTCGATTGGAATTTTGTTCTGAGAATCGTTTGAGGATTTTTTTGGATAGATTCTGGGAAGAGGAATCATGAAATGCGTTTTGAATCAAGCATTTCATGATGTTAGGATTTAGGGAATTGAGTCAATGTACGACGAATTAACTTTTGGTTTAATTAGTTGTTCATGTGACTCAATATGGAATTTAAATATAAGGCAATAGGGTATTTAGGAATTGGGTTATGATTTGATGTTATTGGGGATTTGGATAGGAGTAGCGATTTAGGGTCGCTACATCCTTCCCCCCTTTAGAAAAGAGAATCAATCTAGACGAGATTAATTTTCTAGAATGGGTGAAGAGCAAAGGGCGGTAGCATTTCAATTTCGCGATAGTTTACATTTGTAATTGGGTCGGTATCTATTGTTAGCAATAATGGTGATAATGATAGTAATATTTTAGTAAAGATATTATCTATTTGATATGTACATTATTGTTATATTATTTTTGTCTTTTGTGTACATATATTTGTTTGGGTTTTTTTTTGTTATTATATTTGAGTTCAATCTTATTTACTAACAATCATTAGATTCTGTAAGAGAATAGGGGAAAATTGTTTTAAGTTATTAGTGTACGTTTGGTTTTTCTATGTATATATATTTGTTGTGGTTTTTCTTTATTGTTTAGTATTTGAATTCAATCTTACTTGCTAATAATCATTAAATTTTGTTTATGTGTAAACGAATATTGTTTTTTATTATTAGTATACATTTTGTTTTTGTTTTTTTGTGTATATATATATTTGTTTTGGTTTTTTCTTTATTATTTAATATTTGAATGTAATCTTACTCACTAACAATCATTCAATTTTGTTTAATAGTTTAGGTATTTTCTATAATTTGTTTTTCATTATATCCTTCAAGTATTTTAGATTTGCAGATGTAAACATTTTGTTTTGTTTATATGCTTATTTTTTTATATTTACATTTTTGTATTTTAAGGATTTTTTTTCGTATTTTACACATAGATATATATTTGAAGAGGGTGTTTGGGTTCAAAGAAGAAATTTATTTGCTTTAAGCTTTTCCCTAAACTTGTGGAAGATTTTCCACACTTTCTTAGGTTTAGGTTGTGTATCAAGGTTTAAAATTTCTGTAAAGGAACGACCGAAGGGAACCGTTTTGAAAGATGGAGGATTAGTGGTAGCTTTTGAGAGATCGGTCTTTACTTTATCTCTAAAGAGGGTTCTATTTATTTCGGTATGTTTATGTTTGTTACTGAGCTTACTACGAGTTTGTGTATGTTATTTAATTGCAAATGTTTGACATACGGGTTGTTTGGGTATCTTTGTTTGTTCTCAGGCTTTTGCTTTGATGGGACTCTTTGTTCCTCAGTCTGGCGCTCTGCTGGGACTCTTTGTTCCACAGTCTGGCGCTCTTGTAGCGTTCTACGAACGCACAGTTCCGCGCACAGACGCGTTCCCAAAGTCCCACCATAGGGCCTGCAACTCGCAGACAACGTTGAGACTGACACCAAAAAGCAAGGAACTGAACGTCCCCAAAGCTTTTAAGGTCAAGCTCAACAATTATAATTCATCATGCCTGAAACAAAGGTATAAACATCCATGAGGTCTATTCCAAAAAAAAAAACAATTCCCAAAATGCCATACATGCTGCCTCCGCCCAGGAACATCTCATCGAACCGGCAATTCCAAAATTCGATACAAAAGAATTGCTATCATCAAAGAATGAGCCGATCAACGGATGCACGTGCGGGTAATTTAATGCAAGGACCACCCAAATCCGTTGAACAACAGAGGGCAGCCACGACCCATCGCAATCAAAAATATCTCAACGAGATATGCGATGATTTATGAGGAGTTAAGCCAACAAAGGCAATACTTCGGTCCCATGGCCACGCTAGAATTTCACACCATTATAAAGATCTAATAGATATCGATTCCGGGTACCAAGTTCAAATAAGACCCACGGACTGTACGTCGAAACAATCGCCGAATATCTCTGGTCTGGGTGCCAGATGTTCTGTGCAAACAGAAGGCAGTGGAAATGAAATTCTATCACCAATGATAATGATGTATGCAAGAAATGACTTTCTCCTTTCAGGAAATTGGAAATTACCCCTAGGATGAAATAGCATGCTGCTAACAGAGATTTCCGGAATTCTGTTAGCAGATCGAATAGAAAAATTTTTCCGTACAGATACGGATACCAGTTTGGAATCTGGATATCTGTGTGGGCAGACAGACAGTCTAATTTTGATAGCCATCGCGACGAGAGGTCTCTTTCGAAGGACCAGGGGAGTCTATATCGAGGAGTCGCGGAGATAAGTCGAAGGATTGAGGGTCAACGTAGATCATTCGAACCGCGAGGATCTCTATCGAAGAGATTCTATTAAAGTTAACCGAATGAGGTCGTGAAGGAAATTATTCGAGGAAGTCGAGTTAGCGTGTGTTTCGTTCGGTGGCTACCTGCG
Organism: Microdon myrmicae; assembly: GCA_963931805.1. Taxonomy (NCBI): domain Eukaryota; kingdom Metazoa; phylum Arthropoda; class Insecta; order Diptera; family Syrphidae; genus Microdon; species Microdon myrmicae. The sequence continues at coordinate 239,862 of CAWVOU010000008.1, forward strand.
TTCGTATTGTTGTATAACACCAGTGTGATTCAATAAAACAAAATAGTAAGAAACTATTCCTGTGTGTTTTGTGTTTTTGTGTGCATTCGCCCGTTGTCCCAGGTTGCTTATTTGTGTGTGGACAGTGTTCAGGCGGAACACTGCGACAACGTATAAAGAAAGACGCACCGCCAAAAACCGGCAAAAGATAAAGAGAACAAACAATCACAATTCGACTGCAGACCCACCTATCATCAAGCCAGCGAAACTTACAACTTCGTAGCTACAACGCCCTAAATGTATGCACAAGAGATCGCACCATAGGTTGTCGTGTGTGCTAAGTTCACAATAGCATTTAAGTACACTGGATATGGCGTGATCGACCGACCAATGGAGATTGGCAAGCAGCATTGGATCATAGAACAGTTTTTGCGGTAATTACTGTGTTATGATACGGGCCTTTTGATCTGATGATTCCAACGGCGAAGCAAAAGACCTTGGATGAATGTATACAAATAGGGACAGAAGTTCAAAAACTCGACTGTTAGTATATTGGAGTGATCTTGTGCGGTTAACATTGTTTTGTTTGCGTTCAGAGGTTCAATTAATTTAGAATTCAAGTTAAAAGATAATAAACATTAATCAACGTTGGCATTTTACGCAATTGTTTTTGTTGTTTGAACTACGATCGCTGGTGTTAGATTTTCTGAGGGGCTGCCGGCTACAATATTGGATATTCCCGGTTGGCGGACCACAACTGGCGAACTAACAGACGTCATCAGTGTTATTGAGGGAATCTTCTTTATAGATTTATTTCTGGAGTTGTTTAACTTTAATTGTTAATTGGTTTATGGTGTTCAACGCTTGCTCGAACTTTTGTTTATAACTTTTGGGCTGCTTGTTCTCTCCATGTTTGTGGATTTTTTTACTGGTGCGGACGGTAAGATGTCTAAAGCTTTCCTTTTTCGATTTGTTATGAACTCCAGTGCATGGCTTGGGCCATCGCCTATCATCGGAGTTAGAAGTAAGTAACTGCTTTCCACCGTATTCCTGTATTCCTCTGTATTCCTCCCGTTTCACCTTCACAAACCCACAAATGCTTTCACAATCACAATTTACACAATTTTATAGTTTCGTTTCTCATTAATTATAGAAACACTTTTTTAATATACACACGCAAAATGTATGAATAACAATAAATACGTGACAACGACTTGAGCGACTACACTAAGTTGTCCTCGTTTATATACCAATTTTGCACCGAAATCTTCCATTATTCCTTTCCATCGCATTCGTTTTTCTTTGGATTATTATTCGAAATGGCGAACGTCAATGATGGATGGTTAAATCTGCGACTCTGTAAATATAGTTTCTTAACTGCAACTTCTGCAAACTCCATACGATTGCTAATAACTCTTTCTCATTTGTGCTATATTTTTCTTCCGTTTTACTTAAAGTTCGAGATAAAAAAAATCGGTTTCTAATTTTGACTAAAAGCAGTTCCTAGTGCTATGTTAGATGCGTCTGTAGTTTGTTCAAATGGTTGATTGTAATCAGGTTGGAATAGTTCCGCTTGTTCTCGAAGATGTGCTTTCAAACTTTCTATAGCTGTTGTTTTTATTTATCTGGCCGTTTTCTCGGCGTAAATTTATTGTTAGAGGTTTGGCTATGCCCGCATATCCTCTGAGGCATTTTCTATAGTAGCCGGTCAATCCGAGAAATCCCCTGAGTTCTTTGAAATTTTTTGGAATTGGATATTTATTAAAAGTTTCAATTTTTTTCCCGATTTGTCGTTATTCTATTTTGTTTAAAAACCGTTTGAACCTTTTAAGTTGTTTTATTTAATGCAGCAACGCTTATTTTAATGTAGTCCATGTGTTCTTTCTCAGATGAAGAAAAAATTAGAACGTCGTCGATATAGACATAGTAGAATTTTCCTTTGAATTCGCGAAGTATGTCATCGACATATCTTTGAAATATAAATGGAGCATTTTTAAGTCGGAACGACATGCGCACAAATTCGTACTTGACTCCATATACACCAAGGGAAGCCGTTAGTAATTTATGACAATTAGACAACAACTTCGAAAAAAATAACAGTAACATCGATGCTACACAAACTGTTTCCACTTTAGCCTCGAACAACCAACTGGATACATAGACCCAACCAAATACCTCACAACGCTAACCTATATAAACATCCCCTCCCTTTTTGGCTGACCACTTAGATTTATTTTTTATTTTTTAGAACTAAAACCGCTCCTTTTCCTGAAACCAGGACTCCACAATGCAGAACAATGGCCCATAGTCGAACTTTCAAACCACTTCTCAGACGAAGAAATCCTTCTGTTAGAATCCCCATTAATTGCAGACTCATACGGGACTGGGAACTTCATCGAAATCAATTTACACGATATCCAACCTCACCACACTGAATATACTAGAGCCGAAAGTTGCAATACCTTAGAAGATTCTCTGAGAACGGAACACCTTAACCAAGAGGAACGAAGGAAACTCGTGAAATTATGAAAGACATAATTTACAGAGAAGGTGACCCACTATCTTTTACAAATAAGATAAAACACTACATTAATACTACCGATAATTTACCCATATATACAAAATCGTATAGATATCCATACATACACAAATAGGACGTCCAAACGCAAATTAACAAAATGTTAGAGCAAGGCATAATTCGCCATAGTTACTCGCCTTGGAGTTCCCCAGAATGGATAGTACCAAAAAATTGAATGCTAGTGGCCAACTAAAATTAAGATTAGTAATTGATTATAGGAAAATCAATGAAAAAACAATCTCTGACCGTCACCTAATTCCAAACATAAACGAGATTTTAGACAAATTGAAATGAACCCAAAGCATATCCAAAAAACAGGGTTGACTGTCGATGACGCACATTACGAGTATGTCATAATACTGTTTGGACTAAAGAAGGACCCATCAACATTTCAGAGAGTGGTGGACAACGTTGTAAAAGATTTGGTGGGAAAGATTTGCTCGTGTATATCGAGGACATCGTAATATTTTCCACATCTCTACAAGGGCATCTGGAGACTATAACCCAAGTTTTTGAAAAGCTTGGAGTCTAATTTCAAAATTCCAATGGAGAAATGTGAGTTTTTAAAAAAGGAAATAGCGTTCGTGCGAAACATCAATAACTCCGAAGGAGTAAAGCCTAATCCATTGAAGATCCAGGCGATTGAAGACCTCCCGATACCCAAAACGCGATCTCAAAGCAAGACGTTTCTGGAGCTGATCGGATATTATCGCAAATTTATGAAAGACCTGGCCAAACTCACAAAACCACTCACTCACTATCTAAAGAAATGCGAATCAATTAAATCCGACAAAAACTTCATCGGAGCTTTTGAAACATACAAAAATCGACTAATCAATGATCCAATGCTTCAACACCCTGACTTCACAAGACCGGTTATACTCACTACAGATGCAGGCAATTATACATTAGGGGCACCCCTATCACAAGGACAGGTAAGAAGTAATACACCCATCTGTTTTACAAGTCGCACACTTTCTCAGAGTGAATGTAATTATTCAACAATCGAGAGAGAACTACTTGCCATGGTATGGGCACCCCAATATTTCGACATTTTCCACCTTACCTATTTGGAAGGAAGTTCCAGATAGTTACGGATTACAAACCCCTTACATGGATCATGAGCCTTAAAAACCTATGTTAACTCCCAAATTGTAAGATGGAGGTTGAAACTAGAAGAATTTGACTATGAAATAGTTTACAAAAAGGGCAAGCCGAACACAAATACCGATGCGTGGAGCCACATAAAGACTGGAGAACCCCCAGAAATACGTCCTTGTCAATGTCTTAATGTAGGAATCCAATGTCAACGTTTGCCTGTTCAGAGAGAGGTCCTGTTGGTAGTTGGGCCAGTAGCGCCCGCTCTTCTCGTATAAAATCTCGCTCAATGCGTCTGCATCCCTGATGTGCTCGACCTTCTGATAAGAAACTAGATCTCGTATAAAATTTTCGGCTGCTTCACGTGAATTCTGCCCTTCAAATAGAACCGGACAATTTCAACTGCTGGAGTTCAGTTTTAGTAAACGCTGGCCATTCAGGTTACGTTCCAACAACTTGACAAATGCTGTCTCAAGCAACTGGGGTAGATGGTCTTCGTAGTGTCTCTCGATGTTGGCCCCAGAAGTATGTTGATTTCTTAGTCCGTTTGACCGGATACAGCAGAACTGTCTGTTACATTGATTAAACCACTCTCTCGTCCGTTTTCTTAATAACCTTATTTTATTACACATATATATACTAATAGTACTCGATTTTTACAATATCGATCTACGGTTTTTTATTTTAATTGTGTTATCTTCTCTCGAACATAAAATACTTTGGCCACGTATTGTGCACTAAACCGGCAAATCACAATAACGAACTGTATCACGAATCAAAGAAAAAACAGTTATTAGATTAACAGACGGCACCTGCAGTTTTTTGTTAAGCACGAAATTCAAATTCGTTCTGCTCTCCACTAACTGGCTAAAAAAGTACTCCTGACGAAGGTCAAGACCTCACTCGTTCGCAGTTGCGTTCATCAACGCCGGTGTATCAGCAAAGAAACTTGGCTAGAATCAACTTCGGAACCGATCGAAGATGTCATCGCCGAATAGAGCTGGGCTTATGCACCAGCTATTTTTGTTTTTTTTATATTTTATTTACCAAATGTAATATGTATTTTATGTGTGTTCCCAGTGTGAAATGTACGTTATTTAAATGATTATGTTTATTTTATGCTGTAAGTGACTGAGAAGTAATTTGATTTATTATAAGACTGACAATGTGGTAATTGCCTGTAATGTAGGTATTTATTATATAAAGGGTTTTAATGTTTCATGTGTTTTATATGTTTATTTATGTGTAATATTTTTTAGCTGAGACAAAAGCGGTGGGGGATTTACTAAGTAATATGTGTAGGATGAAATAACTTTGCCAATATGCTGCAACTGCGGTAAGAAAGGACTTTCAGTCAAACTTTGTTAAACAGGCAACACAAAACTTCATCCAAAATAGATTTACATTTGCTGATATGGTTAAAGGGATCCAACCAAAGAATATGAAAATGCTGTCACCGCCTTTCCTACAATAACATATTCAAGTCCCTAAACGATCCGCTGTACAGGCCAACAGTCTGCCGCAAATTCAAAGGGTAGTACATAAACTTCCACAGGGGAATACTCAATGTTTGAGAAACTACTTAGTCTCTCTCGCTTGATTGGGGATATTCGATCCCAACATGAAAAACTAACAACCAGGGCTGAGAGGGTTGCACTTCTTTTCATGGCGTATGTAAGACATACGCTTCAAAATTGATCCCAAAATTAAAGTTATTCTTGTAAATGTCAACTCCCTTGTTTCATTTCAAAGCGTATGATAGTCTCTGACTTCATAAAGGAAAACCGGCTGGACGTGGTTCTTGTAGCGGAAAATAGGTTGCATCCATGTCCCGTATTCCTTAACTTTTCCACGATTCGAAGAGATCGAGCCCTCGGTGGCAGCGCCACCATCAACGAAGGCGGCACCTGTATACTAGTTAATAGCGGACTTCGACACGAAGCTATTCATCTCCCACATTTTCAGTCTATAGAGATCTCCGGGGTTGAACTGCATCTGGCTAATAATGGCAGAGTGCATATATACTCCATATCATCATCATCATCATCGGCACTACAACCGTGAACTGGTTTTGGCCTTATTTAGCAGGTCCTGAGGTTTGTTAAATTTTCCATAATGATTTGTTTTTTTTCCGGGCAAAGTCATTAGTCTTGCGCCAGAGGCTCCCCGACGGGGAATCGAAGCTGGGTCTTCCGCGTGACAGGCGGGATATACTCCGTATACCACTCGCATAAAACCAATAATGGCGCCATTAATCCCGAAAATATCGGCAAATTAATAAGGTCTTCGAGGCATACGCCCTTTATCATAGGCGGCGACATTAGGTCCAGGCATCCCCACTGGAACAAATCCGCGCCTTGCCAAATAGGACAAAATTGTACCAATGGTACAGCTATAATTGCCATACCCTCAACTTCGAAATAATCGCACCTACGGTTGGTATGCGAAGTAACTCAATTCTGGACATCTTTTTTATGTCCAAATACCTACTTCCCCACATCACACCTCCCCAAGTATCGACGAGTGTGTCTCACTACAACACTGTGACCACGTTAATTCGCAACTGTCGCGCATCGCAGGCTCATATTAAATACATACCCGATTATGGGCGCACAAATTGGAACATCTTCCATGTCACATTAAACGAAAGACCCCACCAACTTTCTCTTCCCATTGGCAGGAACCTAACGACGGTCGAGATAAATAATGCTGCATTCTAGTTGAAACTTCAGAGACTCATGTCCCGAAGTACAAACTTGAAAAGACTTATCAGATTCTCCATGACGACTTCATACTTCGTCTCAGCCGGGAGTGTAAAAAGCTCTACAGAATGAGATATCGCCACGGATTTATGCAAAGCAAATTATTATTGCGATCCACCATTCACAATATTGGTACATTAAATCAACAGAGAATCCAAAACAGTGGTACCCAAAAATTGGAAAACAAACTGAAAGGTATTCAGATGGACCAGAGCGTTTATAAAAATGTTAAAACGATATGTGGCACTTCTCGTATCACCGGGCCAATCATAAACAACGATGTTCCTATCAATAATGACACGAATAAATCAAATATCATCGGAGAGATCTTTGAAAATAATCATAGGCTTACTCTCGAGGATGGTGAACCGAATACTAATGCGATCATTAGTTCAGAGGTCCACAATAAATTAGACAACTTTAACGAGCCAATTGTCGTCTTTAACCCAACTAACAGTGCATACTTCGATGACACACGTAACAATGGTCACGGTTTCGTCACCCCAAATACCTTACAGAACCTTATTAAATCTCGAAACCCTAAGAAGCCAACCGGTATCGGCCGAGAGAGCCTTCGTATTATTTTTTATAAAGCTATCCACTCTTATCGACCATGCCTACAACATAACATACTTACCCCAAGCGTAGAAGCATGCTAGTTTGTCCAATAGCAAACATTGGGAAACCAACGTATCACCCGTCAAGCTTTCGCTCTATCTTGCTCTTCACTTGCACACTTGCATCAGCAAAATATATGAAAAATTCATATAAGAGAAGCTAAATAACTTTATCAGTGCCAGGAACCTAATGCCTGATTCCCAATTTGGATTTAGAAGAGCGCACTGCACCACTACAGCTCTCAACACATTTCAAAACCGCATATGCGTGCGCCTATTTAATAAGGAGCCCAACATTGCGGCGAGTCTGGATAATGAAAAGGCCTTTGACATGAAATGGGCCGAATGTCTTGTCCTTAAATTATTGAACACGGGTCTCAGTAAAACGCGTAGTATAGTATTATCTACCAATTCGTTCGAAACAGAACTTTTCAAGTTCGGGTGCATGAAAAGTTACCCCGAACTTTCAACGCCACCGTAGGCGTAGCACGAGACTCCATTCTAGGCCCGGTAGTGCCCCAAACACCCCACCATTTCCCCCAACGTATATTTTACTCATAATTCATATACAAACCATATCATGTCGAACAAAACATCCATATCCCCAAATCAACGTTGAATTCAATGTCAAACTAATTGAACCAAGCGTTTAATTTTCGAGCATTGAATTCAATTCCCAAAATCCAAACATTACAATCCATATCTCCACATGTATCGTATGTACAAAAGAACACGTTTTCGGCGAACCAAATGGCCACTTGGTTCGCATACACACAAATCCTACAATCTAAACATCACAATGCATATCTCCATATGCGCTGTAACCAGATGTTTCATGGTATGCAAATAAACCTAAAGTCCCATCCAGATTCCCATCTAATTCTCATCCAATTAACATGGACTTTGCCCCCATTTGAAGTGCATGTAAACTCTTGTTTGCATTAGCCAGATGGATAACACAAAGAAACCCCAGAGAGAGATCGGTAGTAAGGGGCGATACATCCGGGCTTTGATAGGGGATAGGAAGAGATATAGATCGGCAGTCAGTTGGCAGCGCTAAGGAAGCGAGGATCGGACAATAAGGAGTATACTAATATAATTAGTTTGTTTATTTTTTTTTTTTACAGTTTATCGTTATTTGGTCGCTCCCTACAACTCGACAAATTGCCATCGATATAAATATTATTACCTTGGATGTGATGGGGTGTTAGGTGATGATCAAGGCCTATGGCAAATAGTGTGCAACATTAGATGCGTTGAAGCAATATTACAGATGTGTTTCAAGTTGCATTGTTAGAATTTTGCGCCCGGCAATTTGCATGGAGTGTTATATGTTTGGACATATGCGTATATGTATGTAGATGGTATCGATTATTGGTATAACGATTGTTTGATATCTGCGTACAGCATACATGCGTATACATGTCATGTGTACGCGAATTTTAGAGTCTGGGAGTTTTTGAATATTAGAGTGTTGGATGTTACATGGCTGTAAATATCAAGGTTATGAAATTCTGTATGTAACATATATTATCATGTGATTGGCCCGTTCACGGACTGCGCATCCTTTGGATTATCCGGGAGGAGTAAAGATATACATCCACGTATTCATCAAAATCTATACGGGCGCCCAATGTTCTTCGAGGCCCCGGAAACAAGGTGGTGCACCAGGAATACATTACAGCCTCATCCTATTTAATATCTACACCTAAACTTGTAACAAGTTGACTCAACTGTAACCTGGACGAACTGTATCGTTACTGCAGCCGATGATAAATTCGGCTTAATCCTTCCAAAACAGTAGGCATAACTCTGAGTAGTAACCACTCCCCAACCAAGCTCCCAGGGCCAGTGGCTAGATACAATGAGGATCCGCTGGTATGTCTTCTTGGACGTTGCGTATTCTTCCCCTTGATTTAATATAAGTAAATAATTGCCCTTCCAATAAGGTGACGGATCAATTATTAATGAAAAACAAGTAACTCAGCAGGACAATCGTCTAATACACCAACCTTACATCTGACTAAAGTACAAACATATCATATTCATTTTTTAATTATATATTTACATGGATAGGTACACTTATTTGTTTATATATTTATTCATTTAATCGTTCCTCTTTTTTTTCCCAGTAAATTCAAGGTTTTTCTCGTAGTTTCTTTCAAATCATTGTTTGCTTCTTCTATATAAATATCTTTAATCCCAACGTTATTATCCAGCTGAAAGTTATAAAATAAACATCAAATGGCTGTATGTAAATTGTGCGGCAAGCATATTGTATATTTTAATAAGGAATAAACAATTATCTATCTATCTCTCCACAATAACACAATTCTCTATTCGCGCTGATGGAGAACTAAAACGAAATCTGATCGATATAAAATAATTTTTGAATCTGTATTTAAATTGTGTGGCAAGCATATTCTATATTTTAACACGAAATAAAGAATCATCTATCTCTCCCCAATAAAAATAAATGCTATTCACTGAGGGAGAACTAAAACGAAACCGTCAATTATCCATTCTTATCGCTTACCGGGCTGTCGATACGACTCAGGAATGTGTAGTCATTGAATACGCGTCTGCTCAATGGGTTCAACCTCATGTTTGATCCTTGTTTCCTTCGAATTAGCGCCTTCCCCTAACTGATCGATTTCCTTTTCCAGTTGTTTCTTCTGTTCGTGCTCCGATGACTTATCATCATCATCATCGGCACTACAACCGGGAACCGGTCTTGGCCTTATTTAGCAAGTCCTGAGGCTTGTTAAATTTTCCATAATGATTTATTTTTTCTGGGAAAGGTCATTAGTCTTGCGCCAGAGGCTCCCCGACGGGGAATCGAACCCCGGTCTCCCGATGACTTATAGTGTCTTTAAAAATGTACCTTCTTAATGAATTCTTTACCACATTTTTTGCAACTTTATGACCATGTTGCTAGAGAATCAAAGATCAAAGTATTGACATTTGTAAGGTTTTTCACCAGTATGTATTCTCCCATGGCACCTTATTTCCCAACTAGTCATAAAGGTTATATCACAATGATCGCGACTGAAAGGTCCCACATTGTTTTGCCCTCTCATATGAGCATCGAGTTGATGTTGAGTCGGAAAATCGCGATTACACATTCACAAATCTTTAATGAGACTGCGGGGGTTCTCTACATCACACACAAAAACCCGACCCGCAATAGCATACATCTCACCAATCCGCAATAAAAACCATTTTCCAGACTCTCAACAGAATATAATTCAGCCGAATATATTCTAATCATCCCGGCATTCATTTTCCCAAAATTGTTTCGGTCAATTATCTATATTTCCTCATTGTGACCAAGCAATACCAATTTCCCCGAAATCCATATGCCATAACAACCGCGTATCCAAATCCTCAACGAATTAATTATTTTCATTCGTAAGTCAGTCGCTACCCAACCGACACCGGGTCCGGACATAAAGAGTCGACATCTAACCGCCATAACGCGCGCATCCTCCCTTTTTCTGACATCCGTCAGCAGTCGAGTTCGGTACACCGCGGAGCACGCACACCCGGAAGTTTTAATTCACTCGCGCAGCCGAAGATTCCATTAAGAAGTTTGAATAAAGACTTGATATCTTGTTAGGAAGTTAAGAAGTTTAAATAAAGACAAGATATTAAGAACGGTTAAGAAGTCTGAATAAAGACTTGATATCTTGTTAGGAAGTTAAGAAGTTTAAATAAAGACAAGATATCAAGAATAGCGTAAGAAGTTCAAATAAACACAAGATATCAAGAATAGTGTAAGCAGTTTAAATAAAGACAAGATATCGAGAATAGTGTAAGAAGTTTAAATAAGGACAAGATATCAAGAATAGTGTAAGAAGTTTAAATAAGGACAAGATATCAAAAAAAAAGTGTAAGAAGTTTAAATAAAGGCAAGATACTAAGAATAGTGTAAGAAATTTAAGTAAAGACAAGACATTAAGAAAGGGTGTGAGAAGATTAAATAAAAAAGAAGGTCAATCACGACAACCACGCACGAGTGTTTATTCTTTTGGCTCCGTGTCGGCCCGTCTCCTTCTGGGTACTTTTGTGAACGGTTCTCGTCGACATCGCTGGGGACAAGGCCAACCGCGTCCTGTGCGTCGGCACCTCGACCCCTCGTACCCCACACTGGTGAACCCAAAATAAGAACCATGCAACCTCCAACAAAGCCGCGGAAATTACTAAAAATTACTAATATCAAATCAGTGACAAAAATAAAGCTCCAAAATCGTACTACCGAACCAAGATTAAAAAGTTACAAAAGATATTTTAAAGGGCAAACATCACGGACCACATCAGCAACTTCAATATCGTCACTAAACCCAGCGCTGGACAACAGGTTCCAATTTTCTTTCCCCCTTTTTTTGTGTACTTACTAAAAGTGTTCATTCCTCTTCGGCAAGTCCCTCCCGCGTCACCGAACACAACATTTTATGTTAGTTTAAACAATTTTGATTGAATTATGAATCACAAACCAAAAATTGAAAGTAGTCCAACACACCCAAATTAGTAACAATTATTAACCATTCCATAGGCATTATATGTTTTTCCAATAAGATTTCAGCTATAATCATTAAGAAGCGCAATCGAAAGAAAGCCGAACGGCCGTTCCCAATCTTAATTGAAACTTAAAATTAAAAAAAAAAAAAAAAAAAAAAACCTTAAACTCTAGACAAATTTTTATTTCTGTAATCAGTTCAAAAAAAAAAAAAGCAAAACAAACCAAAAATCATTCAACAATTTTCCTTGGTGGTCTCCCTTTTGTTAGCATTAAATGAGCATAGTAAATTATAGATTTATTGAAATTAACCTTCCTCGCAATCAAGCAATCCCTTGGATTTAAATTTTAAAAAACTAGCTGTAATCTAAAAAATGCATAACTTTCACAGGGATAATAGTAACCCTTTTAAACGACTCCTGCAACCAGAGACTCGATTCACCTTTTTTTCTATATCCACATTTGAAACCTGCCATGACGGATGATTAACTTATCGAAATACAATATATAAATAAGGCAACCAATATATTAATTAAAGAAGTAACCGGATTGCAGACAATCTCCGATACCTTCTGTTCTATTAATTCAAAAACACTTTATTTTGGGCGTACACAATTTTGACCGGGGTCAATAATCGCATTATAAATCATCATAAGTCTCTTCCGGGCACAACCCACGCACAGCACCTTATTTAGAGCACTCGCGACACCACTCGACTCCTCGCATCCACTAGGGACTCCCTTGACGATACCAAAACTTGATCGACACCCTTGCGGCTCCTATCGACTCACGTGTCCCCTCCACGCCTCTCCGCATGCGGTCACAACTCGACTCAGCCCGCCTTCCCCAATCCCGGTTCCCCCGTTCGACTCCACAACCACGATGGCCATCACACGAGCCGGCGCACCCGCCCAAGCGCAGGAAGAACCTGATTTCCCGGAACTCCACGACGCTTCCGGCATTGAATTCAGACACCACCCCGCCAGTATCAGGCTCCCTCCCTTCGACGAGGAGAGACCCGAACTGTGGTTCGACACCGCAGAGCTGGTATTTGCCGCCCACGGATCAATACAGGAAGCCCTTCGGGCCGCGCCACTCGTTGGCGTTCTCCCCCACCCCCCCCCCCGCGCAGCTACTGCACGTAGCCAACATAATTAGAACCCCGGGCCCCACACCTTATTCAGACATCAAGTCCTCCCCCCCGAGAGCCCTCAACGGTCCCCTGGCGACGCGGCAACAACAGCTGGCGAGGGAAGCCAACATAACCTGCCTTAGACCCACCCACTACCTAACGCACCTACGCCCGGTACCCGGCCAGGAAATGCCCGACGACCAAATTAGGCCGAACTTGCTCGGGTCCCTACCCGGGCCGACCCGGCCCCGCCATCCTGATGGGCCTACCGGACCAACGCCTGAACCATCTGGCCCAAATCGCCGACGACACCCAGGCAATTCAAGCACCACAAGGCGAACTCCCCGCCTACCACGTAAACGCAGTCAACTCCCATTCCCCACCGCCACACCCACCCTCCGCAGGAATTACAACTACCAACAACCTCCCGGCCCAACGGAAGACCGAAGTACCTAGTAACCGAAGTGGATTATGAAAACAATCAGCAGAACCCCTGTCTATCTGCATTTACTGTCCCACACGTGCGCAACAGATTTTCATGTTGCACCAGTACTCACGGCGGCTTTTATGCAATCTTCAAAGCACCGGCGCAATTCGCGCCTAGCTGCCAAGCGACGAACTCAATGCCAATGTAAATACTCACACTGCAATTCGACCCATGACTCCCTAGGATTGCAATACGCAATTAACATGGTTGTAAACATAACCATCATTGTGTAATTATCCCAAATGCATCCTAATCACCAACGTAGTATTTGGACAACTACAAATACTTATCCCAAAGATGATTTTTAATGAATTTTTATTCCCACGGTTCGTCCACCCATGGGCTCGCATCACGAGCCAACAAAGTGATCCGCGCACAAAAGTAGTTGAGTCGATGAAACAATAGCAAAGGAGTCGAGTCTCCTGGAGTGCGCCCGGAAAGACGAGTGCGATACACGGTGGAGTTCGCCTACACAAGTAAAAAGGATTCGGGTTCATTATAAAGTTTAAATAGAGAGTCGATGCGAGTGTTTCAAAGCGGATGGAAGTCTACTAATGTAAAAAAAAGAAACTCAATAATTTAAAACATTCAAAATCACTTGTGTAGTTACAACGTAAAACAGTCAAATCACTTGTGTAGTTAAAACTCAAAAACCAAAAAAGTGTAAAGGTGTAGAAATGAGACAATGAAATCTGCGAAATAAAAAGGTTTTCATTCGTTTCATTTTGTAGTGTTGGACAATTATTTTTGTTCTCGCAACGTTTAGTGGAAGTGTAGTGGAGGTGTTGCTGAACCCACGCCCATGAAGGCGTACGAGCAACATCAATCCCACAGCCCCACCCAGACTACCATCCGGCAACCGTCACTATATCCGACGTCCGCGCGTTACAGGCGTCACTCCGCCGGGAATTAAACCAAATTCGCGCAGAGATAAGAAGCGCCCATCGAACCGCGCACACCCAACGGGTAGGTCGATTTTCGCCTCCCTCAGACCAGCACACCGACGGCTCAAACCACGAGGGATCAAGGCACTCACCGGTTATACTCGGTGACCGCACGCACCACGTGCAGCTTCTGCCATAAAAAAGGCCACGTGTACGACGAGCGCCTAAAAAGGCGAAACACGCCGTTCTGTCGGGAGTGCTGGCAGTATGGTCATGACATTGTAGAATGCCGTACGCACCATATCCCACTCCCACAGAATAGGTCACCGCGCCAGCAGAGGCAGTCGCCGAGGATAGCACACCCGGGACCCCACCAACCCCTAGGCCCTAAAACCCCACTATATAAACCATCCAAGTGATTAGTGGCCCAATCGGATGTGGGATATGTGGCCACACGGACCACAGGTGGGATCAATGTGAAAAAAGGACAAGGGAAACAAAAACCAGAAATTCCCCACCAACGCCGACCCCAACACCAACCCGCGAGGCTAAGACCACACGTCGACGCCAACGCCCAGGAAACGGCACTCCTACCAAGGGCGGCAAACCCCTCTCCATACCAACGAATGGACCAAAACTGCCGACCCTTAAACCGAATCTCCTCCACCCCGCACACGGCACCCCGTCACTGCGGCGAAGAATAAACTCCGGCCTCCAAGCTCCTCTATCCCACACACGAAATTTCGTCACGGCAAATGCAAGAGAGCTACCGACAGGCCACCACCATATCTGCTGGTCAACGCAGACCACGACAGGCCACCAGACCACACCGCAACCCCCTCGCCCCCGGCGGAAACACACGCGGCACCAACAACCAGGTCCACTCCCAACGACGACCCAACCCCTACCACCGCGCCTTCAGCGACATACCAAACCCACCGGACCCCTAGCTACCTAACATGCCTCCCGCCACACACCGACCTACTCCTTCCGCTCTACTCCTCCCGCCCTACTCTTATTTCGTGACTACGTCACTAAGGGGCGGGGGAGGTACCGTGAGGGTTCTTTACATCACACGGAGAACCAGCCCTAACCTGCAAACATGCAAAACCCGACCCACAATAGCATACATCTCACCAATCCGCAATAAAAACCATTTTCCAGACCCTCAACAGAATATAATTCAACCGAATATATTCCAATCATCCCGGCATTCATTTTCCCAAAATTGCTTCGGCCAATTATCTATACTTCCTCATTGTGACCATGCAATACCAATTTCCCCGAAATCCATATGCCATAACAAACGCATATCCAAATCCTCAACGGAACATTACCAACAAACTAAGCCACGCACATTTCCCCGAAATGCATATCCCATAACAAACGCATATCCAAATCCTCAACGGAACATTACCAACTAACTAAGCCACGCACATTTCCCCGAAATTACTTCGGTGAGCATTTCATCTAAACGATATTCCTTGCTTGCACCCAAGCATTTTCAATTCCCCGGAATACCCAACCAACGAATCCAACTTAGCTTATACGGCAAGGATTCGCTGGAACTGAATTTTTAAGCACGCATAGCAACTCGTCCACAATTCCTTGTAATTGGCAGCGAGCCTAACTTCACTATGACGCACCGCCACGACGCATCGAATGAATTATTTTCATTCGTAAGTCAGTCGCTAGCCAACCGCCACCGGGTGTTACGTGCGGCTTCCACCACCCCCATCATTTATTTGTTTTAATATAATTTAATTTTAATATAATGTGATGATAAGGTGGTGGAGTAAGTACACGATCCACACTCAAGTGTGCGGACACACCCCAGTTCGAGTGTGGATCGTGTACAAGTTTCGAGTTCGGTTTTCGGAGTGGACGTTTAGGGAGAGCGAGAGAGGGGGGACGGGTTAATATATTGCAAAATAAGGTTTTTGATTCCGTTTGCTGTTATTTTTTCATTCGAAAGTGCGGTTTTCTGGATTCCGTTGATACGGGTAGATAGGAGAAGAGTTGATGAACGGTCGAAGAAGGACCAATAATTCTTAAGAATTGTAAAATTTTGTACAGATTACAGTAGCTTTGTTTTGAGTTTAGTTTTAGGCTATTGATTCAATGTTATTTATTGATTATTTATTATTACCTTTAGTTATTTATATTATCTAACTGATTTACTTGTTTATTACCTGGTTTATTTATTCATTTTGTGTGACAAATGTCAATAAGCGATAATTTCTTTTTGTTTTGTGATTTTCAATTTTGACTTTGATTGAGCTCTGAATTTTTGTTTTTTATTGTGATTCTGCTTTTCTTCTCTTTTTTCCGGCGCGAGTTTGGATTTCGTTTGTTTTTTTTTTTTTTTTTTTTATTCTGTTACAAAAGTGACCCAGAAGTGGTTGTTGTGTTTGGTTCTCCCCCTCTCTCTCTCTCTCTCTTCTCGGGCGGTGTCGTTGTTGTTTGTCCTGTGGCGTTCCTGGCGTGGTCTGCTGTGTTGTTGCTGCAGTTGGTGTGAGTGTCCCATTGGGAGTGTTCGTTTGGTGGCTGTGTTGCTTGTTGTTTTTCTCGCCCTCTCGTTCCGCGTTCGGCCTTTGGAAGTCGGAAATTTCGAAATAAAACGTCGTTCGGAACAGACGTTGTGGGTTTGTATCCGATATATAGCCGGCTCGTGTACGGATTGGTTCTGTCGCGTTCGGGGTGGTTCTCTGTTTGGATCCCGGGTGTGGTGTTTGTTGCTGTGCTGGCGTGCCGCCCGTGGGGAGAACCCTGGGAACCCTGTTGTTGTTCCCACCTTTGTCTGTATCCGCACCCGCGCAAGCTATGACCTTGTCGGCCACAAAGCTCGCAACATACCCCGGGCCTGGTGTCGCCGGGCCGCCACCCGTAGACGGGGGCTGCGGCTCCGGCAAGGCTCTCCTCTGAAACTGCGGTCGCTGATGAGGCGTTCCTTGCCGCGCGAATCCATCCTGCTGACCTCTACCCCTGTGTGGAGCCCGGGGTTCGCGCGTCGGACGATCCGGGCAGTCCACTACGTCCTGGCCATACCGCCAACACTTGCGACAGAAGGGAGTGTTTCGTCTTTGTAGACACTCGTCGTATACGTGACCCGTTGCGTGCTTTGTGGCCGACAAGGTCATAGCTTGCGCGGGTGCGGATACAGACAAAGATGGGAACAACAACAGGGTTCCCAGGGTTCTCCCCACAGGCGACACGCCGGAACAGCAGCTGTTGCGGGCCGAGAGCAGGACACCCATGTGGAGACTGGGGGAAGCCGAAAAATAGGCGCGGTAAGCGTGGGAGACAGCGTCGGCGCAATCGAGGAGCCGGTAGTAGTTGCGTGGCGAGCTCCCGGGGAGTGAGTGCGGTTGTAGGCGACGATCCTCCGTGTCGAGCGGTGGCGGTAAGCGACCCGACTCCATGGACTCGAAGTCCTCGAAAACAGATGCGAGGCATGACGCCGCATCAGTTAGCGCGGGAAAGCGGGAATGGCGACCCCGGCGCATTGGGCCCAAAGTGTGCAGAAAAAATAGCTCCCGTTCCGCTAGTTCGGAGTCCAGTGGGACTCCCGAGCGGAACATTTCTGAACGGAGGAGCGGAACATTCTGCGAGTTTTGCGGTCGACACACTCACAAGGCGGCAGAGTGTCGACATAAGGCAAAATGGGAGAGTTCGGGAAACTCCCAACGGTCGGGTCGGCAAGATCCAGCCCAAGCGCACTAGAAACGAAACCCAGCCCCAGCTGTTCACAGTTTTCGCCGGCTCAGGCCCCGATTGTCACTCTTCCTTTGGACATTGGCCGCAGAAACTCTACGCGCCTAATCGTGGACACCGGCGCTGAGATCAGCCTGTTGAAGCTGAAGGCACTCCATCCTAGATATGGCATGGATGTGCATAAATCTACAACGCTCCAAGCGCTGTTTGTCAAAGGCAAGTTGAGGGGATGCTGCACTGGGAATTTTAAGTTGCACCATGGGATTCCCTGCAGTTTTCAAATAGTGGACTCCTTGCCGGGTTTGGAGGAAGACGGATTGTTGGGGTACGACTTCCTGTCTCAGAATTGTAAGGTAGACGGGCCGGGTGGTTGTTTGGTTTTTCCCCGAACGACCGTAAATCCCGTGCCATTCTCCATTCAATTTGCCAACTATGGGGTGGGAAGGGTTGAGCATGTGGCAGCCGAACGGGGAGGCGTGCCAAAGGGACTTGTCAAGGTCGATACTGCTGCAGGTACTCGCCCGGAGACCCTACCCATACAGGGGAGGGCTGCGAGAAGCTGTTCAACCACGTGCTACCTACCAGGTCACCTGGATGAACCCCGAACAGCGGACGTTGGTAACATGGTTATAGACACCTTTTATAAAAAAACAATTAAGGAAAGGTTAAGCCTTCCTGTAACTTGGAGCCCCTGATCCTAACTGGCCAGGCTCTGGTTACCCTCCGGAATCTTCGTCCTTGTAAAGGACCTTCGTCGCAGGGATACCAAATGGGGTTTGACGAAAAGTCTTTAAGGCCAGGCCTAATGCTGCAGGCACAGTCCCAGCGCAGACTGCAGAGGCAAACCCCAGTGCTGGAGCAGGGATGCCCTCTCGGACATCTCTTTGCCGCGGCCTTGTTTGCATTGCTAGGCCGTCTAACAAACTCAAAATTTCTCGCTATTAAAATCTAAACCGGAAACCCAACAAGCCCTATGGGCAACAGTAAAATTGGGAAAAACAACAGACTAACTCCGAGAACCCCGAAGCACAGCAACAAACACTACACCCGGGATCCAAACAGAGAACCACCCCGAACGCGACAGAACCAATCCGTACACGAGCCGGCTAATATCGGATACAAACCCACAACGTCTGTTCCGAACGGCGTTTTATTTCGAAATTTCCGACTTCCAAAGGCCGCACACGGGACGAGAGGGCGAGAAAAACAACAAGCAACACAGCCACCAAACGAACACTCCCAATGGGACACTCACACCAACTGCAGCAACAACACAGCAGACAACGACAGGAACGCCACAGGACAAACAACAACGACACCGCCCGAGAAGAGAGAGAGAGAGAAAGGGGGAAGCAAACACAACAACCACTTCTGGGTCACTTTTGTAACAGAACAAAAATAAAAAAAAAAACAAACGAAATCCAAACTCGCGCCGGAAAAAAGAGAAGAAAAGCAGAATCACAATAACAAACAAAAATTCAGAGCTCGATCAAAGTTAAAATTGTAAATCACAAAAAAAAAGAAATTATCACTTATTGGCATTTGTAACACAAAACGAATAAATAAACCAGGTAATAAACAAGTAAATCAGTTAGATAATATAAATAACTAAAGGTAATAATAAATAATCAATAAATAACATTGAATCAATAGCCTAAAACTAAAGTCAAAACAAAGCTACTGTAATCTGTACAAAATTTTACAATTCTTAAGAATTATTGGATTCAAAAAGAAAGGAAAAGAACAAAAAAAAAAAAGACCAAAACAAAAAATACAAAGAAACAACAAAAAATTGCCGCAGCTCTTCCTCTAGGTTGGACTCTTGTCAATTGCCGCCAAAAGATCGCCTCGTGGTATCAAAAAAAACTAAATGCTCAACCCTGCCGCGGTGCGTTTGGAAAGCTTGTCCGCAGCGCCACTTGTAGCATATGTAGCCATAGAAATCTCGATGTTAATAATAAATGGGGTCACCTTGTCTTAAGTTTTGATCAAAACTTGTCTCAAGTCTGAGTTAGGCCAGATCCGGTTTCAAACCAATGTACGTGCAATGCTGCTACATCCAATAATTTCCACCAATATACTTTGATCAAAACTGCGGATGAATTTTCGTACGTCATACACCATGACAACTTTATTTTAATTCTTTTAACAACTTTAACTGTTTTTCAATTTTAAATTAGTTAATTGCTTTAACGATCTTTTCCTTTTTCCACTATCCGGGACAACTCTTCTGCTGATATTTATTTTTAATTCTTTTTACAACTTTAACTGTTTTCAATTTTAAATTAGTTAATTGCTTTAACAATCTTTCCTTTCTGCCTTTCTTCGACCGTTCATCAACTCTTCTCCTATCAACCCGTATCAACGGAATCCAGAAAACCGCACTTTCGAATGAAAAAATAACAGCAAACGGAATCAAAAACCGTATTTTGCAATATATTAACCCGTCCCCCCTCTCTCGCTCTCCCTAAACGTCCACTCCGAAAACCGAACTCGAAACTTGTACACGATCCACACTCGAACTGGGGTGTGTCCGCACACTTGAGTGTGGGTCGTGTACTCACTCCACCACCTTATCATCACATTATATTAAAATTAAATTATATTAAAACAAATAAATGATGGGGGCGGTGGACGCCGCACGTAACACCCGGTGGCGGTTGGCTAGCGACTGACTTACGAATGAAAAAAATTCATTCGATACGTCGTGGCGGTGCGTCATAGCGAAGTTAGGCTCGCTGCCAATTACAAGGAATTGTGGACGAGTTGCTATGCCTGCTTAAAAATTCAGTTCCAGCGAATCCTTGCCGTATAAGCTAAGTTGGATTCGTTGGTTGTGTATTCCGGGGAATTGAAAATGCTTGGGTGCAAGCAAGGAATATCGTTTAGATGAAATGTTCACCGAAGTAATTTCGGGGAAATGTGCGTGGCTTAGTTAGTTGGTAATGTTCCGTTGAGGATTTGGATATGCGTTTGTTATGGCATATGGATTTCGGGGAAATTGGTATTGCATGGTCGCAATGAGGAAGTATAGATAATTGGCCGAAGCAATTTTGGGAAAATGAATGCCGGGATGATTAGAATATATTCGGTTGAATTATATTCTGTTGAGGGTCTGGAAAATGGTTTTTATTGCGGATTGGTGAGATGTACGCTATTGCGGGTCGGGTTTTGCATGTTTGCAGGTTAGGGCTGGTTCTCCGTGTGATGTAAAGAACCCTCACGGTACCCCGCCCCCGCCCCTCAGTGACGTAGTCTCGAAATAAGAGTAGGGCGGGAGGAGTAGAGCGGAAGGAGTAGGTCGGTGTGTGGCGGGAGGCATGTTAGGTAGCTAGTGGTCTGGTGGGTTTGGTATGTCGCTGAAGGCGCGGTGGTGGGGGTTGGGTCGTCGTTGGGAGTGGACCTGGTTGTTGATGCCGCGTGTGTTGCCGACCCTGGCGAGGGGGTTGCGGTGTGGTCCGGTGGCCTGTCGTGGTCTGCGTTGACCAGCAGATATGGTGGTGGCCCGTCGGTAGCTCTCTCGCATTTGCCGTGACGACATTGTGTGTGTGGGATAGAGGAGCTTGGAGGCCGGAGTTTATTCTTCGACGCAGCGACTGGGTGCCGTGTGCGGGGTGGAGGAGATTCGGTTTAAGGGTCGGCAGTGTTGGTCCATTCGTTGGTATGGAGAGGGGTTTGCCGCCCTTGGTAGGAGTGCCGTTTCCTGGGCGTTGGCGTCGACGTGGAGTCTTAGCCTTGCGGGTTGGTGTTGGGGTCGGGGTTGGTGGGGAATTTCTGGTTTTTGTTTCCCTTGTCCTTTTTTCCCATTGATCCCACCTGTGGTCCGTGTGGCCACATATCCCACATCCGATTGGGCCACTAATCACTTGGATGGTTTATATAGTGGGGTTTTAGGGGCTAGGGGTTGGTGTGGTCCCGGGTGTGCTATCCTCGGCGACTGCCTCTGCTGGCGCGGTCACCTATTCTGTGGGAGTGGGATATGGTGCGTACGGCATTCTACAATGTCATGACCATACTGCCAGCACTCCCGACAGAACGGCGTGTTTCGCCTTTTTAGGCGCTCGTCGTACACGTGGCCTTTTTTATGGCAAAAGCTGCACGTGGTGCGTGCGGTCACCGAGTATAACCGGTGAGTGCCTTGATCCCTCGTGGTTTGAGCCGTCGGTGTGCTGGTCTGAGGGAGGCGAAAATCGACCTACCCGTTGGGTGTGCGCGGTTCGATGGGCGCTTCTTATCTCTGCGCGAATTTGGTTTAATTCCCGGCGGAGTGACGCCTGTAACGCGCGGACGTCGGATATAGTGACGGTTGCCGGGTGGTAGTCTGGGTGGGGCTGTGGGATTGATGTTGCTCGTATGCCTTCATGGGCGTGGGTTCAGCAACACCTCCACTACACTTCCACTAAACGTTGCGAGAACAAAAATAATTGTCCAACACTACAAAATGAAACGAATGAAAACCTTTTTATTTCGCAGATTTCATTGTCTCATTTCTACACCTTTACACTTTTTTGGTTTTTGAGTTTTAACTACCCAAGTGATTTGACTGTTTTACGTTGTAACTACACAAGTGATTTTGAATGTTTTAAATTATTGAGTTTCTTTTTTTTACATTAGTAGACTTCCATCCGCTTTGAAACACTCGCATCGACTCTCTATTTAAACTTTATAATGAACCCGAATCCTTTTTACTTGCGTAGGCGAACTCCACCGTGTATCACACTTGTCTTTCCGGGCGCACTCCAGGAGACTCGACTCCTTTGCTACTGTTTCATCGACTCAACTACTTTTGCGCGCGGATCATCGTGTTGGCTCGTGATGCGAGCTCATGGGTGGTCGAACCGTGGGAATAAAAATTCATTAAAAATCATCTTTGGGATAAGTATTTGTAGTTGTCCAAATACTACGTTGGTGATTAGGATGCATTTGGGATAATTACACAATGATGGTTATGTTTACAACCATGTTAATTGCGTATTGCAATCCTAGGGAGTCATGGGTCGAATTGCAGTGTGAGTATTTACACTGGCACTGAATTCGTCGCTTGGCAGCTAGGCGCGAATTGCGCCGGTGCTTTGAAGATTGCATAAAAGCCGCCGTGAGTACTGGTGCAACATGAAAATCTGTTGCGCACGTGTGGGACAGTAAATGCAGACAGACAGGGGTTCTGCCGATTGTTTTCATAGTCCACTTCGGTTATCTAGTATGGCAACCGAAATGTTTTCTTTTTAGAACTATGCTGAGATGCATTGATGTATGTGGTACTGGCGTAGCGAATTTCTTCTAGGGAAATTTGATATACCGCGTTAATTGCGTAAAAGTCCTTGATGGGCAGGTGCTTGATGTTGGATGCGATTTGCATAATCGAAAGGTAATGCAATCGGTGGGAGAATGTTTGGGGAAGTTATTGCGCTCGCATCAGCAAAAATGATGAAATCAGTGGAGCTTTAGGGAGGAAGATTTGGAGGTAGGTTGAAAAGGTAGCAGTGGTGTTAGTAGAAACTCTAGTTGGGTTGCACTATTAATGCCGCGCGGGCATATTGCGGGAGGCACTACAGAAAATGAGGCCTAATTATGTCGTCCGAAATCTTGGTCCCAGCTATTGAGCGCAAATGTGTCAGAAAATTGGACGGTCTCATTCCGGTAACATTTGTTTCGCTCGCCAAACGCTGCTGGCTGCTCGTAGGCTCGTCCAGGGCATTTAGGAGCGCCTCTTGCATGTTGCTGTAGGGATTTGGTTCTGTTGACCCAATTATGTGAGCAACATGCGTCCGTTGCGTGTGGTGTAGCACTCGCAACAATTCTACTGCGCGGACTTCCTCATCGTTTATGTCGGCGACCCTGAAGAAGCGTTCGGCTACGACGAACCACAGCTCTGGGTCCTCCTCGTCGAAAGGAGGCAAATGTATACTATTGGAATGCGAGGTGTGCTCGATGCTGGAAGCGTCTACGAACGCTTGATCATCTGAGCACGGCTGGGTCTGCTCTTGCTGAAATGCCTTAACACAACAACCACGTCTGGGTCACTTTTGTGACAGAACAAAAAAAAAAAAAAAAAAAAAACAGACGAAATCCAAACTCGCGGCGGAAAAAAAAGAAGAAAAGCAGAATCACAATAACAAACAAAAATTCAGAGCTCGATCAAAGTTAAAATTGTAAATCACAAAAAAAAAAGAAATTATCACTTATTGGCATTTGTAACACAAAATAAATAAATAAACCAGGTAATAAACAAGTAAATCAGTTAGATAATATAAATAACTAAAGGTAATAATAAATAATCAATAAATAACAATGAATCAATAGCCTAAAACTAAACTCAAAACAAAGCTAGTGTAATCTGTACAAAAGTTTACAATTCTTAAGAATCATTGGATTCAAAAAGAAAGGAAAAGAACAAAAAAAAACCAAAACAAAAAATACAAAGAAACAACAAAAAATTTCGGCAGCTCTTCCTCTATGTTGGACTCTTGTCAATTGCCGCCAAAAGATCGCCTCATGGTATCAAAAAAAACTAAATGCTCAAGCCTGCCGCGGTCCGTTTGGAAGGCTTGTCCGCGGCGCCAGTTGTAGCATATATAGCCACAGAAATCTCGATGTTAATAACAAATGGGGTTACCTTGTCTTAAGTTTTGATCAAAACTTGTCGCAAGTCTGAGTTAGTCCAGATCCGGTTTCAATCCAATGTACGTACAATGCTGCTACATCCAATAATTTCCACCATTATCCTTTGATCAAAACTGCGGATGAATTTTCGTACGTCATACACCATGACAACTTTATTTTAATTCTTTTAACAACTTTAACTGTTTTTCAATTTTAAATTAGTTAATTGCTTTAACAATCTTTTCCTTTTTCCACTATCCGGGACAACTCTTCTGTTGATATTTACTTCATGTTTCAAATGTGCAAACATGTGTGGCCCACCCTTTACATTCCAATGCATTCCTCATGGCGCATTCTTACATTAGCTTTAAATGTGTTCCACTTAAGAGTCAAATAAATTCGAGTACCAAGAATTGAGAGTTCATCGGATTTGACGATGTGACTAGAATGAATCTACGAATATATTTCTCTTTGACGACACGAGTTAGCATTGCCTTTTGGAGGTGTTGGATTCTACTCAATTAAATAATAGCCCCTGCAAACTCTTATTGGGCTTCAGATTCAATGAGTCGAGAATATCGTTTTACATTGGCTGATAGCCCAGATAGAAGGTGAGAGAATACACTATTATAGACCCTTCCTAGATAAAAAATGCTGGAAGTAAACTAGGCTCGCATTTGGACACCGCCCCGACTCAACATGAAGAATATTGAATTCCAACAACTTTGATAGAAGCAGAATCGACACCATATTGAAAATCAATAATACCCAATCAAGTTGGATTATATTCGATCTTAGCTCCACAATAACCTGAAGAAAAATGCCATGGTTTCAAATAAGATAAAGTTGTTGGCTGAAGATGGGCCTGCGATCGCAGTGAAAACTATAGCGCCTATAACTGTAGGTCTTTAAGTTTTTAGTATATCCGGTCTTCTAGTTATGTCCCACAAGGACACTGGTTCACTAAACTTCCTAGCTTAATAGTCCTTGATCACGGGCGCAGAAAATAAAACCTGTGGTTGGTACCCGAACATCACCCATAGAATAAAAAAACGGCTCTATTTCTTTTTCTTAGCTTTTATTCGTGTGTAAGTAAACCACAATCCAACCTGATGCAAAATAAGATGTAAGCTTAGTTCACAGGTTCGAAAACACTTTGATATTTACAATATCAAATGTAATCGCAGTTCATTAGTTCGGAAACGCTTCTGATATTTCAATGTGTCCTCCGATCGCTTTCCGACTGCTCACGGTACTCCTTACGACGCGAACCCAATACTTTGCACTATCTCAACTCTCCGAGACGCGTCCGTACGCGGTGGCGGTTAAATCTTGACTCCTCGCCTTTTCGTAGAGAAAAAGAACTGTTGTATTCCAGAATACTATCCTTATTAAATTTAACAATCTCCTTACACAGCCTTAAAAACTTCCCTTAACATATATTACATTCTCACTTAATACATACCATTCATAAACATTCACAATATTGCCAGTTACAGCACATTTAATAACCTGCACCTTTTTATTCATTCAAAACATAGTAACTTTCATTTTCGTTTAAATTTTATTCAATTTAAAAGTCACAGAGCCTTTGTTAAAATTTGTTTTGTTCATGTTATAATTTCCAGTAAATTAGAACACAATGTTCTATAAGCAGAGAAAAAATTCAATTGTAAAATAAGATAGTTTTGAGTTGAGTTCGAGAGAAGTCGGAGAATAAGTAATTTGAGTTTGAGTGTGAGAAGTAACGTAGAGAAGAAGTTAAGAAATACGAATATAGAGACGAGAAAAGAAGAAGTTATTAAGAATAGAGAAAAATAGAAAGAAGAAATAAAGACATATAAAAAGAAGAAGCAAAACGAATTATTATTTATTCGAAAAAGAAGACGGACAGAAGACGTCTTACCATCTTCTATTAAAGAAGAGGTCCACGCTCTTCCCTCGAAAGAGGAAGCACGGCGTCTCGGATCCCTACATACTGATTGTCATATGCGTCACAATATATGTGGTGATTCCGCACGATCGCTTCTTATTAATATTGTTTATAAAACTAAGTTAACAATCACTGATTACTTTACTATCATTTGATGTTGCTTTTTAGTTTAATTCTGATGATTCCACCGGATCGCATTCTTATTAATATTGTTTATAAAACTAAGTTTACAATCGCTGATTACTTTTCTATATCATTTGATGTTGATATTTAGTTTAATTCTGGTACGCGCCCGAGCTCGACGGTGGTAAAAACTCTACTTTATGCAAAAGGTTACAATTTAAACGAACGACTGACTTTGCGTGTGTGCTCTCCCGTGATAGAAAAACGACTCTTCTCCTCGAGAGATGAAATTTGACTTACCACTCACTCGACCGGTGTCAATCGTTTTAGGGATGAACATCGACTGCTGGTCTTATCCAACGATCAACCAATCTAGATTGCGCTCTCATCTGTATTCTCTCATTTCCCCCGCCCATCGAGGTGAATAAACTCTTGTGAGCTAATTGAATAGTCAATGAGCTCAGAGAGAATGTAAGAACCGAAACGAAAAGCGGGATGATGCCGGGTATGATTTTGCTTTCGCGTGCAGTGAACGCAAAATCAATGGTGACCGAATGACCCAGTTTGGATATTGGATTGATCTCAGAGTGCATTGCAAGGGGAAATGGAATGGGATAAAAAGTATTTTTGGCGCTATTCACCCGACTAAAGAGTTTATTGATCCCCAGCAAATGGCCGCGTCTGGGGGAGGTCAAAGGGCGCTGCGATGGCTTGGGATAATATCTGGTGAGAGAAAAAGAACTAAAAGTGGTCGTTATTACCCAAGCGGTTTTGCGATGATGCAACAGCATCGTTTGCCTAGACTTTACTATTGCTAACCAAACATGAAATCGTGATATCCGGTGGAAATCTCATGTGGTCTATGATATGATGTTGCCGTATGGCAAGAAAGGCGTTGAATTCAATTAAGCATTATCTGCATAGAATAATAAATCCAGGTTTTACGTCCTTATGGGATATACCTTTTGCAGGTGAAATTGGGCGACGGAGGGGATTGGGGCAGACGTGGTGCGCGGTTAGCGGGCGAAATTGGTTGTAATTGTGGGTTGGTTCTCCGTGTAATATAGAGAAACCCCACAGTTGAAATTTCCGTAACTCGCAGCGTGCGTCAGAGAGTTTCCCAAATTTTGTCTAGTCGATTGCAGGAGTGCCAACGACAAGACGGGGCACATCTCGGCGATGTTATTAAAAAAAAAATTCAATAAACGGTTTTTACGTTAAATATATGATCAACAAAATAGCATTTATAGTTTTATTTCTATTCATATTTCAAATGTGCAAACATGTATGGCCCACCCTTTACATTCCAATGCATTCCTCATGGCGCATTCTTACATTAGCTTTAAACGTGTTCCACTTAAGAGTCAAATAAATTCGAGTACCAAGAATTGAGAATTCATCGGATTTGACGATGTGACTAGAATGAATCTACGAATATATTTCTCTTTGACGACACGAGTTAGCATTGCCTTTTGGAGGTGTTGGATTCTACTCAATTAAATAATAGCCCCTGCAGCCTCTTATTGGGCTTCAGATTCAATGAGTCGAGAATATCGTTTTACATTGACTGATAGCCCAGATAGAAGGTGAGAGAATACACTAATATATACCCTTCCTAGATAAAAAATGCTGGAAGTAAACTAGGCTCGCATTTGGACACCGCCCCGACTCAACATGAAGAATATTGAATTCCAACAACTTTGATAGAAGCAGAATCGACACCATATTGAAAATCAATAATACCCAATCAAGTTGGAGTATATTCGATCTTAGCTCCACAATAACCTGAAGAAAAATGCCATGGTTTCAAATAAGATAAAGTTATTGACTGAAGATGGGCCTGCGATCGCAGTGAAAACTATAGCGCCTATAACTGTAGGTCTTTAAGTTTTTAGTATATCCGGTCTTCTAGTTATGTCCCACAAGGACACTGGTTCACTAAACTTCCTAGCTTAATAGTCCTTGATAACGGGCGCAGAAAATAAAATCTGCGGTTGGTCCCCGAACATCACCCTTAGAATAAAAAAATGGCTCTATTTCTTTTTCTTAACTTTTAGTCATGTGTAAGTAAACCACAATCCAACCTGATGCAAAATAAGATGTAAGCTTAGTTCACAGGTTCGAAAACACTTTGATGTTTACAATATAAAATGTAAGCGTAGTTCATTAGTTCGGAAACGCTTCTGATATTTCAATGTGTCCTTCGATCGCTTTCCGACTGCTCACGGTACTCCTTACGGCGCGAACCCAATACTTTGCACCATCTCAACTCTCCGAGACGCGTCCGTACGCGGTGGCGGTTAAATCTCGACTCCTCACCTTTTCGTAGAGAAAAAGAACTGTTGTATTCCAGAATACTACCCTTATTAAATTTAACAATCTCCTTACACATCCTTAAAAACGTCCCTTAACATATATTACATTCTCACTTAATACATACCATTCATAAACATTCACAATATTGCCAGTTACAGCACATTTAATAACCCGCACCTTTTTATTCATTCAAAACATAGTAACTTTCATTTTCGTTCAAATTTTATTCAATTTAAAAGTCACAGAGACTTTGTTAAAATTTGTTTTGTTCATGTTATAATTTCCAGTAAATTAGAACACAATGTTCTATAAGTAGAGAAAAAATTCAATTGTAATATCAGTAAGTTTTGAGTTGAGTTACTGGCAAGTGGAAGTGAAAGAGGAGGACAAGGAGAAGACAGCGTTTACTACCGGAAACAGACTGTATCAATTCAACGTAATGCCTTTTGGATTGTGTAACGCTCCAGCAACGTTTGCACGATTAATGGAAAGTGTTCTACGGGGACCTACATGGAAGACGTGTCTTGTGTACTGGGATGATATCATCGTTGTTGGAACGAATTTATCAGAACACATCAATAATCTGCGCTCCGTCTTCGAACGACTAAGACAGGCCAACTTAAAGCTCAATTCGAAGAAATGCGAACTCTTCCAAAGGAGAAAAAAATTCCTGGGACACGTCGTTTCATCTGCAGGAGTTCAAACGGATCCTGATAAGATAGCAGCCGCCCGAGAGTGGCCTACTCCAGAAGATAAGCAACAGTTAAGAAGCTTTATGGGATTAGCCACATACTACCGACGGTTTGTTAAAGGTTTCGTCAATGTGGCTAAAACCCTACACGAACTAACGGGTAGAGACAAGAAATTCAATTGAACAGCAAAATGTGTGAGGCAGCATTCAACACATTGAGGGCCGAGTTATGTAAGACTCCAACATTGGCATTCCCAAGATCGGATCGCCCATTTATATTGGATACTGATGGAAGTAACACAGGAATCGGACCAGTGTTGTCACAGGAAGTCGATGGTAAAGAGAGAGTTGTTGCATACTATAGTCGAGTTCTATCTAAGCCAGAGAGAAACTACTGCGCAACAAGAAAGGAACTGCTGGCTGCGGTAGAAGCCGTTATGACTTTCCATAAGTACCTCTCTAGAGCCTCTAACAGATACACACACAATACACAAGCAAAATAGTCAAGAACACCGAACGAAAATCGAATAAGAAAATACATCAGAGCCGCATACCATAGCGATAACATACCAATTGCACATCAGTTGAGTGTACTTGGGATTAGAAATCGAATTCCAAAACACGGCCAGTAGCCTGATGTGTTACGCTTAGGTTCAATTTTTTGTGATTCTAACTGTCATAGCGTCAGTTCGAATCACACGTTTTTCACTATCATCCAAACGCTATACCTCTACGGACGTCAATTCCATCTTTGGACGGATCATGCCGCCCTGCAATGGTTGTTAAATTTTAAGAACCCGGAAGAACAAATAGCTCGATGGATCGAACGACTTCAAACATACGATTTCCAAATTTCCCACCGTCAAGGGAAAGTGCACAATAACGCTGATGCTCTATTAAGAAGACCATGTCAGCCAGATTGTAAACATTGTCATAGAGCGGAAACAAAATAAGAGGTGTACGACCTTCAAAATGTACAAATAGAAGTACCAGATGGGTGGACGAGTGATGCTATACGCGCAGGTCAACTTCAGGATGAAGATATGCCGCTAATCATGGAACACAAAGAAAAGAACGAGCGGCCAACTTGGAACAATATTTCCGACAAGAGTGGAACATTTAAAGCATATTGGGTACAATGGAATTCCTTGCTGGTGGAAGATGGAATTCTAAAGCGTAAATGGGAAGCCGCGGACGGAAAATCCCATCGAATGCAGATTCTAGTCCCACCATCAAAAGTGAAGGATGTACTAACAGAAATGCACGACGGCGCCTCCAGTGGAGATATGGGAGTTAATAAGACACTTTCAAAATTACGATCTCGATTCTAATGGCTTCACATGAGAGATGACGTCGAGTCTTGGTGTAGGAAGTGCACAAGTTTCACTGCGACCAAAGGACCAACAGCAAAACCAAGGAGCGCTATGAAGTAGTACAACGTCCGTGCCCCTTTCGAGCGAATTGCGATAGATAGCTCAAGACCATTTCCAAAAACCAACGACAACAACAAATACATGTTGGTCATCGTGGATTACTTCAGCAAGTGGCTCCAAGTCCTTGCAATTCCAAACCAAGAAACAACAACCGTCATTGAGCAGCTTATTTATGGGTGGGTGGTTTTGGACGTAACATTATCAATAATTGCATCAGCAGATATGGAGGTCCCTGTGAGCTTCATTCCGATCAAGCCCGAAACTTCGAATCACAGATATTTCAAGGCATCTGTGTGGCACTGGGCGCAAGGAAAACCAGGACCACACCCTTACATCCGCACTCAGACGGAATGGTCGAAAGGTTCAACCGAACGATGAAAGAGTATTTATCGAAGGTTGTTAGTGATCACCAACGAGATTGGAACAAATATGTACAAACCTTTCTCATGAGTTATAGATCGGCTGATCACGATATTACAGGCCATTCTCCAACATGTTTTATATTTGGACGAGAGATACGATTACCAGCCGATCTGTGATTCGGAATACCTCCAGACGCCATAGATAAGACCGAAGACTACGTAGCCGAATGGAGAAATCGCCTCAATGAGATTCATCATTTGGTTCGAAAGCAAATCAAGGTATCAAGTGACGATGAAAACAAGGTACGACGTTCGAGCCAATGCATCCGGATTTAATGCAGGCAATAACGTGTGGCCTTAAAACCCTCATCGGCAAAAAGGAAGGACTCCGAAGTTGCAGCAACATTGGGAAGGACCATATAAGATTCTCACAAGAATTAACGACGTTGTCTATAGGATTCAGCGAAGACCGAATGCCAAAATGAAAGTGGTATATCGTGACCGACTGCCATCTTTTTGTTAACCCAGAATCCCAGTAAACTTAGTTAGGGACGAACCAATCTAGGCGGAGGCTAATGTGACGCATATGACAATCAGTACTAGAATATTCTAGAAAGTCCAAAACAAAGTACTAGCATATTCTAGAAAGTACTGCAAAACTGGAGACTATGCGCAGTAGAAAATTCAAGGCAATGGGACGGACGGAAACGAAACACCGAATCAGAATGAGGAAAAACGGTATAAATGCAGAGTAAGCAAACAGTAAGCAGTGAAGTGCGCAGAGTAAGCAAGCGATAAGTTAGGAAGCGATAAGTCAAGAAATAGTTAAGTGTACGGTAAAAGTAACGTTTGTTATTAATAGACTAATAGTTACATTAATTCAAACTCGACTTAACGGCTCTTATTTATTAAAATAATTAAACCAGCGAACCCTAAGCTCGCTACAATACATTTTCCAAACAATGTTTGAAGAGTTAAAGGATAGATGTGTGTTTATATATTTAGTGGTGTTGCGGCTTCCTGGAAAAGGTCACAACACCAGGAATTTCTTTGTTTTACTTTACTTAATCTAAACCTAACCCTAATAATAAATATAACTTAACCTAACTTAGTCTGATTATTATAAACTGAGCTATAAACAAAATAAAGATTTTTAATTATGGGGACATAAGAATTACAGGATGTGGAGTGAGGTCAGTTATGGGCGTTATAGAGGTAGAGTATTTCTTTCCGGTTGTGCGTTGGAAAAACATAGAATGTTGGGAAATGGTTGGACGTTACAGTATTTAAAGTGGTCGGGGTAAGTTCAGTGTTGTGGTATATGATCTCGTTTGAATCATTTACCAGTCTGCCTGAGGTGAACATAACTCTTGTGTGGAGACAGCTGGGATAGTTAGTGCTGATATCTAGAGGGTTCGCCAAGAGTGAGGTTATTATGGTATTTGGATTATTTCGTAGGTTTTCGATAAATTTGATAGACAGCTCGAGGAATCGTCTATCGAGACGTTCTGTGCCAGCGGGATTGTAGAGTTGGACGTTACTATAGTACTTATCGGAGTTAGGACGACGATGTAATCCAGAGACATGCCTAAGGCATTTTCTTTCGAATGCTCGCAACTTCTCCATTTGGGAGGGAGTGATATGGTACCATAATGGGCACGCGTACTTAAGTGTGGGTCTGATAATTTGTTTATAGATGACTATTTTGACTTTGTGAGAGAAACTATTCGATTTCCACATGACTCTTCTAGAGAGATTAAGCTGAATTGTGGCTTTATGAAGGGAATTTTTAATGTGGGAGGGAAAAGAAAAGTTATTCTCAGATGTTTTAGGGTTTTGGAGGGATTTATTAGAGTGTTGTTTAATTTAATTTTAATTTTGTTGTGGCAGCGTCTAGTCTTGTTTGTACAGTGTTCGTTTTGAACACTATGAGCTGCGTTTTATTTGGGTTAAGGTGAATTTTCCATTTATTGAAGTATGTTGATAGGTTAGGGCGGAAGGTGTTAATGTGGTTTCTTGCAGCCTTAACAAATTTGCTACTAGAGTAAATTAATGTATCATCAGCATAATTCAGCATTACAACATTAGGAGATACGGGTTCAGGAATATCTGAGGTATATATCAGATATAAGATTGGCCCTAAAATGGAGCCTTGGGGAACACCCGCGGTTATGTTGCGAGCTTCTGAGATGTAAGAATTTATTCTGACAACGAGCTTTCTGTCAGAAAGATAAGAGGCTAAGGGCTTTGTTGTGTGGGAGTTGAGACTAAATATTGAGTGCAGTTTGTACAGAAGCCCTGAGATCCAGACGCAATCAAACGCCTTAGAAATATCGAGAGATATACACACAGTAGAGCTTGGGTCTTGGAGACCAGTTGTAACATCGTGTGTAAGTTTTAGTAGAGCACGACATGTGGATTATCGCTTACGGAATCCGACCTGAGAGTTAGGGATGAGGGCATTCTCATTGGCAAACGAGAGAAGATTTGGGTAGATCTTGCGTTCAAGTATCTTACTTAGTGTATTTAATAGGGATATTGGACGATAACTGCAAGGGTTATTACTACCACCGGGCTTCTTAATAGGAATTACTACCGCAGTTTTCCAGTTCTCTGGGAAGTGTGATGCATTGATCATATGATTAAGAAAAACGAGGATGGGAAGCAGATTCGGCGGGCGTAGCACTTTAAATATAAAGTGTCGGATTCCATCTAATCCAGTTGACTCTTTTTTTATTTCCTGATCTTACGATCTCGGATAATTCGTCTGCACTTAGAAAAAATGTGGTGTCTAAGGGGTGTGAAGCTATGTTTATGTTGTTAAATTCATTCATTAAATGAGTGAAAGATGGGAATAATCTGTTTGAGATGATCTCGTTCTCGGTGTGTTATAGTCCGGCGCCGTGCTTCCTCGTTTGAGGGAAGAGCGGGGACCTTTTATTATTATTGTCTGCTCACAAATTGCTTTTATTTCATTAAATTAGAGATAATTCAAAGTATTTATTTTTACAAGATTTATTTTATTTATTTTCTTCTTCTTAGTGTTACTCTTCAAACTGAACTGAACGAATTACTTAACTCAATTGCTACTTGATTTGAACTAAACTTCTACTTGATAACTTAACTCTTAAAACTTTCTAACTCAACTTTTTAATCTCAACTCGTACTTAACTCTACTGTTTCTGATACTCAACTGACTTTACAAAGGAATTTTTTCTCTACTTATAGAACATTGTGTTCTAATTTACTGGTAATTATAACATGAACAAAACACAAAATTTATCAAAGCCTCTATGACTATTAAATTGAATAAAATTTGAACGAAAATCAAAGTTACTATGTTTTCAATGAAAAAAAAAGGTGCAGGTTATTAAATGTGCTGTAACTGGCAATATTGTGAATGTTTATGAATGGTATGTATTAAGTGAGAAAGTAATATATGTTAAGGGAAGTTTTTAAGAATTTGTAAAGAGATTCAGTGTTTAATTTAATAAAGGGTAGTATTCTGGAATACAACATCCCACCCTTCTTCGAGAAAGAAAATTATCCTTGAAGAGAATAATTTTCTAGTAACTATATATTAGATTAAGAAAGACTTGGATTTTCGTTCAATTACATTACAATGGTTTTCAAAAATAATCTTTATCAAAGGTTACAATAATCAATAAGTTCTTAATACTAGAAAAATAGTCTATTTACATTATATATTAACTAAATTTTTACAATAATCAAAAAGTTCTTAACACTAGAAAAATAGTCAAAATAGTCTATTTACATTACATATTAACCAACTAAATTTAAATATTTCCCCTTGGAACCTTTCCTTTTCATATCCAAAAATTATTATTACTTATTATATTAATTACATAATATTAATATTATTGTTTCAAAATTCTCATTTCCGTTCGAATATATATATTAATTCCAAAATTTCCAATATATATATTACCTCTAAGATTTTCTCTCTTTTCTTTTCCGTTCGAATATATATTAATTCCAAAATTTCCAATATATATTACCTCTAAAATTTTCTTTCGTTATTCCCCTCTTTAACTTTTTTTTTTTTTTTTTTTCGTTTTCGTCATTTCCTACAATTGTTTGATTAGTTCATATATATTGAAAAAAAAAACAAAGGCCAGTTGTTATGTGATTATCTTTTCCTTAAATATATGGAACATTTTCCAAAACTGTGTTGAGTCCCAATTTTAAGATAATTGTTAAAAACTGGGTTATGTTGTGTGTATAGGTTATTTATTTATTCTGATAATAGTTTTATATTATTATTATGTAAAATTTTAAATCTATTTCCTATTTTGATTTCTGAGTTCTCATCGGATACTATGTTGTGTATTTCGTAAGGACCCTCCCATAAAGAAGCAAGCTTATTTTTTCGGGTATGATTTTTTATGAGGACCTTGTCGCCAACGTTGAATGTTTTATGGGTTGTTCCTTTGTCATAACACGCTTTGGCTTTTTCCTTTTTGTCCTGCAATATGTTTTTAGCAATCTTGTAGCCGTACTGTAGGCGGGCTTTTAGCTCGCTAGCGTAGTTATCATAGTTGTATGAGGTTTGCGGATTTGTGCTGATAGAATTCGGTATCCGTGCAGGAAAACCATAAAGTAATTCAAATGGGCTAAATGCGGTGCTACTATGAGGTGCCATTGAATATGGTAGCCAGGTATCCCATGAAAGTTGGTCCTTGTTAACGTAGTGTCTGAGATATTCGGCCAACGTTCGGTGGCTACGTTCTAAGGCTCCATTTGTTTGGGGATGATAAGGTGTTGTCTGTATCTTTTTGATTTTCAGAATCTTGCATATTTCCTTAAAAAGGTGGCTCAGGAAGTTGGTGCCTTGGTCAGTTAATACCGCGTCTGGTATTCCGAAACGACATATAATTTTCTCCACAAAACTTCGAGCTATGGTGGGTGCTTCCGCATTAGGTAGCGGAATAGCTTCAGTGAATTTTGTTAAATCATCTTGAAAAGTTAAGACGTTGTTATACTCCGCGCCGTGCTTTGACGGTAGACCCGAGAGAAGAGCGTGGAGGTTTACGTGTGTTACAATAAATGGACCGAGAAACGTTTGGTAAATGTAAAAATAGATTAATTTTGATTGTGTTTGAATTCAAGACATGTTTGATCGGGCATTTGGCCAGCGGTTCGGGCTTTGAAGTTTAACTGAAGATGTTATTATTTTGTTGGCCAGAGGTTCGGCCTCTGGTGATCTACTGATTGCGAAATTGAAAAGCACTCCCCTTTTATTGTTTTTGGAGTTGACTTTTGTCAACTATTTTAATGTCAAAATTCCAAGAAGCGTACGCAATGCTTGGCGTGCTTCGATTGGATTTTTGTTCCGGGAATTGTTTAAAGGTTTTTGTTGGATAGATTCTGGGAAGGGAATCATGAAATGCGTTTTGAATTTAGCATCGCATTATGTTAGGATTTTTAGGAATTGAGTCAATGTATGATGAATTAACTTTTAGTTAAATTCGTTGTACATGTGACTCAATATGGGATTTGGATGTGTTATGTGGAATTTGAAGCAATGTGTGATAGTTAACTTTTGTTTAGTTTATCGCTCATTGATTCGATATGAAATTTGGGTTTTTCGTTATGGGATTATGAATAGGATTTTTGATGTTATATGGGATTTAGGATCGCTACAATGTACTTATTATCTTCGTAAGTAGTTGGGAGTGGGCCAACAATATCCAAACCCACGCGTTCGAAGGGGGCTGTACTTGTTGTAGTGATATTCATGGGGATTTTTCTATTTAGTGTTAGTTTATTTCTTTGACATGATTCGCATTTGCGAATGAATTCTTTCGTATCTTTTATGAGTGTTGGGCAAAAGTACCTGGTTTTAAGACGTTTGATTGTGCGGGAAATTCCCTGGTGCCCTCCAAAAGGTGAATTGTGGAAGTCACGGAGAATTTTATCGATATCCTGCAGGTCTCTGATATAGATTCTTTTGTCAGAGTAGAGATACACGATGATCTTGGTTTGGGCGAATGTTTGTATGATGGCGTTTTTTAGGTGAGGGATTATTGGCTCTTGTTTTGGGACAGAAATGTCGATGTGGTTTACCTTTTCGTTTATACAGTAGTTACGAATTTTTTTGAGTGTTCCTTCAAAGCTGGATTCGTTTCCTCTGTCTAGGGGTAACGTAGTGACAATATATAAAGGGGATTTTGTCGTGTTTGGGTATAATTTTATTTCGTTTGGGTTCGGACGTGTATACTTAGGGATGGTTTTAAGTGAATTTTCGGTTTGGCCTTCTTTATTTGATAGTATGAAGATCTGAATCGGTGAACGGGTTTTGGCATACTCTATGGGTTTAGAAATTTCGATTATCTCACATTCGGTATGTCGGAGAGTAATTGCCTCACTTGCGGCTACTAATGGCTCATCGGTGCCTTGACCTTTCGTTTTGCTTCTAGTGGTAACTAGTACCTTGCCTACCTCTTGTGTGTCTTGGCTAAGTGTATCTGCGTTGGAGTTGTATTTTCCTGCTTTGTAAATAATTTGGTATTCATATTCGTCTAATAATATTCTCCAACGAGCCAATCTTGATGCCGGGTCCTTCAGATTCATGAGCCACTGTAGTGGTTTGTGCTCTGTGCATATTGTGAACCTTCGTCCGTATTTATAGGGGCGAATTTGTTTGACGGCGTAGACGATTGCCAGCAGTTCCTTTTCTGTAGTGCTGTACCGAGTTTCGGCGTCGTTAAGGGTGCGACTAGCATAACAGATTGCTTTGTCCTGGCCAATTTCTCCCTGCGATAAGATCGCGCCTATTCCAACGTCGTTAGCGTCCGTCGTTACTATAAAGTCTTTATGGAAGTCTGGGTAAGCTAATATGGGCGGTTCTATAAGTTTATTTTTTTAAAGTCTGGAATGCTTCATCACAGAACGGGTCCCATTTAAATGTTTCGGTTTTCTTAAGTAACTTTGTTAGGGGCTTTGCTATGGTTGAGAAAAATATATAAACCGCCGGGAGTATCCTATGAATCCGAGGAATGATTTTACTCCCTTTACGTTTTTGGGCGTGGGGTATGTTTTAGCAGCTTTAATCTTTTCGGGGTCTGGTTTAAGACCGTGTTCCGAAATTATATGACCAAGATACATTAGTTCCTTCTTCAGAAAAGTACATTTATCTGGTTGAAGCTTTAGGTTATTCTGACGTAAACAATTAAATATTCGTATAAGCTTTGAGTTATGTTTTTGCAGGTTATACCCGTAAAGGACTATGTCATCGATGTATACAAAGCAGTCAAATCCTTGTAGTCCCATTAAAACGTTGTTCATTAGACGTTGAAAAGTTGCGGGAGCGTTTCGTAGACCAAACGGCATACGGTTATATTCATAATGTCCAAAGGGGGTGCTGAAGGCGGTTTTGCACTTGTCTTCATTGTCCATTAGGATTTGATGAAATCCGCTTGCCAGGTCGAGGGTACTAAAGTAAGTTGCCCTCCCTAGTTGATCTAGTATGTCCGTGATATTTGGTAACGGGTATGCATCGGCAACAGTTACTTCGTTTAACCTGCGGAAATCGACCACAACTCTCCATCTCTTATTACCCTCCCTGTCAGCTTTTTTTTGGTTCCAAGAGCAAGGGGGAGTTCCAAGGACTAGCACTGGGTTGGATAATACCACTTTGTAGCATGTCATTCACCTGTTTATATATCTCGGTTTTTTGGGTGTCCGGGAGTCTGTAGGGTTTGGTAAATACGGGTGGTTTTTTTGGGTTAGTAATGATTCTATGTTTCAGCGCTTCTGTAAATGAGAGGTTGTCACCTTCGAGAAAAAATAAATCATTGTATTCTCTACAGATTTGGAGGATAGCTTGTTTTTCTTCACAATTACAGTGACTGAGATCAATTATTGATGTTAATTTATTTAGCCTGCCTTTGATTAGGTCGTCGGATTGACTAGAGATCAGGTTAAAATCACTGAGCTTGTCCCATTTGAAGTCTACGTCTTTAGTATTCACCGTTTGTTCTGTTTCCGAAGTGTTCATCATTAACACCTTTAATTTGGAGCTTTTGGGACTGGTTAAGGTTTCGCCCACGTATATTCCTGGCATGATTCGTTTTTTTTGAATGATTATATCGCCGGATATGTCCTGGTGTTTACTGTTTAACGGAAAGTCTATTATTTGTTGACTTCTGGGTTTTAAAGTGAGAGTTGCTCCTTCAGTCTTATATGCTGCTGAAACATTTTGTTCTTCAGTCTTTGCTGCTGAAACTTTTTCACCCAATCTTCTCTGTTTTTGCTTACTGTTCTGAAGGTCTGGGCAGGTGGCTCGTGATTCACATACTAGCTCATTGCGGATCAGGCTCGGTGCCTCGTTCGTAGAGCTGTATGGCTTTCTTCGATGCTCACCCCCAATACCCTTTGCCTCCCCTTTTTTCTTAAGCTTCAAATTACCATTGGCCATTGGAATCTTCAGGATGTGTTCCTTAAAATCGATTACACATCTGTATTTAAATAAAAAATCGTTTCCTAAGATTCCGTCATATGGCAGATTTATCTGTTCGGCAGGTATGTGAAAAGGATGATCCACGAGCATAGTATGATCCCTGGTTTTTAATTCTAAGTTACCATTTACCGTCCCCAGGGTTTTCAATGAATCACCGGCTAGTGTGGATATTGTGTAAATCTTGTCATCCTTTTTCTGACTCTTTAAGCACGGTGATTTCAAAAGACTTAAGTCGGCGCCGGTATCAATTAGAAAGGTCGTGTACATTTTCTCTGAGGGACTAACTCTAAGACGTATCGCTGGTTCCTTTAACTCGGGACAAAATGGTACGTGGAATAGATTTAGTCGGTGATTTGGTGTATATTGACGTGGCAGTCATTCGAAAAGAATGGCCGTGTGTCTCCTCCCGAATTACCTTGTTTCCTCTCTATATGAGTCGAACGAATACTATGAATTGAAGAATTAGAGTGCCGTTCAGCATGATTCTTTTGGCGTCTGGCCTCGTTTTCCGACTCTTGCACCCGAAAACAGTGAACATTTTGCCGATCGTTTTGTCTATTGGTGCTCCTAGAATTTTCACCAAAACGATTTTCAGAGTTTGTAGGATTGTTTCGGAACGGGTTACGCGTTGTTGTACCTTGTTGGTAATTTGTTGAAGCCGATCCATTCCTAGATATCTTGTATCTACACTCATTCTCTATGTGATTATTCCGTTCACAGAAATTGCATACAATGTTATATTCTCTCTTTATGCGTTCTCTATTCGGAAAATTGTTGGACTGCATGTGCCGATAACATGTGTCCTGTGTATGCACTGACTTACCACAGGTTTCGCAGACTATTCGATTAAATCTGTCATTATAGTTATATGGCCTGGGAGAGTTGTCCATTCGAGCAGCATGTGATACTACATGTGCAATCGACTGTTTTAAATTGTTTCCCCCATGGACTTTAGCTAGTATTTTTAATTGTTCGTTCTGTGGTCCACCCTCAAATGTTTGTACGGCCAATTTTATGTTTTCTTCTATTAAGTATTCCCTAACCAGCGCGTCTGCTGTTATTTCACGCGTGGCAGAGTTTAGAGTCCTTAGAGCATTCGCGACTCTATCGTCGTATTCCCGGATGGTTTCTCTGTAGTGTTGTTTCAGAGAAATCAACTCATTGTGTGCTCCCCTTTATATTCCGATTCGAGTTTATCTTTTAAATCCTTCCACTTAGCGATTTTGCTATACCTAATCAGATCGTAAGCATGACCCTCTAGTCTATTTTTGACTAGTTCTAAAAGTGTCTCGTATATATCCGGGTCTGCCTTTTTTATGGATCTAAATAAAACGTCTCCCCCGGAAGTAAATTTACCTAAGTCGCAGAGTTTCCCGTCAAAGGTGGGAACGATTCTGAAAACATCAGAAATTCCGACAGATAGAGCCATTTCAGGGGTTTTACTGTGTATCTGTTAATAGTGCATTTGTTTTTCCCCCTGCCTAGCCGCCTGCCTCGTGTAATATGGACTCGTAATAGTGAAAATTTAAAATAAATGGCGAAAATCTGTTATCAATTCAAAAAAATATGGTTAATTTTTAAAAGTACGGTTGTAAAAAGATTGGCCTTTCTTTTTGTTATTCAATATATATATATATATATATATATATATATATATATATATATATATATATATATATATATATATATATATATATATATATATATATATATATATATATATATATATATATATATATATATATAGGAAAGAAAAATAAATTGGTCCCAAAGGTGTAGAGAAAGAAAATTCGACGAAAAAGAAAATAAACGGAAATGTCGTCGAAATACTGAAATGAGAATCTTCAAAGAATATAGATAGAAATTTCTATCCAAAAAAAATGTTTGTTCTGTGAAAAGGAGAGCTTCCAAGTAGAAAATATTCAAATATTCCTAAAAAAGTAGAGAGAAAAGTCGCTAGAAAAAAAAAATTCTTACTCTACTTAGTATTGTTGTTGTACTGTTGATAGAAGACTTTGCCTTGAGTGTTGCTGTTTTTTTTCTTCAGTTTTCCTTAGTTGTTTCCTTTGTGTTTTTTTTTCTTAAATTTTTTGTTTCTCTTTTCCGCCAGCCAGACTTCACGTCCTAAAGTTGATTTGCTTATCCGGGTCTTGGCTGCTTTCTTTTTTTTTCTTCTTTTTTTCTTTGTTTTCTTTTTTTCGTTGTTTTATGTTTACCTTGTTTTTCGATGTTTTATTGTGGGGTTTTTGTTTTTTTGGTTATCTCTCTTGTGTTTTTTCTTCTCTCTTCCTTGTTTTTTCTTGAAAAAAAAATTTTTTTTTTCTTATAAAAAAAATTTTTTTTTGTATTGTTTTAAATTATGTTTTCTGTTTTATTTAATTTTTTTTTTCGGGATCTCGTTATCTGGGCATCCCACCGCTGCCATCAGTGTTATCGTCCGGCGCCGTGCTTCCTCGGTTGAGGGAAGAGCGGGGACCTTTTATTATTATTGTGTGATCACAAATTGCTTTTATTTCATTAAATTAGAGATAATTCAAAGTATTTATTTTTACAAGATTTATTTTATTTATTTTCTTCTTCTTAGTGTTACTCTTCAAACTGAACTGAACTAATTACTTAACTCAATTGCTACTTGATTTGAACTAAACTTCTACTTGATAACTTAACTCTTAAAACTTTCTAACTCAACTTTTTAATCTCAACTAGTACTTAACTCTACTGTTTCTGATACTCGACTGACTTTACAAAGGAATTTTTTCTCTACTTATAGAACATTGTGTTCTAATTTATTGGAAATTATAACATGAACAAAACACAAAATTTATCAAAGTCTCTATGACTATTAAATTGAATAAAATTTGAACGCAAATCAAAGTTACTATGTTTTGAAAGAATAAAAAGGTGCAGGTTATTAAATGTGCTGTAACTGGCAATATTGTGAATGTTTATGAATGGTATGTATTAAGTGAGAAAGTAAAATATGTTAAGGGCAGTTTTTAAGGATATGTAAAGAGATTCAGTGTTTAATTTAATAAAGGGTAGTATTCTGGAACACAACCGGTGTCCAAATGTTGAGAAGGAATTATTTTGCTGATGAATCTTTGAGAAGTGTTCTGCCAGGCAATTTGCTATGCCCATATCGGATTGGGCAATATTATTACTGCTTGGGTTGATGAGATTCTCAATTCGGTGTTTATATTTACGACCAGTTAATTGATTGATGTTTTTGAAAAGATCACGATTTGGTTTGATATTTCTAAGTGTGGAGATGTAGTTTTCATCTGCGAACTTTTTCAACTACTCATTTATCAGAGTGGATAGGATTTGGATCTGGCTTTTAATAAAGGGACAGTATCTTGTATGAAGTTTTCGGCGGAGTTGCTTTTTTAGGGGCAATAATTTGGTTAGGATGTTGGGCAACGGCTGTCCTAAATAGTTGTGAGGAATGGTTATCAGGGCGTTCTTGCTGAGAGCCTCCTTTAGAATTTGCTCTATTCTTGTAGATGCTTGATCAATTTCAGTAGGGAATAGGCTAGATGCTTCGGGGATACGCAAGTTAGAGAAACTTATGGCTATGTCCCTATTAACATTTCTCCATTTTGTTTTCGGGAAATTTGAGACAGGGTTTGACAAGTAGAGTGGGTCGAGAGAGGGGATTTGGATCGTGGTTTGAAGGGAACCATGATCAGAAGGAAATATAAAGGAGACTGTAGGTAGACCCGCGAGTGCACATCATCGGACTTGAAGAAGAAGTCGACTGTTGACTTGGCTGAGCTAGTGACACGAGTTGGCTGTAATGGGGAGTCAACGTATGTATATGGATAAGACAGGAGGACGGCTAGCAACTGACGACCATATTTGTTGCATTTGTTATCATTGAATTCTGTATGACGAGCATCCCAGTTTCCAGTCCTAATTCTTCGTAGGTCCATTGCCTTATAATAAAGGTAGCTGGTTTGCTATTTGGATGTTGGAAGGTGAAGAACTGATATTGTTCCTCTAACAGTTTTTTAACTGCCTTATCATGATCGACTAATGATCTGACTGTTATGGGAGTCCTAGATCTTTTTGTATTTGTGATGTAATTCGGGGGACCCAGGGCATTTTGCAGGGTGTAAATTATAGCTTGGCGGGGTTCTTTCATTTATCGGGATGGGAAGTTTCTTCCACATGGACGTTGTTGCAGCACAAGCAACAAACAATCACAACAAAGGTGAATAGATTTATCACCGACGAAAGATATGGAGAACAAACAATCACAATTCGACTGCAGACCCACCTATCATCAAGCCAGCGAAACTTACAACTTCGTAGCTCCAACGCCCTAAATGTATGCACAAGAGATCGCACCATAGGTTGTCGTGTGTGCTAAGTTCACAATAGCATTCAAGTACACTGGATATGGCGTGATCGATCGACCAATGGAGATTGGCAAACAGCATTGGATCATAGAACAGTTTTTGCGGTAATTGCTGTGCTATGATACGGCCCTTTTGATCTGATGATTCCAACGGCGAAGCAAAATACCTTGGATGAATGTATACAAATAGGGGCAGAGTTTCAAAAAATTCGACTGTTAGTATATTGGAGTGATCTTGTGCGGTTAACATTGTTTTATTTGCGTTCAAAAGGTCAATTAATGTAGAATTCAAGTTAATAGATAATAAACATTAATTAACGTTGGCATTTTACGCAATTGTTTTTGTTGTTTGAACTACGATCGCTGGCGTTAGATTTTCTGAGGGGCTTCCGGCTACAATATTGGCCATTCCGGGTTGGCGGACCACAACTGGCGAACTAAACTGGTCCTTCGAGCCGGAGTCTAATATCCGCAAATATCATCTAGCAGTGAGCCGGATTTTAACATCCGCCAATCCAACAGAGGATTACGTCCAGTGGGAGAAATGCTGATGTGTGTACCAAGGTAGGTGGCAATTTTTCATAACTCATATAATGATTAAATCCTGGTGGACATAAGCGAGGAGTGTTGTAAGTTATGTGCCTGTGAAAAAGAGGCTTTAGTGTGGTTGTGGTTACATTTTTTTACGAAACCAAGTGTTGTGGTCGTGTGTGTCTCCAGCGAGGTGGTTGTCCATAGTTACGCGAATCAGATTATAGAATTTCCTTCGAGTGATTAGGGATTTTTGTGGTCGTGTGTGTCTCCAGCGAGGTGGTTGTTCGTCGTTGGA
This sequence comes from Microdon myrmicae, assembly GCA_963931805.1. Taxonomy (NCBI): domain Eukaryota; kingdom Metazoa; phylum Arthropoda; class Insecta; order Diptera; family Syrphidae; genus Microdon; species Microdon myrmicae. The sequence goes on from CAWVOU010000008.1 coordinate 284,764, forward strand.
ATACTTGAGTCGGATCGTGGATTGGAAGCCTTTTGTGGGGATTAAGAATTCAATATTTTAACTCAATCGGTGAACACAATTATTTGGGGCATTGGTTGTACGTACCACCTGGCGTTTTGCATTTAGGCTGGCCAGTGGAGTGTCCTACTTGAAATTCAGAATTAGAATCTTGACTGTTGGGTATACAAAATACAGTGTCTTACAAATAATTTATGAAAATAAAAGAAAATTAAACGAAAAAAAGCGTATTAATTATTGACATTCCTTACAGGGCGAGTTGGATCTTGCGAAAACGCCCAGCTACATCATAGTGTACCTAAGGTAATTCGACGCCGGAATAAACGACTGTGTGGTAAAGATAGCTTGCGAAACGGATCGAGTATTTTAAGGGCAGTTTGCAATTATTTCTCATCAAATCAAAATATTATTTGAATAATAAAATAAATCGACAAATAACCACCCACGATCGTACTGGGCAAGACACCCTTCCCTTTTCATCCGAACCTTCTCCGGCTCCTATCAGACTTGGCCGGAGTTCAAAGGCTTGTTCGAGAGCCTCATCATTAGGAACACCCCCATCTCCAATGTGCACCGGCTGCATTACCTCAAGGCTAACTTGAGTGGAGAAGCGGAGCGTCTACTAAGAAATACTGCGACAGTCGACGGCAATTTCGAGTCAGCATGGGCAACCCTGGTCAAAACGTATCAACCCCTGCGGTTGCTCAAAGATAACCAGTTCAGTCTGCTGTTCCATCAGCCTGCACTCACACACGAATCGGCTGAAGAAATCAAGGAGTTCACAGACACTACCTCAACTGCAAAATAGTCGCACCTACGGTTGGTATGCGAGGTAACTCAATTCTGGGCACCCTTTTTATGTCCAAATGCCTACTTCCCCACATCACACCTCCCCAAGTATCGACGAGTGTGTCTCACTACAACACTGTGACCACGTTCATTCGCAACTATCGCGCTTCGTAGGCTTATATTAGATACATACCCGATTATGGGCGCACAAATTGGAACATCTTCCATGCCACATTAAACGAAAAACCCCACCAACTTTCTCTTCCCATTGGCAGGAACCTAACGACGGTTGAGATAAATAATGCTGCATTCTAGTTGAAACTTCAGAGACTCATGTCCCGAAGTACAAACTTGAAAAGACTTATCAGATTCTCCATGACGACTTCATACTTCGTCTCAGCCGGGAGTGTAAAAAGCTCTGCAGAATGAGATATCGCCACGGATTTATGCAAAGCAAATTATTATTGCGATCCACCATTCACAATATTGGTACATTAAATCAACAGAGAATCCAAAACAGTGGTACCCAACAATTGGAAAACAAACTGAAAGGTATTCAGATGGACCAGAGCGTTTATAAAAGTGTTAAAACGATATGTGACACTTCTCGTATCACCGGGCCAATCATAAACAACGATGTTCGTGTCAATAATGACACGAATAAATAAAATATCATCGGAGAGATCTTTGAAAATAATCATGGGCTTACTCTCGAGGAGGGTGAACCGAATACTAATGCGATCATTAGTTCAGAGGTCCACAATAAATTAGACAACTTTAACGAGCCAATTGTCGTCTTTGACCCAACTAACAGTGCATACTTCGATGACACACGTAACGATGGTCACGGTTTCGTCACCCCAAATACCTTACAGAACCTTATTAAATCTCGAAACCCTAAGAAGCCAACCGGTATCGACATAGCATACCACACGTTGCGAAGGCTCTCTGCACTATTTTTTATAAAGCTCTCCACTCTTATCAACCATGCGTACAACATAGCATACTTACCCCAAGCGTAGAAGCATGCTAGTTTGTCCAATAGCAAAAGTTCGGAAACCAACGTATCACCCGTCAAGCTTTCGTCCTATCTTGCTCCTCACTTGCATCAGCAAAATATATGATAAATTCATCAAGGCCTATGGCAAATAGTGTGCAACATTAGATGCGTTGAAACAATATTACGGATGTGTTTCAAGTTGCATTGTGAGAATTTTGCGTTCGGCAATTTGCATGGAGTGTTATATGTTTGGACATATGCGTATATGTATGTAGATATTATCGATTATTGGTACAACGATTGTTGGAATTTTGCATACAGCATACATGCGTATAAATGTCATGTGTACGCGAATTTTAGAATCTGGAAGTTTTTTGAATATTCGAGTATTGGATGTTACATGGCTGTAAATATCAGGGTAATGAAATTCTGTATGTAGCATATATTATCATGTGAGTGGCCCGTTCACGGACTGCGCATCCTTTGGATTATCCGGAAGGAGTAAAGACATACATCCACGTATTCATCAAAACCTATACGGGCGCCCAATGTTCTTCGAGGCCCCGGAAACAAGGTGGCGCACCAGGAATACATTACAGCCTCATCCTATTTAATATCTACAACTAAGACGGGAGACGACTCAACTGTAACCTGGACGAACTGTATCGATATTGCAGGCGATGGAAAATTCGGCTTAATCCTTCCAAAACAGTAGGCATAACTCTGAGTAGTAACCACTCCCAACCTACTTCTCGATATTCATCGAATATTCGAATACAAATAGGTGGTACTACGATTAGACCACAAGACTGGTGAAATACCTTGGGCTCATTTATACCCCAAAAATTAATCTCATCAAACATGTGACCCGCATTCTTCGAAGAGGCCTCGGTCGAGCTAAGCAACTGCACAATACCTTAAAGTCCAAATTCTCTGCTATAAGCAGCTTATCCGATCTGGAATATCGTACGCCTTTCCCATATGGACTTTTATATCTTCGGCCCAAATTGAAAGGCTTCGAATTTTCGAAAGGAAACTCCTTAAAAGATGTGGCAACAAGTCTAGTAAGCCTGGCGGTCATCATTACACCAATTCTCTCCTATATGAAGCTGCCTCCGTTACCCCTATCGACGAGTATTTGCTCAAATTGGCATACAAGTACCGCAAAACCACACAGGACAGGGAGAACCTACTTGTACGAGCCTTGGGTTTTTGACCCTTCCCTCGTTCTAATCCTTCGAATCCGACCACCACAATTTCTTCTTCAGTAATAAATTGAAGAAAGCACCCTTCCCAACCCTACCAGTCTTGTATGATTTACTTCCCACCATCTCTCCCCTTTTCCTTTTCAGATATTTCGAGACCGAGCCCAACATCCTCAAGTAAGTGGGAGATTCTGGTTGCCGCAAAATGACCAGAAGCCAGAGACACGATGAAGAAGACATTTGTTCTTGTCTGGTTTAAATCGGCCTCATACCACTGTTTTTACGAGGATCAATAAAATCACGAAGGCCGAACATACGACCAGCGGACTATCCGTAGATTTAACCGCATCAAAGAAGTAATACTTGAATAATTATTAAATAATAATCAAAAGCAAGACTAATAAAACAATCTGTAAAATTAACTTTGTTGATAAATTGTTCGCGAGACAGGTTCAAGTGGAGTTATTGCATTCCCATTTGTAAACCGGTGTTTTCCAAGTAATAAGCAGCTAAGATAAATTAAGAGCACGTTTATGGGACCAACCAAGCTCCCAGAGCCAGTGGCTAGATACAATGAGGATCCTCTGGTATGTCTTCTTGGACGTTGCGTATTCTTTCCCCCGATTTAATATAAGTAAATAATCACCCTTCCAATAAGGTGACGGATCAATTATTAATGAAAAACAAGTAACTCAACAGGACAATCGTCTAATACACCAACCTTACATCTGACTAAAGTACAAACATATTATATTCATTTTTTAATTATATATTTACATAGATAGGTACACTTATTTGTTTATATATTTATTCATTTATTTGTTCCTCTTTTTTTTCCCAGTAAATTCAAGGTTTTTTTCGTAGTTTCTTGCAAATCATTGTTTGCTTCTTCTATATAAATATTTTTTATCCCAACGTTATTATCCAGCTGAAAGTTATAAAATAAACATCAAATGGCTGTATGTTAATTGTGCGGCAAGCATATTGTATATTTTAATAAGGAATAAACAATTATCTATCTATCTCTCCACAATAAAACAATTCTCTATTCGCTCTGACGGAGAACTAAAACGAAATCGATATAAAATAATGTTTGAATCTGTATTTAAATTGTGTGGCAAGCATATTCTATATTTTAACACGAAATAAAGAATTATCTATCTCTCCCCAATAAAAAGAAATGCTAGTCACTGACGGAAAACTAAAACGAAACCATCAATTTGCCATTCTTATCGCTTACCAGGCTGTCGATACGAATCTTGGATGTATAGTCATTGAATACCCGTCTCCTCAATGGGTTACACCTCATGTTTGATCCTTGTTTCCTTCGAATTACCGCATTCCCCTAACTGATCGATTTCCATTTCCATTTGTTTCTTCTGTTCGTGCTCCGATGACTTATCCAATTCATTTCCAGTGAGGTGCTGAGCTACATTTAAAATGTACCTTCTTAATGAATTCTTTACCGCATTTTTTGCAACTGAATTTATTTTCGCTAATATGGATTCGAAGATGGCACTTCAGGTTTTTGGAATATCCAAAGCTCTTGTCACAAGTCGGGCATTTGAAGGGTTTTACACCCGTGTGCTCGCTCTTGTGGTTCTTCTTGACCATGTTGCTAGAGAATCGAAGGACAAAGTATTGACATTTGTAAGGTTTTTCACCAGTATGTATTCTCACATGGCATCTTACTTCTCAACTAGTCACAAAGGTTTTATCACAATGATCGCGACTGAAAGGTCGCACATTGTTGTTCGTCAGTTCGAATCACACGATCTTCTTCACAATTATTTCAAACGCTATAATTGGTGACTACGACGTGATCTGTACACACAGCATAGCATACACTTCCCATAGTAAAGCAGAACTTCACACACGGTCAAGACTTCCGCATAGAGCACAGCATCCGACGTTTTCTCGTTTCTCTCTCTCGTTCGTCCGTCGTCCGCATACGAATCTAATCGTAACGAAGTTACTGCGGCGGGAGTGGTGTAGCGATTCTAACAGATACACACGATTCACAAGCGAAATAGTGAAGAACACCGAACGAAAAAATCGAATAAGAAAAATACATCAGAACCGTATACCAAGCGACAAATAAAAATAATTCACACCAGTGGAGTATACTCGAGTCTGGAAATCAAATTCTACACACGGCCAGTAGCCTCGTGTGTAACGCTTAGGTCAAATTTTTTTCGTGATTCGAGCTGTCATAGCGTCAATTCGAATCACACGATCTTCTTCACTATTATTTCAAACGCTATAGGTTCAACCTCATGTTTGATCCTTGTTTCCTTCGAATTAGCGCATTCTCCAAACTGATCGATTTCCTTTCCCAGTTGTTTCTTCTGTTCGTGCTCCGATGACTTATCCAATTCATTTCCAGTGAGGTGCTGAGCTACGTGTCTTTAAAAATGTACCTTCTTAATGAATTCTTTACCGCATTTGTTGCAACTGAATTTATTTTCGCCATTATGGATTCGAAGATGGCACTTCAGGCTTTCAGAATATCCAAAGCTCTTGTCACAAGTCGGGCATTTGAAGGGTTTTATACCCGTGTTTTACACCCGACCATGTTGCTAGAGAATCGAAGATTTGTAATGTATTGACATTTGTAAGGTTTTTCACCAGTATGTATTCTCACATGGCACCTTACTTCCCAACTAGTCACAAAGGTTTTATCACAATGATCGCGACTGAAAGGTCGCACATTGTTGTGCCGTCTCATATAAGCATCGAGTTGATGTTGAGTCGGAAAATCGCGATTACATATTTCACAAATCTTTAATGAGACTCCCGTCGATTGCTTCGGGATTTCGCTATTTGTGGCTTCAGAAACGAGACCATTTTTTTTCGTCAATGCAGTGGGTGCTCCCAATGTCGAAATTATCCCTGATTAAATCATCCTCTACAATTTCATGTTTGATGCTAATTTCGTTTGAGTTCGTGTTTTGCTGTATTTGGAAGATTTCTTTATCCAGCGATTTCCTTTGCGTGTGTTCCAATGAGTTATTCACTTCAGCTCGACTTAGATGACGGTTTGAGTGTTTTTTAGAATCTCCTCTCTCCTGAATTCTTCGCATGCGGATTTATTACGGATTCGAAGATTCCACCGCAGGCCTTGAAAATATCCAAAGCTCTCGTCACAAGTTGGACATTTGAAGGGTGTTTGGTCCGTGTGCTTGCTCTCGTGGGTCTTTTTGACCGAGTTGCTATAGAATCGAATATCACAGTATTGACATTTATAAGGCTTATCACCAATATGTAGTCTCACATGGCACCTTAATTCCCAACTACGCACAAAGGTTTTATCACAATGATCGCAACTGAATGGTCACTCATTATTGTGGCGTCTCATACGAGTATCGAGTTGATATTGATACCTACAACCGTAATTACAGACCTCACAAAACTTTAGGGAAACGATTTCTCGGTTTGTGGCCTCAGAAACGGGACCATTATCAGTCAATACAGAGTCTGCTGCAAAACACTATAAATTCCTTTATATAAAGTAGATACCACCAACGCAGAATATATTTTACGTATGTTTGTTGAGGTGGTGGTATAAATGTTGAGAATTGAACAGTCGACGGCTGGTCTGACCCAACACAACCGTCAGCCCGTGGGAACTTCACACAATTCTGTTTGTTCTTAGACTTGAAGTTGGCACTAATCCTATCTGCCAATCAACTGCCAGATTCAAGCGACTGAAGATCGAACGGAAAAAGGAAAACGTGCCTCGAAATATAATCTGAATTTTTACAAGTATTCCTTATCAACCAGCAAATCGCTTAACGACCAATTCTCTTATCCAAACCAGTGCTATTTAACAGTGTGGAAGAATTCCCGTCTTGTTTTCTTTTACAATAAATTAATAATATCAATCACTGCTAACTCTGGACTTTTATTCATTGAAGACTAATGAGCCCGAGTCACCTTTCAACCAACACGTTATGGGCCCAGAACAGCAGTAAAGGGGTTTCGTCGGGCATCATCAAGGAAAGTGGGAGGAAAATCTACAAAAACAGTCCAGAGCGGGAGAGCTGGGCAACGTGACCCACAAATCGTCAAACGTCGGAGCAGCCATCGCACAGCAATTTAACGGTGAACAGCATATACTATAGTCAAGTCAGTCGAATTGCATCCTCTCAATCAAATGGACTCCGTCAAATCCCAGTAGGAAATGCTAAACGCAGACAGCCGGGGTAACGTCAACTTCATCTCATGGCGATTCAAACTGAACCGAGCACTAAAGAATAAGGACCTGTAGGAAATCGTAACAGGAGACAAGCTTAGACCGACAGGGGCTGCGTCACCTGATACCACCTCAGTTTGGATCAAGAAGGATGTCGAAGCTTAAACGCTGATTTATATTAATTTAATATAAAATATAAAAAGATTTATTGCCTATAAGTATACAGACTTAACAAATGAGCGGGACGTTCATAGCGAATGTATCTCTCATGGCGTCGTTTAATGCTCTACTGCAGCAACGCTGCTCGCAGGGTGATTCTCGCACAAACCGCTCTCTCTCTCTTTCTATACTCACGCATGCATACATAAGAGCACACTTATGCGGATTCGGTAGGAAGGTCGCCATCATCACCGGCACTACAACCAGGATCCACCGGTGTTTGTCGATAGCTCTACGTAGTACGCGTGCACCGATAAAACTCGGTCATATGGTGACAGAATCACAAAAGGCAGAAGTTAACTTGAAGCCAGCTTTATTAATACACGTGTTGAAGGAAAATTAATGACAGATGGTGTTTCTTCTGTGAATGTTGATGGTAGACTGACGAAATGGCATAACTGCCAATTCAAAAGGCGACGCTATGACATCATCGTCGTGACAATGATGGCCAGTTCGTGCCAGCTGCTGCGCAACTGGTATACATGCGAATGTACTCGATTTCTCCAGTACATTCCAGCACATTTAATTGCCTATCCACAACATTCCGCCCGCCTTCGCCAATCATTGACGAATCATTTCGTTCCAGGGGACGGTGGCTAGGGGCCGGGAGTGCGCGGTCTGCTGGTGGCGGTTGGTCTTGGTCGGCTGTCTACTTTCGCGTTGATGGTCGGTTGAGAGGGGGCCGCCCACCCTGAGGAGCGCTGGAGGCTTGAGGGTCTGGGATGGCCCGTATGAGCGATGGCGACAGGAACCCCTTTCCCATCGTTGATGTCCGTTGCCTCTTGTGGTCGCGGGACCGGCCAGTTGATCCGGGTTGGAGTTGTAAGGTCGCAACCCACGATCAATGACCACGTGATGACTGGTGATGGGTCTAGCTATGTCGAGACCGGTGGTGGTGCCATGTACTGCGCACGTTGGCGCTCGTCTGGAGTGAGTTGCCGGCAGGTTGCGACCGTTGGGGGTGTGTGCTGTAACGTGGAGTCGGGTGCGGTGTCTACCCTGGCACTGTCCGCGTGTCCTGTCGTAGTGGCAGTCACGGGCCAAGTGCCCGCCGGGGTCGTCGGAATGCAGCCTCTGTGGATGCACAGAGGGGCGTGCTTTCTTACTGGAGTTCGAGAGACCGCTGGTTGCCGGGTAGCGCCGCCCGCCAAGCGGGGCACTGCGCGCTCCTGGTCCTGCTGTGGTGGCTACAGGTGGTAGCGGTTGGCCTGGGTAGCTTTGGACCTGGGCAGGAGCTTGACCACGTGATGTCCTGGGTGTGGTGGGGTGCCTTGAAGTGTTCAAGTGGGTAAGCTCCTGGTTCCTCGATTGCGCCTGCAGTGGTTCGGCGGGCGGGGGGTATGTCTTGTAGTTGGGGAGGGCAAGTGATCGGTGGCTGGTAGTTGAATGGGCTTCGTATGTGGCCACTGGGGCCGATTCCGGCGAGGCGTCCTTTGGGTTCTCTGGCGGATGCGGCGGCCGTCTGTCGGAAGGACGACCAGTTCCTCTGGGTCGGAGTTGTAAATTCGTAACCCACGAGGAATGGCCATATGATGGCTGGTGACAGGCCTTGTCACCTTTGCGCTGGATGATGTGGTGGGTGCTGACCCTGTTAGCACCCATCCCAGTTCAGTGGCCTGCGCGACGAGGCCGGAACGTTGGTCCTTCCCTATGCCTTCGAGGATGATGTTGGGGTATATGTCTGCCCCAAGGATGATGTCCTCCTTCTCGGCGGAGGCGATGTTCGGATTTGCAAGTTCCAGATCCGCCACGAACGAAAGATCCCTTGTCGTTGATTGTGGTGGTGGTGTATACACTGAGAGCCCTGACAGGATGAAGCGCCTTAGTGTCCATTGGCTCCAGCCGTGGAGGCGAGGAGTGATGCTGATGGCGGCCTGAGTCCTGGTGACAAGGCCACGAGTGCCCCCATCACCGTAGGTTGGGACGGGCGATGCTTGGCGTCGGAGGTGCAACCTTCGGGCGAGTGATGTTGAAATGAAGGTGCCGCTGAAGCAGCGGTCCAGCAGAGCACGGACTTCAATCCTCTGTTCGGTCTCCGACGTCACGATGATTCTGGCTGTTCGCAGCAACGCGGAATGCTGTGAAGGGGTGCTGATTGTATATGCGCAGACCCCTTCCTGACGGTCGATCCGGGGGGCGGGTCCTTTGGGTCGTTGCGGCGGTGATGTTGCCCCGTCGATGGCGGTAGACCGGACATGCAGCAGGGTGTGATGTCTCCGCTGGCATCAACGGCACGTCTTGTTGGAGTGGCAGTCACGCAGGCGGTGGCGACCCAAGCAGTTGGCGCACAGGTTTCTTTTGTGTGCGAAGGACTTCCCACGGCCAGGTGTGAGTGATCGAAAGCCCCCGCAAGCGTAGATCGTGTGTGCGGCCCTGCAGAATGTGCAAGCGCCCTGTTGCTTTACGGGTGTTGGCGGTGTTTTGTGCATCGGGACACTGGGCTGGTTAGTCACCCGGCCGGCTACTGTTGCTGGAACAGTCGAATTCGTGGAAGGCATTGGCGTTGGATCTGACACGGATCCTATGTACGCCGTGCCCACTGCTTGCTCTGGAGTCCGTGTGATGGTAGCCAGTCTCTCTGGGTCGGAGTTGTAAGTTCGCAACCCACGAGGAACGGCTATGTCATGGTGTGCCCCACAATGCGTGCGCGGCATCGTCTTCTGTAGGGGCTTCGGCACTGGGTCGATCATCGGGACCTCGGGTAGGTTGGGCTTTGGGCAGGCGGCACTCTGGTCGGCGGCCTGCTCACTCTTATCCACTGTTCTGGGGTGCAGTTCCGTTTCTGATGGCCCAATGTCGGCCATTGGCAGCTGCACTGGGGGCAGGTCGCTAAGGTGGAGGCGGTTGGTGCTGTTGACCATGGTTGGGGAGGCTGACTTGAGCACGTACTGAGCCTCGAGGAGCTTCGTCTGTTCCTCCAGGTATATTTCTTCGGTTTCGCCGAAACAATCCTCCGCGAAGTATGCGTGTTGTAGATGGTCCGGTGTCGCCGTGACGAAGATTTCGTGGTGCCGTTTGGAGAAGGGTTCCCATTCGGCGCGGAGTGCATGTTTGGTTACCTCGATTGCTGTCGGACTTCGTTGTCCCTTTTCCTGTATGTTGAGGAAAGTGCCAGAGATGGTGGCCTGTGCCGCGAATTGTATTGGAGCAGCTGTCAAAGAGACGTTGGTTTGAACTATCGTTGTAGAAAGTTCGTCATCCTGCTTTCGTTTTGCACCAACAGCGGTTTCCATTGAATTTTTCTTCAACAAATCACCTAGCGTTTGATTTGCAATGATCATCTGGCGGCCGCTGTCCTCCGATCCACGACTTAAGGAATCCTTGGAACTGTCATCTTCTTTTATGCATGTCCTTACATTTGTACTCGACTCAGGTTGGTGATGAACAGATGTATGATCTCTGCCGACCGAGGAATGTCGTCGGTCGAGATCTTTGGTGTTCCGCCGATTGAGGAATGTCATCGGGGCACCGTTGTCCAAGTGTTCGCCGTCGCCGCCGCCACCACTATCGTTACCATTGTCGGCTCCGTTGTGCATAGTGTAGTGAGAAAACAAATGATCTCTTCCGAGCGAGGAATGTCGTCGGTCGAGATCTTTGTTGTTCCTCCGACAGAGGAATGTCGTCGGGCAACCGTTGTGTTGCCTTTTCGATGTATTTGCCATCATTCGCTGCTGTACTGAGCTTGGCTTCGGTAGATCGGTGTCTCCCTTTACTGTAGCGTAATCTGGTCGGCGATTCGTTCTTTCAATTCCTTGGAGGTGGCAATGATCTCGTCTGTCCTCTTCTGGTGGCAGCGATTCTAATATAAGATCATGATCGGCCGCTTGCCCTGCACTCCTTTGTTCAAGTGGCTCCTCATTCTCATTGAGCGATGCACCTAACAAAGGTGATTCAGAAAACAAATATTTAAGGGGTGATCGATAGCTGGCATGGAATGAAGGATATAACGTTTTGTCTCTGCCCAGCCACTTCGCCTCTTGGTCTGGGGGAGCATTTCCCTTATTATCGAGAAGACATGAAGTTGAGTTGTTAGCTTGTAAAATAAGATCACATGCAATTCCCTCTAACAAGATCGGAGTAATTTCGGCACTGTTAAGCAACTCATCGGACGGGTTGTCTACCAAAGCTTCTTTGTCATTGTTATCGTTAAATCCAGCAACCACTGCACCTGGTCTCTCTCGGCTGTCGTCTACTACATCGGAAAATTCAAATTTGTCTTTTGCCTTTTCGCATTCATCGGAATCAAATATTAAATTTAAACCTAACTCATGGATAGCACTGGCGTTTAAGCGTCGTTTTATTTGACTTACTTGCCTTGTGGGAGTGGAATACTTCGCTGAGAAGTCAACTGCAATATTCTTGTAATTCTTTTAGGCCATAGCTGCATCGACTGTTCCGTTCTTCACTGTTGTCGTGTTGTTCTTCAGGTGTTGTGCCGCGAGCTGGGCGGCGATGGATTTGATCCAGAGCTTGCTGAATCCGATGTGTTTTGCCACGAACTGGGCGGCGATGGATTAGATCCACAGGTTGCTGGATCCGATGTGTTTTGCCACGAACTGAGCGGCGATGGATTTGATCCAAATTGGCACTGGATCCGTTTCGAAGGACCAGAAATGTTTGTTGATAACTCTACGTAGTACGTGTGCACCGATAAAACTCTGTCGTATGGTGACAGAATCACAAAAGGCAGAAGTTAACTTGAAGCCAGCTTTATTAATACACGTGTTGAAAGAAAATTAATGACCGATGGTGTTTCTTCTGTGAATGTTGATGGCAGACTGACGAAATGGCATAACTGCCAATTCAAAAGACGACGCTATGACATCATCGTCGTGACAATGATGGCCAGTTGGTGCCAGCTGCTGCGCAACTGGTATACATGCGAATGTACTCGATTTCTCCAGCACATTCCAGCACATTTAATTGCCAATCCGCAACAACCGGTATCCGGTCGTTTTCCGAGACTTGTTAAATTGTCCATAATAATTTGTTTTTCCGGCCAAGGTTACTATACTAGCCTTGTGCCAATCTTTCTCAGGATGTCGCTGAAGGAAAGAAGGTGGAAATCTTCAAAAGATACCTCTGGACCGATTCAGAGGCATGCTGGGGTTTTATCGACTAAAACCAACTCCCGCCCGGCACATATTCCCGTTGATCCCCGCGGAACTTTCGTTTAGATATTTCATTGCGGGGCGGGACGGCGTAGGGAACGGTGTGATTATGTGGTTGTAGATGAGCTGTTTTGCCTTGTGAGAGAGGCCTCTAGGTTTCCACAGCACCCGTCTGCAGAGGTTAAGTTGTGCTGAGGCTTTATGAAGGGAACTTTCGATGCGGGTTGAGAATGACCAGTCGTTAGAAGGGGTTACTCCCAAATATTTTAGAGTTTTGGAAGGTTTTGTGAGGGTATTATTAAGATTGAGTTTAATTTTGTTGTGGCAACGTTTAGTGTTCTTTGTGCAATGAGCGTTTTTGCCCTTAAACACTGTTAGCTGGGTTTTGGTTGGGTTGAGACCATTCCATCTATTTGTTCAAGTATGCTGAGATGTGCGGAAGGAAGTCGTTAACGTGGTTTCTTGCCGCTTTGACAAATCTGCTGCTAGAGGAAATTAAAGTATCGTCAGCATAATTTAGCATTACAAGACTAGGTGGAGGTTGGGGAATATTGTATGTGTATAGAAGATATAAAAGTGGTCCGAGAATGGATCTGTAGTATTCCGCGCCATACTTTAACGGTAAACCCGAGAGAAGAGCGCGAAGTGTTGTGTGTGTAAAATGAAAGAGACCGAAAGGGTTTGGTTGAAATAAAAAATACGCTAATTTTATTGGCATTCGAATCGGAGTTTCGGATATGGTTTTACATGAGAGTAAAAGTGGACACTTTGGTGCACACGGCTAGTGGTTCGGCCTCTGTAATTCTACTGATCACGAAATCGAAAGTCACTGCCCTTTTATAGTTTTTTCCGTTGACTTTTGTAAATTATTCTAGTGTCAAAATTCCAAGAAGCACAGAAAGACTTTGCGTGCTTCCATTGGAATTTTGTTCTGAGAATCGTTTGAGGATTTTTTTGGATAGATTCTGGGAAGAGGAATCATGAAATGCGTTTTAAATCAAGCATTTCATGATGTTAGGATTTTGGGAATGGAGTCAATGTACGACGAATTAACTTTTGGTTTAATTATTTGTTCATGTGACTCAATATGGAATTTAAATATAAGGCAATAGGGTATTTGGGATTTGGGTTATGATTTGATGTTATTGGGGATTTGGATAGGAGTATCGATTTAGGATCGCTACATCCGTCCCCTCTTTAGAAAAGAAAATTAATCTAGACGAGATTAATTTTCTAGAATGGGTGAAAAGCAAAGGGCGGTAGCATTTCAATTTCGCGATAGTTTACATTTGTAATTGGGGCGGTATCTATTGTTAGCAATAATGGTGATAATGATAGTAATATTTTAGTAAAGATATTATCTATTTGATATGTGCATTCTTGTTATATTATTTTTGTCTTTTGTGTACATACATTTGTTTGGGTTTTTTTTTTTTTTTTAGTATATATGAGTTCAATCTTATTTACTAACAATCATTAGATTTTGTAAAAGAATAGGGGAAAATTGTTTTAAGTTATAAGTGTACGTTTTGTTTTTTTATGTATATATATTTCTTTTGGTTTTTCTTTATTGTTTAATATTTGAATTCAATCTTACTTGCCAATAATCATTAAATTTTGTTTATGTGTAAAAGAATATTGTTTTTTATTATTATTATACATTTTGTTTTTTTTTTTTTTTGGTGTATATATATTTGTTTTGGTTTTTTCTTTATTATTTAATATTTGAATTTAATCTTACTCACTAACAATCATTAAATTTTGTTTAATAGTTTAGGTATTTTCTATAATTTGTTTTTCATTATATCCTTTAAGTATTTTAGATTTGCAGATGTAAACATTTTGTTTTGTTTATATTGTTTGTTTATAACTCTAAGTAGTCCGCGTGTAAACCAATAAAACTTTGTCGTAGGAGACAGAACCACAAAAAGGCAGAAGTGAACTTGAAGGCAGCTTTATTAATTGATGTATTGATTGACAATTATTGACCGATGGTGTTTATTTGATGAAGGTTGATTGCCGACTGACTCATTGGCATAACTGCCAATTCAAAAGGCGGCGCTATGACATCATCGTGGTGACAATGATGGGCAGTTGGTGCCAGCTGCTGCACAACTGGTATACATGCGAATGTACTAGATTTCTCCAGTATATTTCAGCACATTTAATTGCCAATCCGCAACATTCCGCTCGCTCTCGCCGATCATTGGCGAATCATTTTGTTCCAGGGGACGGTGGCTAGGGGCCGGCAGTGTGCGGTCTGCTGGTGACGGTTGGTCTTGGTCGGCTGTCCACTTTCACGTGGATGATCGGTTGAGAAGGGGCCCCCCGCCCTGAGGAGCGCTGGAGGCTTGAGGGTCTGGGATGGCCCGTATGAGCGATGGTGACAGGAACCTCTTCCCCACCGCTGATAACCGTTGCCTCTTGTGGTCGCGGGACCGGCCAGTTGATCCGGGTTGGAGTTGTAAGGTCGCAACCCACGATCAATGACCACGTGATGACTGGTGATGGGTCTAGCTATGTCGAGACCGGTGGTGGTGCCACGTACTGCGCACGTTGGCGCCCGTCTGGAGTGAGTGGCCGGCAGGATGCGACCGTTGGGGGTGTGTACTGTAACGTGGAGTCGGGTGCGTTGTCTCCGCTGGCACCGACGGCACGTCTTGCTGGAGTGGCAGTCGCGTAGGCGGTGGTGACCCAAGCAATTGACGCATAATTTTCGTTCCTGTGCGAAGGACTCCCTACGGCCAGGTGTGGGTGATCGGAATCCCTCGCAAGCGTAAATGGCGTGTGAGGCCCTGCAGAATGTGCAAGCGCCCTGTTGCCTTACGGGTGTTGGCGGTGTTTTGTGCATCGGGACACTGGGCTGGTTAGTCATCGGGCCGGCTACTGTTGCTGGAACAGTCGAATTCGTGGAAGGCATTGGCGTTGGATCTGACACGGATCCTATGTACGCCGTGCGCACTGCTTTCTCTGGAGTCCGTGTGAAGGTAGCCTGTCCCTCTGGGTCGGAGTTGTAAGTTCGCAACCCATGAGGAACGGCCATGTCATGGTGTGCCCCACAATGCGTGCGCGGCATCGTCTTCTGTGGGGGCTTCGGCTGATCGATCATCGGGGCCTTGAATAGGTTGGGCTTTGGGCAGGCGGTCTCTGATGGCTTGATGTCGGCCATTGGCAGCTGCACTGGGGGCAGCACGCTAGGGTGAAGGCGATTGGTGCTGTTGACCATGGTTGGGGAGGCTGACTTGAGCGCGTACTGAGCCTCGAGGAGCTTCGTCTGTTCCTCCAGGTATATTTCTTCGGTTTCGCCGAAACAATCCTCCGCGAAGTATGTGTGTTGTAGATGGTCCGGTGTCGCCGTGACGAAGATGTCGTGGTGCCGTTTGGAGAAGGGTTCCCATTCGGCGCGGAGTGCATGTTTAGTTACCTCGATTGCTGTCGGACTTCGTTGTCCCTTTTCCTGTATGTTGAGGAAAGTGCCAGAGGTGGTGGCCTGTGCCGCGAATTGTATTGGAGCAGCTGTCAAAGAGACGTTGGTTTGAACTATCGTTGTAGAAAGTTCGTCATCCTGCTTTCGTTTTGCATCAACAGCGGTTTCCATTGAATTTTTCTCCAACAAATCACCTAGCGTTTGATTTGCAATGATCATCTGGCGGCCGCTGTCCCCCGATCCACGACTTAATGGATCCTTGGAACTGTCATCTTCTTTTATGCATGTCCTTACATTTGTACTCGACTCAGGTTGGTGAGGAACGGATGTATGATCTCTGCCGACCGAGGAATGTCGTCGGTCGAGATCTTTGTTGTTCCGCCGATTGAGGAATGTCATCGGGGAACCGTTGTCAAAGTTGTCGCCGTCGCCGCTGCCACCACTGCCGTTACCATTGTCAGCTCCGTTGCGCATAGTGTAGTGAGAAAACGTATGATCTCTTCCGAGCGAGGAATGTCGTCGGTCGAGATCTTTGTTCTTCCGCCGACAGAGGAATGTCGTCGGGGAACCGTTGTGTTGCCCCTCGATGTTTTTGCCATCCTTCGCTTTTGCACTGGGTGCAGCTTCGGTAGATCGGTTTCTCCCTTTACTATTGGGTGATCGGGTCGGCGATTCGTTCTTTCGGCTGGTTCTAGCGGTGTGGCATCTTCTTGGTGGTGTGTAGTCAGACGTTCTGCTTCTGGACCTGGAGCAACTCCACTAACGTTGCTTTCACCCTTGGCAACCACAGTCTTCAGTTCTTCAGTTTCCAATCCATCAGATCTTTGTCCAGTTGCTGCCGACTCCTTCGCCTGTTTCATTTCGTTACTGTCGAGAAGACATGAAGTTGAGTCGTTAGCTTGTAAAATGAGATCCCATGCAATCCCCTCTAACAGGATCGGAGTAATTTCGGCACTGTTAAGCAACTCATCGGACGGGTTGTATACCAAAGCTTCTTTGTCATTGTTATCATTAAATCCAGCAACCACTGCACCTGGTCTCTCTCGGCTGCCGTCTACTACATTGGGTAATTCAAATTTGTCTTTTGCTTGGCTTGTGGGAGTGGAACACTTCGCTGAGAAGTCAACCGCAATATTCTTGTAATTCTTCTTGGCCATAGCTGCATCCCTTGTTCACTGTTAATAAACCGGGTTCGTCGGTACCGTCAACCGGTTCTTATGTGTTCTTTAGATCAATCTTGATGTCCTCATTAGGAAGGGATGTTTCACAGTCGTTATCCCTAGTAATTTCAGTCGTCCTTGATTTGTGTCGAGTCAGGCAGTTGTCGATGTGCCGCGAACTGGGCGGCGATGATGAAAATCCAATTAGGCAATGGATCCGTTTCGAAGGACCAGAAAATGTTTGTTTATAACTCTAAGTAGTCCGCGTGTAAACCAATAAAACTTTGTCGTAGGAGACAGAACCACAAAAAGGAAGAAGTGAACTTGAAGGCAGCTTTATTAATTGATGTATTGATTGACAATTATTGACCGATGGTGTTTATTTGATGAAGGTTGATTGCCGACTGACTCATTGGCATAACTGCCAATTCAAAAGGCGACGCTATGACATCATCGTGGTGACAATGATGGGCAGTTGGTGCCAGCTGCTGCGCAACTGGTATACATGCGAATGTACTAGATTTCTCCAGTACATTTCAGCACATTTAATTGCGAATCCGCAACAATATGCCTTTTTTATATCTACATGTTTGCATTTTAAGGATTTTTATTTTCGTATTTTACACATACATATATATTTGAAGAGGGTGTTTGGGTTCAAAGAAGAAATTTATTTGCTTTAAGCTTTTCCCTAAACTTGTGGCAGATTTTCCACACTTTCTTAGGTTTAGGTTGTGTATCGAGGTTTAAAATTTCTGTAATGAAACGACCGAAGAGAACCGTTTTGAAAGATGGAGGATTAGTGGTAGCTTTTGAGAGATCGGTCTTTACTTTATCTCTAAAGAGGGTTCTATTTATTTCGGTGTGTTTATGTTTTGTGACTGAGCTTACTACGAGTTTGTGTATGTTATTTAATTGCAAATGTTTGACATACGGGTTGTTTGGGTATCTTTGTTTGTTCTCAGGCTTTTGCTTTGATGGGACTCTTTGTTCCTCAGTCTGGCGCTCTGCTGGGACTCTTTGTTCCACAGTCTGGCGCCCTGCTGGTACTCTTTGTTTCGCAGTCTGACGCTGTTGTAGCGTTCTACGAACGCACAGTTCCGCGCACAGACGCGTGCCCCAAAGTTCCACCATAGGGCCTGCAACTCGCAGCCAACGTTGAGACCGACACCAAAAAGCAAGGAACTAAACGTCCCCGAAGCTTTTTAGGTCAAGCTCAACAATTATAATTCATCATGCCTGAAACAAAGGTATAAACACCCATGCGTCCTATTCCCAAAAATGCCATACATACTGTCTGCGCCCAGGAACATCCCATTGAACCGGCGATTCCGACATTCGATACAAAATAATTGCTAGCATCAAGGAATGAGCCGATCAACGGATGCACGTGCGGGTAATCTGATACAAAGACCACCCAAACCCATCGATACAATAATGTATGTTGGTCATCCGCTACCAGATTCCTGGAAAACGCAAATATCCCAACGGGATAATTCGAATAATGTATGAGGTTTTAAACCTACAAAAGATCTATTCCGATCCCTTCTGAATTTCACACCCTAAGAAGGATCTAATGGATTTCGGTGTGTTTACACCAAAGCAAATAAACCTACGGACTATACGTCCTAACAATCATCTCCGTTCTGCGCGCCAGATGTGTCGCGCAAACAGACAACCGTGAGAACGAGATGCTATCACCACCACCGAGGGTGGTGATGATGTATGTGTGATCTCTTGTAGGCATCCAAATTACCCCTGGGAATTAATAACATGCTGCTAACAGAGATTCGAAAATTCTGTTAGCAGAAGTAAGGAGAAAAGTTGTCTGCACAGATACAGATGGACAATCTGTATCGGGGTATTCTCTTTTGAGGAGTTCGATTTGAATCGTCAACGAGACGAGAGAGAGATTTTGATCGTCGACCCGAGGAGTCGTACAGGGAGTCTTCTTCGAACAACACTTCAAGGAAGTTAACGTGTTTTGTCCGTGATTAGCCTAAGGAAGTTAACGTGTTTTGTCCGTGATTAGTCTAAGGAAGTTAACGTGTGTATCGTCTGTGTTGTTCGCTGCGTTTTACTTTGTGTTATTAAATATTGTGAGACACTTATGTCAAACAGAATCCGTTAATTATAACAATTATTGATAAAAGAAAAAAAAAAAGGATATTAAATCGACAAATGATCTACGTGCTTTATTTGTGCTGTTCGTTCGATGAATTCTTGGTGTGCTAGCAGTGTTCGGCGGAACGCTGCATTCAACCTCTAAATAGACAACCATCGCCAAAGCGAAATAACCTAATAGACTACCGCCAAACTCTGCTGGGACTTTTTGTATCTCAGTCTGCGCTCTGCTGGGACTCTTTGTTCCCCAGTCTGACGCCCTGCTGGAACTTTTGGTTCCGCAGTCTTGCATTTGGCTGAGATTGTCTGTTCCTCGGGCTTACATTTTGCTGGGAGTTCTTGCTCCTCAAGCTTACACTATGCCGGTGTTATTTCTTTCTTGGGTTTAGGTACTTTGTTGTTAAAGGTTGAGGGATGACAAAACGTGGAAATGTAGGGAGCTGTTGGGATAGTTGGTTTAGACGCCTTTGTTAAATCATCGGATCGGGCCCGTACACAAACGGATTTAGATGTAATATTGCGATCGCCCTGTCTCTGGTTTGTATCCCTAGCTTCGATCGATATTTTATCTATTTTTCCCGCAAATTGCTTCTGACTGTCGATTTTTAATAGCTGTATGTTGCTTATTTTATTTATTACTCCACTTCTCCAGGCGTTTGCGGTAGAAGTGGGCTGAGTTTTAGGAAAAGTTTTGTTAATTGGGGAGCTGTTTTGGTTATTTAGTTGCGACAGTCTCCTTTTGCATTCCTCCTGGGAATGGTTTAGTTTGCTGCAGTATCTGCATTGGGGGCGTTCAGCCTCTGCTTTAATTTGGGGGGTGGGTTGTAAGGGTTTGTTGTTGCGGTAGCATTCCTCAGATGTGTGTCCAGACCTGTTACACGATTGGCAAATTATTGGTCGGCTGAAATTCGTATAGGCGGAAAAATTTGCTGAAGTGTTGTTGTTTCTTACTCGAGGGGCCTGCTCGAGAGCGTAATTAATGGCTGCTCTGTGATTTGGGGTACCTCGTGCTTTGATGAAGAGTTTTAAGTTTGGATCACTAAGTCCGTCTTCGAATGTGTGTAGGGCGACTTTATTGTTTTCCCTGAGGAGATATGTTCGCACCGCAGGTTCGGCAGTGCTTTCAAACGTGGCGCTGTCCAACAGGTGCAGGAGGTGTGTGAGTCTGTCTCCAAACTCCTTCAAGCCTTCCTTGCTTCCTTGTTTGGCTGTTACCAGATCGTTTTGCGCCAGCGACCCAGAGGGGAGAATTTTAAATTCTTCATTTAATTCCGCAGCAAGATCATTCCAGTTTGAAATGACCTTGTATCGGATGTGGTCGTATGCTGGCCCTCGCAGTCTGGTTTTTACTACGCTTGGAAAGAAAGCGTGCTGACTGTCGTCCTGTGCCTGCGAAAAAATTATATCTCCACAAGAGATAAAATTATATAGCTCGTCCGGGTTACCGCTGAACACCGGCACGAGACCTATAATGTCTTTTAACCCGATGGTAACTTCCATTATAAATCGCTATTTGTTTCGCGCGTTAATTTTGTGTGTTATTTGAAAGATAGGTCTTCCCAAAAGCGAGTGAAACGAGCCTATAAGAAGTCCAAAATGCTAACGGAAGAGGTAGAAAACCCAAGTAAATATTGATCATATTGAAGACAGCTTTGTTTTCTTTCAAACCCAGATATATTGCCCCTATGAAAACACCAATGGTAATCTAGAGGAAAAGGGGCCAGAGCAGACAAAAGGATCAACAACAGACGAGGTATGTGTACGGGGGTTTTAATTGAAAAATTCTCCGCGTATTTGAACCTACCTCGGGAGTATGAGAGGTTTTTCCCAACCTACTTGTTCATGCAGAAAGCTTATTTTGAAATATATGTATGTATATATATATATATATATATATATATATATATATATGTGTGCAAATATATCGTTATGTATCATTATATTATGATATGATGAGTGTTTTAAATTTTTGCTTTGGGATGCTTGTGTCCCTTAAGATATTTGATTAAGATTTTCCCGTTTGAAAGAAAGAGAGAAGGAAAAAAATTAGAAGGGGTTTAAATGTTTTTATTGTTTTTCATTATTTAATCGTTATGTTTTTTTTATTTTCTTTATTTTGAATTCTTTTTCGGAAATCGAATGTATGAATTTTATATTTTATAAAATTGTGTGCTTGTTTCATGTTTTGTATAAATGTGTAAATATAATGTTAATGATAATATATTAAAGATGTATAGTATTCATTTTTCCTTTTAGGAATGGTGTTTCATGTCATTGCCTAAGTTTCCCACGTGTACACTTTTATTTTCCTTTTGTTATGTAAAATCTTAGCGCAGTTTAGGAACAATTCCGTAATTGATAATAAAAATACAAATTGAAAATAAAACTACCCGGTGTTGCTGCGCTGTTGAGTGCGTTGCTGCATTTGGTGTCGTCAGTGTTTGTTATTTTCTGCGCTTTTCGCCTTTTGGTTTTTTCTTGCTGATGTTTTTTTTTTTTTTTTGTGCTGTTCTGTTCTGTTTCGTTTTTTGGTTTTTTTTCACTTTGAGTCTGCTGCTAGGTAGGCTTCACGCCCTATAATTGGATGGTCCGCCCTGGTCTTTGCTGTAGGCTTGTGTTTAAAAAAAAATGTTTTTCACTTTTGTTTTGTTTAGTGTCATATTTTTTGTTCCTTTTAGTCTTTGTTTCACCGTTTATTCAAAGGGTTTGTGTTTTTTTTTTTTTTTTTTGGTTTAGATGTATGTTTCGGAATCACCGTTGTGTTATAAGGTAAACCAGAAGAAAAGTTAATATATCGTCGCTGGCATTTAAGTAAATCTTGATGGAAACTGCGTATTAGTTTAAACTAAGTTTTGCACTAGACGTTAGCATTAAAATAGTTCCATTTTATGCTGAACCTATATACGTTTTATTTTCTTTGTTTAGTGTGTGCTGTTTTATTGTGGTTTGCAATTAATAAATTTTCGATTTATAGTTTCACTTGTCATTTATTAATACACGGGTATAGTGTAGTATTATAACTTCTTACACTACTTTCACTGTATTAATTTGTTATTTAACTTTGGTCTTTTGGGTATTTTTGGGTATTTCGAACTGTTATTGTCGATGTTGGGTAATTTATCTGAAGATCTGGAAGGATAACGCGGAAACGGTAACTGTCTTCCTTTGTGTTATATTAACCATACTTTTGTTGATGTTTTCCATTATTGTGTTTTGTTCTTCTTTAATTCAACAGTTTTTATTTTACTTTTAATTATTGTCTTTATTTCGTGTCACTTGTTGTTTTCCAGTTTTGTGTAAGGCTGGTTCAAAGTCAAATTTCACCACTGCCACCATAATTTTGTAGTACTCCGCGCCGTGCTTTAACGGTAAACCCGAGAGAAGAGCGCGAAGTGTTGTGTGTGTAAAATGAAAGAGACCGAAAGGGTTTGGTTGATATAAAAAATGCGCTAGTTTTATTGGCATTCGAATCGACTTTTGTAAATTATTTTAGTGTCAAAATTCCAAGAAGCACGCGGAAGACTTTGCGTGCTTCGATTGGAATTTTGTTCTGAGAATCGTTTGAGGATTTTGTTGGATAGATTCTGGGAAGGGGAATCATGAAATGCGTTTTGAATCAAGCATTTCATGATGTTAGGATTTTGGGAATGGAGTCAATGTACGACGAATTAACTTTTGGTTTAATTAGTTGTTCATGTGACTCAATATGGAATTTAAATATAAGGCAATAGGGAATTTAGGATTTGGGTTATGATTTAATGTTATTGGAGATTTGGATAGGAGTAGCGATTTACGATCGCTACAAATCCCTGAGGAACTCCCACGGTTATGTTGCGTGTTTGTGAGATGGAAGAGTTTAGTCTGACCATGAATTTCCTGTCGGAAAGATAAGATGCTAGGAGCTTTGTGATGTTGGAATTCAGACCCAATAAGCAGTGCAGCTTATAAAGAAGTCCAGAGATCCAGGCACAATCAACCGCTTTGGAAATATCGAGAGATTTGCGCACGGTAAGGCATTTGTTTTGGAGACCAATTGTGACATAGTGTGTACGTTTTAGTAGAGCATGGCAAGTTTAGTGGCGTCATCATTAGGGATGAGAGTTTTATCACCTCGTTGAGTAGACATCAGTTGACTTGGGGAAGAAATCCATTGTTGACTGCGTCGAGTTGTTGACACGAGCTGGTTCCAGTAGGGCGTCGATATACATATATGGGTTAGATGAGAGGAGGTCCAGAAGTTGGCAACCGTAGTTGTTATTCTTGATGTCGTCGAATGCCCCAGAAACGAATTTTATCAAACATGTGACCCACATTCTTCATAGGGGGCCTCAGTCGATCCAAGCAACTGTACAATACCTTAAAGTCCAAATTCTCTGCTATAAGCAGCTAATCCGATCTGGAATATCGTACGCCTTTCCCATGTGGTCTTGTATATTTTCGGCCAGAATTTAACGGCTTCGAGTTTTCGAAAGGAAATTTCTTAAAAGATGTGGCAACCATTCTAGTAGGCCTGGCGGTCATCATTACACCAATTCTCTCCTATATGAAGCTGCCTCCGTTACCCCTATCGACGAGTATTTGCTCAAATTGGCATACAAGTACCGCAAAACCACACAGGACAGGGAGAACCTACTTGTACCCCTCTTGGGTTTTTGACCCTTCTCTCGTTCGATCCCTTCGAATCCGACCACCACAATTTCTTCTTTAGTAAAACATTGCAGAAAGCAACCTTCCCAACCCGACCAGTCTTGTATGATTTCTTTCCCACCATCTCTCCATCCAAGTAGTTACCGGCCATGTCAACTAACTCTGTACACACTGTCGTTAGATATATCCCCCTTTCCTTTTCAGATATTTCGAGACTGAGCCCAATGTCCTCAAGTAAGTGGGAGATGCTGGTTGCCGCAAAATGACCAGAAGCCAGAGACACGATGAAGAAGACATTTGTTCTTGTCTGGTTTAAATCGGCCTCTTACCACGGTTTTTTTCGAGGATCAATAAAATCACAAAGGCCGAACATACGACCAGTGGACAATCCGTAGATTTAACCGCATCAAAGAAGTAATACTTGAATAATTATTAAATAATAATCAAAAGCAAGACTAATAAAACAATCTGTAAAATTAACTTTGTTGATAAATTGTTCGCGAGACAGGTTCAAGTGAAGTTATTGCATCCCCATTTGTAAAACGGTGTTTTCCAAGTAATAAGCAGCTGAGATAAATAAAGAGCACGTTTATGGGACCAACCAAGCTCCCAGGGCGAGTGGCTAGATACATTGAGGATCCTCTGGTATGTCTTCTTGGACGTTGCGTATTCTTTCCCCCGATTTAATATAAGTAAATAATCACCCTTCCAACAAGGTGACCGATCAATTATCAATGAAAAACAAGTAACTCAACAGGATAATCGTCTATAAACCAATTTTTAATTATATATTTACATAGATAGGTACACTTATTTGTTTATATATCCATTCATTTATTTGTTCCTCTTTTTTTTCCAGTAAATTCAAGGCCATTTTCGTAGTTTATTTCAAATCATTGTTTGCTTCTTCTATATAAATATTTTTAATCCCAATTTATCCAGCTGAAAGTTATAAAATAAACATCAAATGGCTGTATGTAAATTGTGCGGCAAGCATATTGTATATTTTAATAAGCAATAAACAATTATCTATCTATGTCTCCACAATAAAACAATTCTCTATTCGCTCTGACGGAGAACTAAAACGAAATCTGATCGATATGAAATAATTTTTGAATCTGTATTTAAATTGTGTGGCAAGCATACTATATATTTTAATACGAAATAAAGAATTATCTCTCTCCAATAAAAAGAAATGCTATTCATTGACGGAGAACTAGAACGAAACCGTTAATTAGCCATTCTTATCACTTTTCAGGCTGTCGATACGACTCTTAGATGTATAGTCATTGAATACCCATTTCCTCAATGGGTTTGTAGCGATTCTAACAGATACACACGATTCACAGGCGAAATAGTGAAGAACACGAATGAAAAATCGAATAAGAAAAATACATTAGAACCGTATACCAAGCGATAAATAACGAAAAATAATTCACACCAGTGGAATATAGTCGAATTTGGAAATCGAAATTCTATACACGGTCAGTAGCCTCGTGTGTAACGCTTAGGTAAATTTTTTTTCGTGATTTGATCTGTCATAGCGTCAGTTCGAATCACACGATCTTCTTCACAATTATTTCAAACGCTATAATTGGTGACTACGACGTGATCTGTACACACAGCATAGCATACACTTCCCATAGTAAAGCAGAACTTCACACACGGTCAAGACTTCCGCATAGAGCACAGCATCCGACGTTTTCTCGTTTCTCTCTCTCGTTCGTCCGTCGTCCGCATACGAATCTAATCGTAACGAAGTTACTGCGGCGGGAGTGGTGTAGCGATTCTAACAGATACACACGATTCACAAGCGAAATAGTGAAGAACACCGAACGAAAAATCGAATAAGAAAAATACATCAGAACCGTATACCAAGCGATAAATAAAAATAATTCACGCCAGTGGAATATACTCGAGTTTGGAAATCGAAATTCTATACACGGTCAGTAGCCTCGTGTGTAACGCTTAGGTCAAATTTTGTTCGTGATTCGAGCTGTCATAGCGTCAGTTCGAATCACACGATCTTCTGCACTATAATTTCAAATGCTATAGGTTCAACCTCATGTTTGAGCCTTGTTTCCTTCGAATTAGTGCATTCTCCAAACTGATCGATTTTCTTTTCCAGTTGTTTCTTCTGTTCGTGCTCCGATGACTTATCCAATTCATTTCCAGTGATGTGCTGAGCTACGTGTCTTTAAAAATGTACCTACTTAATGAATTCTTTACCGCATTTTTTGCAACTGAATTTATTTTCGCTATTATGGATTCGAAGATGGCACTTCAGGCTTTCAGAATATCCAAAGCTCTTGTCACAAGTCGGGCATTTGAAGGGTTTTATACCCGTGTTTTACACCCGACCATGTTGCTAGAGAATCGAAGATCAATGTATTTACATTTGTAAGGTTTTTCACCAGTATGTATTCTCACATGGCACCTTACTTCCCAACTAGTCACAAAGGTTTTATCACAATGATCGCGGCTGAAAGGTCGCACATTGCTGTGCCGTCTCATATAAGCATCGAGTTGATGTTGAGTCGGAAAATCGCGATTACATATTTCACAAATCTTTAATGAGACTCCCGTCGATTGCTTCGGGATTTCGCTGTTTGTGGCTTCAGAAACGAGACCATTTTTTTCGTCAATGCAGTGGGTGCTCCCAATGTCGAATTTATCGCCGATTAAATCATCCTCTACAATTTCATGTTTGATGTTAATTTCGTTTGAGTTCGTGTTTTCCTGTATTTGGAAGATTTCTTTATCCAGCGATTTAGTTTGCGTGTGTTCCAATGAGTTATTCACTTCAGCTCGACTTAGATGACGGTTTGCGTGTTTTTTTAAAAACTCTTCTCTCCTGAATTCTTCGCATGCGGATCTATTACGGATTCGAAGATGCCACCGCAGGCCTTGAAAATATCCAAAGCTCTTGTCACAAGTTGGACATTTGAAGGGTGTTTGGTCCGTGTGCTTGCTCTCGTGGGTCTTTTTGACCGAGTTGCTATAGAACCGAATATCACAGTATTGACATTTATAAGGCTTATCACCAATATGTAGTCTCACATGGCACCTTAAATCCCAACTACGCACAAAGGTTTTATCACAATGATCGCAACTGAATGGTCACTCATTATTGTGGCGTCTCATACGAGTATCGAGTTGATATTGATACCTACAACCGTAATTACAGACCTCACAAAACTTTAGTGAAACGATTTCTCAGTTTGTGGCCTCAGAAACGGGACCGTTATCAGTCAATACAGTCTGATACCGATGATGCGATTATCGCGGATTAAATTATCCTCTACAATTTCATGTTTGATGTTCATTTCGTTTGAGTTCGTGTTTTCCTGTATTTGGAAGCTTTCTTTTTCTAGTGATTTCTTCTGCGTGCGTTCCGATGAATTACTCACTTCAACTCGATTTAGATGACGGTTTGCATGTTTTTGAATACCTTCTCTTTCCTGAATTCTTTGCAAGTGGATTTATTGTGGATTCGTAGAAGCTGGCTCAGGCCTTGAGAATATCCAAAGCTCTTGTCACAAGTCGGACAATTGAAGGTTTTTCACTCGTGTGCTTGCGCCCGTCTGTAGTCAATCCGAGAGAACCGAAGATCACAGTATTGACATTTGTCAGGTTTTTCACCAGTATGTACTCTCACATGGCGCCCTAAATGCCCACTTTTCACAAAGGGTTTGTCACAATGATCGCAACTGAAAGGTCGCACATTGTTGTGCCGTCTCGTATGAGCATCGAGTTGATATTGATACCTACAACCGTAATTACATATCTCACAAATCTTTAATGAGACTCTCGTCGATTGCTTCGGCCCGAGTCAGGGTGGTTCATGGGGTCTTTTATAATTAGACGTGAAGCTTGATTCCTCACTTAATATTTTTTGCCGACCTCTGGATCGCTTTGTCATTTTATAATTGGTCTTCTGTCTCGATTTATTATTTAGCTCCGTAGTGGTACTATGGGCGTAGCAATCTGCACGATCTTCCACAATAGGTTTGGATTCAGTACCGGCATTATCTTCTAAGTTAAGACAGGGTGTGTTCTCACAACCATCATCAAGTGTAGTGTTCTCCACAACTTCGTGCTTAATGCAGATTCCAGGAATTGGGTTTCCTGCCGTTGAACTCGTTTTCCGCGAGTGTTTTATTTGAAACTCTTGGTGATTTGTATTTAGGAGTGTTTTGATTATCGATTCCGATTGCTCATAGTTTCAATGGAATTTGGAGGCAACGTTGAGGTAATCGAGACATTGGAAGCAAATGCTTTTTGGTTGATTTATATCTCTTTTAATCAAAATAACCGAGTATTTCATTATTTTATCAGCAATCACGATTGAATAGTTATCTTCTTCGAAAATACAACGAATTTCGCCTTTTTGTAAACCAGCTAAACATACTCCTTCCCACTCAATTAAACGTGACATGTTTTAAAATTCGACGTTTTACTTTTCAGCAATAGTTCGTAACAATTTTATTTACTTTATATGAGATTGTTAGTTTATTTGACATATGCCTTGCAGTGAATTTTTATTGAATTTTTTTTGTTGCAGTTATGATGGCCTGTTCGATTTGTGTAGAGAAATAAAGAGTTTATGATGTTTTATGAAGGTTTGGATATTGTTAAAAAGCTGCAGTAATATGCTTTAATGTAAGATGTGTTTTCTAGCTGAGTCTTATAATAGCTTTCATACCATATATTTGATTTTGTAAGTCGAGAGCAAATGTTCTTCTACACTTTTAGTTAGATATATTTCTGTTGGGGTGTTGCGAACATTGGGATTTGTCAACGTGGAGAGACACCACCTTTAATCCAGCATCCAAAATAAGAAAGAGATATCCGCGATATAGCAGTCATCTGAACAAAAGGAAATCTGTGGCGTTCCTCATAGATTCACACACAACACGCAAACGAATAGTGAGGAACAGTACGGAAAGAAATTCAAAGCATATTAATATTCCATAGTAATTAACATAACAATCCCACATCAGTTTAGTGTATTTGAGAATAGCGATCAAATTTGTTCACACGGCAGTTTCAAATGTGCATGCTTTGGTTTGAATCCCACGCTTTTCACTACCGTCGCAAAACACTATAAATTCCCTTATATAAAGTAGATACCACCAACGCAGAATATATTTTACGTATGTTTGTTGAGGTGGTGGTATAAATGTTGAGAATTGAACAGTCGACGGCTGGTCTGACCCAACACAACCGTCAGCCCGTGGGAACTTCACACAATTCTGTTTGTTCTTAGACTTGAAGTTGGCACTAATCCTATCTGCCAATCAACTGCCAGATTCAAACGACTGAAGATCAAACGGAAAAAGGAAAACGTGCCTCGAAATATAATCTGAATTTTTACAAGTATTCCTTATCAACCAGCAAATCGCTTAACGACCAATTCTCTTATCCAAACCAGTGCTATTTAACAGTGTGGAAGAATTCCCGTCTTGTTTTCTTTTACAATAAATTAATAATATCAATCACTGCTAACTCTGGACTTTTATTCATTGAAGACTAATGAGCCCGAGTCACCTTTCAACCAACACGTTATGGGCACAGAACAGCAGTAAAGGGGTTTCGTCGGTCATCATCAAGAAAAGTGGGAGGAAAATCTACAAAAACAGTCCAGAGCGGGAGAGCTGGACAACGTGACCCACAAATCGTCAAACATCGGAGCAGCCATCGCACAGCAATTTAACGGTGAGGAGCATATACTATAGTCAAGTCAGTCGAATTGCATCCTCTCAATCAAATGGACTCCGTCAAATCCCAGTAGGAAATGCTAAACGCAGACAGCCGGGGTAACGTCAACTTCATCTCATGGCGATTCAAACTGAACCGAGCACTAAAGAATAAGGACCTGTAGGAAATCGTAACAGGAGACAAGCTTAGACCGACAGGGGCTG
Source organism: Microdon myrmicae (assembly GCA_963931805.1). Classification (NCBI taxonomy): domain Eukaryota; kingdom Metazoa; phylum Arthropoda; class Insecta; order Diptera; family Syrphidae; genus Microdon; species Microdon myrmicae. The sequence goes on from CAWVOU010000008.1 coordinate 314,583, forward strand.
CGTCACCTGATACCACCTCAGTTTGGATCAAGAAGGATGTCGAAGCTTAAACGCTGATAGGCCTAAATGTAAGCAGCAAGATCGCTAACAAAATTGTCAACTGCAAGACTGCCAACGATATGACAGACAAATTAACTAGTCTATATGGCACCAAGACTGACGTAACTCTGGAAATGTCTCGAATCAAATTCTTCACCTTCAATTACGATGATAGCAAGTCAGCAGTGGAAAACTGACTGGAGATCCTGGATATGGCTGAAGAAATGTCAACCGAAAATGATCCTATGAGAGAAAGTTGGATAATGACAAGGATCATGAGTGTGCTACCGCCAAAACTAGCGCACTTCAGGACTTCTTGGGATAATGTGACCGGAGCAACCAAGAATATGGAAACTCTCATCGTCTGAGACTTGAGGACGAGCGACTGAAGGAGACGACAAACTCAGAGCGAAACGCCAACAATGCCCTCCTGGCAAAATGTGAGAAGCCAAGGCAGTCGTCAAAGGGCAACCAGGACAAGACAACGCTCGTATGGTACAAGTATGGAGGAAAAGGTCACATGATCAAGCAGAGCACAGGCAAACCGTGCGAGAAGTCCATTGCCCACTGCAAGAAGAACTACTCGTGCAACATATGCAAACAGAAAGGACACTTCGCCAAAGAATGCATTTCCAAGGAAGAGTCAAGCAAATATACATGACGTCTCATCGATAGTGGTTTGCACAGCTGGTCGAGCTGGACGAAGCAATCTCAATAGTGTTCGGAGACTCAACCAGGTTGGGTGGCGTTGCAGTCGGGACCACTGAGATGGAGGCTTTTGACGGTCGGAAATGGTATCCAGTGGTACTTGAGGACGTTATTTACGTTCCAAAACTTAAATTCAATCTCTTCTCAGTAAGTCAGATGCTGGACAAGGGTCACTTTCAGAAGGCAAATGGAAAGCACTCAACGTTTTACAGCCAGGGTGGCAGGGAAGTTGTGGCAATTGCCAAGCGCAAAGGAAACCTCTACAAAATGTTGCTCAGGTCAGAAGAAGAGACAAGTCTGATGACAATGTTAATCAAAACTTGGCACGAGAGACTCGCCCATCAAAATGTAAAGTATGTGAGGGACATACTGAAACGCAAGGCGATCAAATACATTGATGACTGGAACAATTGTGTGTGCTAGGCGTGCGCACACGGTAAGAATCATCGAGCCCCACACCGAATCAACCTAAAGACAGCCCAGCAACCGCTAGATCTTGAGAAATGAATATTCCGTCATTAGGGGGAGCCAAGTGCTGGCTTATGATCAAGGGCGACTGCACCCACTACGGAAGCTGTTATTTCATGAAGACGAAAGAAGAAGCACCTGAGAAGATAGAAAGCTACTTGAGACTCGTGGAAAATCACCTTGGGAGGAGAGTCAAGTGTTTGAGATCTGACAACGACACGGAACTGAAAAATGCAAAAACCAAACAGATGTTGGACTAGCTAGGAATATTTCACACATTTACCAATGTGCACACGCCAGAACAGAACGGGCGGGTTGAGAGAGAAATGAGGACAATTGCCGAGGCAGTCAGGACAGTAATACACACCGAGAACTTGGACAAACGACTGTGGGCAGAAGCAATGAACCATGTGATCTTCACGATCAACCAGACTGGAACCAGCAATGTGCCAGGGAAAAGCCCGGCGGAACCATGGCTCGGAAGAACAATAAAGATTGAAAAGCTACGACCTTTTGGATGTGAATGTTATGTACTGATTCAAGGACAGAAGAGAGGCAAAATTGATAAAAAGTCAGAAGAAGGAATCTTGGCTCTGTATGATATCGATTCACCCTGCTACCGGGTTTATCTGAAAGATAGGAAAGACATCATCAGCTCCGACAACGTAACCTTCCACGAGGAGAAAATGATACTGAGACCAGGCACTGAACCTCAGGCACGAGCACCTGAGGACAATCTCGAAAAGAAAGACGAAAGTAACAGCGAGACAGAATATGAACACACAGAAGAGACCCACGAAAGTACCGAAGAGCCAAGCGACAACGAACAAGAGACAACGCCGCCAGCAGAGCAGCCAGAAGGAAGAACCTTGCGAAATCGTCGGAACCTGCAACCACCGCCAAGGTACAGGGACTACGTTGCCAACCTATCAAACCGTGGCAACAGCACAAGAGCAGCCATGCTCGGTGAAACAGCAGATATCCCGGTGAGCGAAGCACTCAAGGATGAGAAGTGGAGACGAGCGATGCAGGAGGAGTACGATTCTCTCATGGAAATGAAAACCTGGAGGCTGGTGGGCTGTTCCCCAGGAGTGAAGGCGATCACTTGTCGTTGGGTACTTCGAGAGAAGGCAGACGGGAGATTCAAGGCCAGAGTCATGGCGAGAGGATTTGAACAGAAAGAGGGAGTGGATTATGGAGAAACCTTCAGTCCAGTAGCAGGCCATGCATCCACTCACCTGCTTCTAAGTCACGCCGCGTCAGAGAAAATGAAGCTGGTGTCATTCGATGTTAAAACGCCATTCCTATACGGGAACCTGGAACGGAATGTCTACATGAACCAGCCTGAAGGGTTCGACGACGGATCAAGGAAAATCTGCAAGTTGGACAAGAGTCTCTACGGGCTCAAACAGGCTCCAAGGATGTGGAACGAGAGGGTCACCGCACACCTTGAAAGGAAGATAGGCCTGACAAGTACAGATGACGACCCGTGTATCTACTACAACAAGGACAGGAGCATTGTGCTCTCACTCTTCGTGAATGATGGATTGGTAACTGGCAAAGATGAAGATCAGATATACAAGCTTCTGAATGAAATAAGCAAGGAATTCGAGATCACATACAGCATACCAGTGATCTGATACTCACAAAAACAGCGTCTGGTAGCGACTTCAACCGCAGAAGCCGAGTACCGACCAGCAGTGTCACTAAACGACGATGTGTGCTGGATCTAGCGAATCGCACTGGAACTGGGTATCCTGAAAACCGACCAGCCAGTCATCTTGCACGTCGACAACATGTCAGCTATACACATGCTGCAGAATGCACACGAGGGAAAGACAAGCAAGGGAAAGAAGCATATTGAGATACCACGAAAGTACATCCAGCAACACGTCGACAAGACTGTGACACTGCGACACGTCGAGAGCAACGGGCATATTGCAGACATTCTGACCAAGCCACTGAACAGGAGATTTTTTGAGACGCTCCGTCGTAAATTGATCAAGGAGGAGTGTTGATAATTGATCAATTGACAGCTGGTCTTGCCCAACACAACCGTCAGCCTGAGTGAACTTCACACAGTTCTTGGACTTGAAGTTGGCACTGATTTCATCGGTCAATCAACTGCCTAATTCAAACGCAAGAACAAGTAAAAGATATAGAACAACGTGCCTTGAATTTTTGATCCAATTTTATCATGTGTATTCCGTATCAATCGACAAATTTTCTTTTCGTAAATCAAATTAACATTTCCATTCACTGCTAACTCTAGACTGTTATTTATTCAGGATCAGCGAGCCCGAGTCATTTATAACTCCAACACCTGATCCTACGATCTCGGATAATTCGTCTGCAGTTAGAAAAGTTGTGGTGTCTAAGGGGTGTGAGGCTATGTTTGTGTTGTTAAATTCACTGATGAAAAGAGTAAACGATGGGAATAATCTGTTTGAGATGTATTCGTTTATGGTGTCCTCGAAGTCAAAAGTTGAGAGGGTTTTATTTCGCTGATGAATCTTTGCAAAGTGTTCTGCGAGGCAATTTTTCATGTTCATATCGGATTGGGCAATATAATTGTTAATTAGGTTGATGAGATGATTAATTCGAGGTCTATATTTACGACCAGTTAATTGATTGATGTTTTTGAAAAGATCACGATTTGTTTTGATATTTTTAAATGTGGAGATGTAGTTTTCATTTGCGAACATTTTCAACTACTCATTTATCAGAGTGGATAGGAGTTGGATCTGGCTTTTAATAAAGGGGCAGTATTTTGTATGAGGGCTCCTCGATAGTATAGTGGTTAGTATACCCGCCTGTCACCCGGAAGACCGGGGTTCGATTCCCCGTCGGGGAGCCCCTGGCGCAAGACTAATGACCTTGCCCAGACAAAATAAATCATTATGGAAAATTTAACAAGCCTCAGGACTTGCTAAATAAGGCCAAGACCGGTTCCCGGTTGTAGTGCCGATGATGATGATGATGATTTTGTATGAAGTTTTCAGCGGAGTTGCCTTTTAAGGCGCAATAATTTGGTTAGGATGCTGGGCAAAGGCTATCCTAAATAGTTGTGAGGAATGGTTATCAGGGCGTTCTTGTTGAGAGCCTCCTTTAGAATTTGCTCTATTCTTGTAGATGTTTGATTAGTTTCAGTAGGGAGTAGGTTAGATGCTTCATTGATATATAAGTTAGGGAAACCTATCGCTATGTCTCTATTGACATTTCTACATTTTGTTTCGGAGAAATTTGAGACAAGGTTTGACGACTAGAGTGAGTCCAGGGAGGGGATTTGGATCGTGGTGTGAACTGTATTACGAGCATTCCTGTTTCCCCCGATTAGAAATGGAGCGGGAACAAACTGTTGGATTATCTGAGAACTATCAGCATCTGGGAAATCTGGTTGTCGTGAAGGGTGAATATAAATGGATGCTAAGACGAGCAGTTTATTGTTCTCGCAAAAAAGTTTAACTGCCATGTATTCAATGCTGAATATATCGGTGAATCTAATTTCACTGAATTGAAATTATTCGTCAACTAAGATGCCGGTACCTCCGTGAGATCCATTAGTTCTGGGGTTAGAAACAAAAGTATAATTGGGAATGGAAACTAGAGGATTTGGTTTGAGCCAGGTCTCTGAAAAGAAGAGGATATTTGGGAAATTTTTTCGACAAACAACCGGAGGTGTTGCTTACGTATATTAGAGTAAATGGATTCTGTGTTGTGGGAGATAATGGTTAGTTTAGACAGAGCTCGAACGAATATGGGAAGTTATTAGTGAACGAATTAGTGAAACGTCTTTGGTGGTGGCATGAGACCGCCAAATGTTCTGAGTCTTGGCATCGTCTGCAATGTACAATTTCTTGTTTGTCTGGCTCCTCGATTGTGAATTTTTGGGTAAAAAATATTTAATTTGTTTAAGTTGGTTGATGACCCACCAAAGATTTGTATGATCCAGAGGTTTTTTATATTGTTTGTCCTCATGTATGGTGTTTGAAAGTAGTCCAGCTTATTAATCTTTATTTGTGGACATGTCCCAGCCATTTCTAGTCCTAATTCTTCGTTGGTCCATTCTGGATCGATGTGCCTTATAATAGGGGTAGCTGGTTCGCTATTCGGATGTTGGAAGGTGAAGAACTGATATTGTTCCTGTAACAGTTTTTTAACTGCTGTATCATGATCGACTAATGATCTGACTGTTATGGAAGTCCTAGATCCTTTTGTATTTACGATGAAATTCCGGTGACCCAGGGCATTTTGCAGGGTTTGAATTATAGCTTGGCTCCTCGATAGTATAGTGATTAGTATACTCGCTTGTCACGCGGGAGACCGGGGTTCGATTCCCCGTCGGGGAGCATCTGGCGCAAGATTAATGAATAAAAATGAATGTTGTATAGCAATATATAACATAGGGGATTACGGATATAGGACGGTAATCTTCTATAGTATCTTTATCTTTCTTCGGTTTGGGAATAGGGATTAGGACTGCGGTTTTCCACAGTTGTGAGATGTGTGACGTTTCAAATATTTTATTGTATAATTTGATGGTTCTCAATTTTGTATTTTTCGAAAGGTGTTTCAACATCGGGTAGGATATTCGATCTCTCCCTAAGGTTTTGCCTTTGGTTATACTAAGTACTGATTCCAATTCAGTAAATAAGATGAATTCGTCGATGCGGCGAGGCGCAGGGTTGGAGGCTTGCAAATATAGTAAATCGTTAAGGGATTCAAGTCTTTTGCGATTGAATTCGGGATGGAAGTTGTGGTTGTCTGAGGATTGCAACCAGGTTTTGGCGAAGAGTTGGCATATTTCCATTATGTCTGTGGTTGTAGTATTTAGGGAATTAAGACGGGAGATACTTACCGGATTGTAATTTCCGCTTATCTGGCGCCGAACTAATAACCTTGGCCGGAAAAAACAAATCGTTATGGAAAATTTAACAAGCCTCAGGATTGCTAAATAAGGCCAAGACCTGTTCCCGGTTGTAGTGCCGGTGATGATGATGAATTATAGCTTTGGTGCTGGTCAAGTTTTTGATGTAGATTCGCGGGGGTTTTTAATTTATCGCGGTTGATTTCGTTGTTGTTTCCACTCTGGCTTGAGCAGGTATTTGATTTGATGAGGTCTTTATTTGTTTGGGAAATTTGGTGGGTAGTTCGCCTTAGCTGTGACTCGAATTGAGGGGTTGTTGGGAAGTTTCTTCCATATGGACGTCATCAGTGTTATTGGGGGAATCTTGTTTATAGATTTATTCCTGGAGTTGTTTCACTTTAACTGTTAATTGGTTTATGATTTCCTACGCTTCCCCGAACTTTTGTTTATAATTTGCGGGGCTGCTTGTTCTCTCCATGTTTGTGGATTTTTTTACTGGTGTGTTAGATGTCTAGAGTTTTCCTTTTTCGTTCTGTTATGAACTCCAGCGCACGGCTTGGGTCATTGCCTATCATCGGAGTTGTGAAGGAAGTAACTGCTTTCCCCCGTATTTCTGTATTCCTCTCGTTTCATCTTCACAAACTCACAAATGCTTTCACAACCACAATTTACACAATTTTATAGTTTCGTTTCTTATTAATTATAGAAACATTTTTTTAATATACACACACAGAATGTATGAATAACAATAAACACGTGACAACGACTTCAGCGACTACACTAAGTTGTCATCGTTTATATAGGAAATCTGCTGTTCCGACAAAAAAAACGGAAAAACAAACGGTTCAAGACTGCCTATATAAAGGGGCATTACAATATAATTTTGCCTTTTTGCTTTGTATGTTTTAATGAAATTAGTTTGCTGGATTTAAATTGTTTAACCTTTGTTTTAATTGTGAAACGAATAATAAACTTCAAGAAACGTAGTACTGAATTCATACTAATTGTGAAACGAGTAATAAACTTCAAAATTTAAGTAGTTACAATCTCGCCATCTTCCTTTATTCAACTTCATCAGTGGTATTGAACGAGTTAAGACGAATACGAATTCCGGTGCGTCAAGTGTGACCTTTGCTGCTCCGGTCTCTGCTGTTTTATTTCCTGTTCCCCGTGTATCGGGCGAGCAACTTGAGCGACTACACTAAGTTGTCCTCGTTTATGTACCGATATTGCACCGCAATCTTCTATTATTTCCTTCCACCGCATTCGTTTATCCTTTGGATTATTATTCGAAATGGCGCACGTCAATGATAGATGGTCGTTATAGATAGTAAACGCATTGGTAGTCTCCCAGTATTGCTTCTACGTATGGTGTGATTCTCACCAGTATGTCATTTGTTAGTATTTTGTATGTGGTTGGGAGCAATGATATTCCTCTGTAGTTTTCGCAGTCAGATCTGTCACCTTTTTTGAAAATGGGGCCGACTATTGAGGTTTTCCATTCTTCCGGAGTGACTTCCCTATTGCATATTGTTTGATCAGCTGGTGTATCTTTCGAGCGGTTGCCTCTCCTCCATGCTTCACAAGTTCTGCTGGTATGGAGTCGACTCGGGAGCTTTGTTGTTTTTCAATCGATTTATTGCGTCTACAACTTCGTTGAAAGATGGCTCTGGGATCTGAGAATCGGCTGTATGTACATCTGGTGCGTTTATTTGTGGTTGATGGGTGCGTACATTGAGCCGATTTTCAAAGTACTGCTTCCACCTTGTCACGATATTGTTTGTTTCTGTGACCAGACCGCCGTTTACATCACGAATTATTTTGGCTCTCCCTCGCTAGCCATTTCTAATTGAAATTATGCCGGCATACATACTCCTGATGTGCTTTGCTCTGGCATTTTCTAGGATTTTTTCGATCCGAGTCTTCTCCCATTCGCGGTTTTTGCGTTTGAAGAGTCTTATTGTCTCGGAATCGCCGCGTATCTTTCTGCGTTGACTTCATCATATCTTTCTCTGTGTATCACTCTGAGGCGTTTACGTTCTTCGATGAATGTAATGCACTTTTTTTTAAAGTATTGTCTGTAAACGAAAATGTACCCTGTGCTTCGTATTTAAGTTTAAATTGAAACTGTGATAATTGTTTGTAACGTGTGTATTTAATTAATGTTTATTAAAGTAAAGGTTTACTTGAAAAATGTAAATGATTGTTTTAATTTAAAAATGTTTAATTTGTAAATTGTTTAAATGTTTTATATGTTATGTATATTATGTTAAATGTTCTCGTTGAGACAAAAGTGGTGAAAGAGTTACTACCTAACAAACTCCCTTTCTCACATAGATGCGTGTCATTTTTGGAAGAGGAATGACATGCCGGAGAATGAACGGATGAAAACGCAGTTTCAGCTGGGTTGTTGTTGTTGTTGCTGCCTCTGGCGATGGGTCGTTATTCAATAATAATAAAAACATAATAACAATATGTTGGATTTTTACAGTGGGTAGGGAACATCAGAGAACTCGCTAATTGTAGAAAAGAATTTTTTATTCATAAACGGTGAACAAAAACGTAGAGTGAAAAATTGAACACAAAAAACGTGGTGCCAAGAATACCTTTCCGTTACTAAACCTCTTCGGATGTACGCCAACCAGTTCCTCACAACGCTTCCAGTCGACCACTTATCTTTTACAATAATGTCCTAGATTACAATTTTAGAGCACACCTGTCACTTTTCTCTTTTCTTTTTGGTATACGACTTTAAGGTTATGTTTTCATTCTGAAATTTGATTCAAACTCAACACTCCTTCTTGATCAAATATGAACGATTTAACTCAAACAAGGCTTTACTCAAAGGCTTTGTAAAAATATCTGAAATTTGCCTCTTTCCTTGAATGTGCTCAATGTTAACAGTGACTTCAGTGTGATACTTTATAAACTTTCTCAGAATCTCAATGTGTTTCTTTCCCTTATTTAATTTACCCTAGTGTGTATTTTGCAACATGTGGACAGCTGACTTGTTATCCACAAACATTAGGATCGGATGATCTTCTTTCAAGATGCCAAGTTCCAGAGCGAGTCGTTTCAGACAACATACGTCGTCGATCACTTGATATGCTGCTCTGTAGTCTGCCTCGGCTCTATTGAAGATTATTCTACAACAATTGAATATAATTTTTATACATCAAACTTACCCCCTGTTCTGGTCTTGACTGTTGAGACGTGGGTTTTCCAAATAAATTACTCTGTTTCTTTTGCACTTTGTGTTCAATAATTGTTTAATTCTAGTTCAATAACTGTTTAATTAACATAATACACATTAATCACAACGTATATATATATATATATATATATATATATATATATACGAAGGTTGCCTCTTATGTTTCGGGATTTGGCAACCCTAGTGTTGCAATCCGGCAATTGACAGCTCTGTCGTAAAGTTGGACATTTTTGAGGTTATACGCACTCAGAACGTTTTGACATACGAGCGCTATTTGTGTTGTTTACAGTAACTTAAAAGTTTCATCTCGGCCCAAAAATGGAATTAAATCGTCAACATTTTCGTGCGATTATTTTTTACAACTTTCGGCGTGGATTAACTCAGCAACAGTGCATGGATGAACTTAATTCAATTTTTGGCGATGAAGCTCCATCAAGGACCAGTGTTTATCGATGGTATGGTGAATTCAATCGTGGTCGTAGTTCACTCCAAGATTAATTTCGTGAAGGTCGTCCAAAATCAGTTGTTGTTCCGAAAACCATTGTTGCTGTGTGCGAACTGATATTGGAAGATCGTCATGTGGCCTATCGTGAGATTGAGACAACCTTAGGCGTTAGTGGGACCAGCATACATTCAATATTGAATAAACATTTGACTGTCAAAAACATTTGTTCGCGTTGGATCCCACACAATTTGTCAATCGCCCAAAAAAAAGCTCGTGTCAATTGGTCGAAAGAAATGCTCAAAAAAAACGGTCGCGTGCTTCGAAACACGTCTATGACATCGTGACAGATGATGAATCGTCGATTTACGCGTATGAGCCCGAAAGTAAACAGCAGTCGACTGTCTGGGTGTTTCAAGATGAGCCAAATCCAACAAAAGTTGTTCGCGCACGAAGCACTTCCAAGCAAATGGTCGCCTGTTTTTTTCGGAAAAACTGGACATGTCGCAACCGTACCACTAGAACAACGCAGAACAGTCAATTCTGAGTGGTACACAGCCATTTGTTTGCCACTTGTCTTCCAAGAAATCAGGAAAACCAACCGCTGAAGACGGATCACTCTTCACCACGACAATGCGAGCTCTCACACATCGGCTGCGACAACTGCATTTTTGAGCACCCAAAACATCAATTTGATGGGTCATCCGCCGTATAGTCCTGACTTGGCACCGAATGACTTCTTTTTATTCCCGTACGTAAAAAACAAACTGAGAGGTCAACGTTTTTCGACACCTGAAGAAGCGGTTGCTGGATTCAGGATGCATGTGTTGGAGATACCTCAATCAGAGTGGCGAAAGTGCTTCGACAATTGGTTCAAACGCATGCAAAAGTGTATATATCTTCATGGGGAATATTTTGAAAAACAATAAAGTGGTTTTCGATGATCAATATTTGTTTTTGTTCTCTAATCCCGAAATATAAAGGCAACCCTCGTATATATATATATATATATATATATATATATATATATATATATATATATATTATATACATATATATATATATATACATATATATATATATATATATATATATATATATATATATATATATATATATATATAATTAATTTCTTATTTTATGGACCTTTTATTCTAATAGATTTGCTTCTGCACGCGCACACGATTCGATTTTACGCACGAAAGCTAATTTAAATATTTTATTTTGCGGAGCACCAGACTGCACTCGCTCAACGCACATTACACAAGAAGAACGACAATCTCGTGTCTTTCGCCACATATCCTGTTTCGTTCGTTCCGCTTCCACTATAGTTATTTCGAGCAAACAGTCGAACTGGTTGATAGGTGGCGACTATGGCGACTATGGTTAATAAACGGACGGTGGCTATTGCTATGTGACTGGGGTTTTAAATGGGGGTAAACTTTTATTTAAATTATATTCTACTGTAAAAGGGTTTCTATTGTAAAGGAAACGGGAACATTAAGAAGGGAAGGATATATGCGTGAAGACACGAGATGTTAATAATTGAAAAGGCGGAGTGATAATTTAATGAACTTAATTATATAACATCCCTCCCCCCTTACAAAAATGGAGTTTCATTCTTGGAAGAGGAATGAAGCTGACTTTCGGTAGTATATATCTTTATACAGGTGTGTGCGCGGCGGTTGGCTTTACACTATTTTTATATTCATTTTATTTTATTTTTTTTTAGTTTACTTTTTTACAATTTATTTATTTGATTTTATTTAATAATACTTTTTCATTTCTTAATAATATTTATATATATTATTTACAATTTATTCATTTGATTTTATTTAACAATATTTTTACATTTCTTAATAATATTTATATATATTATTTACAATTTATTTATTTTTATTTTTGAGTTAATATCCATTTTGTAACTATTTCCATATATAGTTTGTTATCGGATTTAATATTACTTAAATATTTTATTTACAAATTTATTAAATTTCTAAATATTTTATAGTTTATATTATATTTACATTCCTTTTGGTTTACTATTTCATTGTTTATAATTTAGAATATATGTGTAATGTTTAATATATTATTCAAATAATTTTATTTTACCAACACATGTGCTTCTCAGGTCATGACTAGTTCTGGTGGCTGGTGGCTGTCATTTCCTCTGGTATTATTACAGACTCAAACATATCACCCCTTTCAGTTCGTACCCTTTAATCGAAATAGGGTTTCAACCTGTTTTTGTGCACCACCACACTTTTTCTGTCTTGTAGAATGTGTTTCAATTCAGCAATTAGTTGCAGGACTGTATCTTGGTTAGTCACTTAGCAGGTGCTTGCTCTTATCCAGCAAATTCCATTAAATCACAACTCGAAATGTATATCGCCGGTAACCTCACGCCAATTAACAGAAGGAAAACAAATTGAAATTGGAATAAATTCATAGAAGGATTTATTTGGAACAATAATCACCTGTGTTGGACTTGGATTGACTAACATTCGTTTTAATTTTTTTTTACATAAATAGCATATTCTAGACTTAAAACCGTATCACAGTCGAGTTCTAACCACCGACGACATCAGTCACGACTTTACAGTGAGATCTGAGAGAAGACACATCCTAGACAGTGATACTTACAATTTAAAGTTTATTTAAAACAAAATAAATAATTTAAAAAAAAAATTATAATTTAAAATTAAAAAAAAAAAAGTTTGAAAAAAAAAAATCTTTGTGAACAGGAAACAACTTTAGGTTCGTTTATTTTTAAATTTCACCTATATTCACCTATATTTCCAAATTTATATTTGTTTTAATATAGAAGCATTTGTTTTTAGGTCTGCTTGTTTCCCTTCTTGGTTTTTGTTTGTTCCTCTTTTCTTTTCCTTGCGCCCCACGCCTTTCTTGTTTCTTTTTATGCTCGATGTTTGCAACATCGAAATAGATGGACACCTGCTCTTCTCGTGGTGTGGGTCATCAGCCCGATCGGGGCATGATGGCTCTCATTAAGAGATTAAGGGAGGACCTCGAGGTTCTCAAGGCAGAGAACGCTGTCTTGAGAGATAAATTGTCGCGACTGGAAGCCGCACCACCCGCATCCCCGTCCAGTGCCAGTTCGAAGGCTTCTGATTCGGAATCGGAGCTCGAGCCCGAGTTGGAAAGTCTCGCTGAGAGTTCCGACGAAACAATGGACGACGGTGACTCGCGCACCCCCACTCCAAGCTCGTCTAGAGCCCCTAAGCGGAAGACACCGCTTCCAATAATAAACTGCGAAGGAGGACCCTCCAGTAAGCGTGTGGCCACCGGCTCCCCGCCAACGCCGCGCCCCAAACTGTTGTCGAACCCCACGATAACACCAACTCATGTGAGGGTCGTACGTCCGCAGGAGCCTTGCCCACCACGGCCAACTCCATTAATTAACCCAAAACCAAAGGCTGCTGGTGCTACCAACACTGTTCAGCCAGAGGTCGGGGAACGCCCACCTGTTTCTAAGAAGAAACAGCAACCCGGGGTCTTTGCACGAGACCTCAATTTAAAAAATTTCGTCGGTGACATGAACCGGCTAGGGATTTCTAACTTCAAGGCAAAAACCTTAAGTCCATCCCTAAATAAAATCATAACCTACAATAGAGAAACCTATCGCACGGTTAACGACAACCTCAAGGCCAAGGAGGTGAATTATTACACCTTCTCTCCGGCCGACGAAAAGTCAAGGACAATCCTCTTAAAACGAGTCGCTGCCTCTTGGGAAAAGGACGACATCGTAACTGCTCTTGAGGCAACATTTCCTAACGTCAAATTCATTGACGTCAAAAAATTCTCTCCCCCACAGCGGTTTGTGAACATCAGGCCGCAAAGATACACCAAGCTGAACATATGGCAGCTTCTCCTTGCCCCAGGAACCGACATAGATTCCATAATACGGACAAAGTCGCTTCCAATCTTGCATCAGCAAGTTGTCTTCGAGGTGTTTCATAACAGAGAAATACCTCAATGCAGACGTTGTCAACGTTTCGGGCATGTCTCCCGAAACTGCAACATGAGTTGCCGTTGCGTTCTTTGTGGAAAATCCCACGATATTGGCAAGTGCGAACTACCGCTAGCGAAAAACGATCCGGCAACAAATGTGCAGGATGAAATAACACTGCCAACTTGCTGTAACTGCGGCAACAAAGGGCATCCGGCCAGTTATAGAAATTGTCCTAAATATAAGGAAATTGAACAAAGATCCAAGGAGACTCGAGCTAAGCAAACAGCCAAGTCAGACTTCGGAAAACAGGCCACACAAAACCTCATCCAAAATGGATTCACATTTGCCGACATGCTTAGGGGTCAGCAGGCAAGGAATACAAAAAGCCTTTCAACTCCTCCCCCTAAAAAACATATTCAAGTCCCTAAGCGAGCCCCGGTAAAGGCCAACACGACGCCTCAAATTCAAGCGGTGGTGCAAAAGCCTCCGAGGGGCAATCTTCAATGCTCGAGAAACTACTTAGTTTCCTCCCTTAATTGAGGATATCCGACCCCGATATGAGAAACTATCAACCGAGGCAGAGATGGAGGCCCTCCCTTTCACTGCATATGCAAGACATACCCTCCACAATGGATTCCAAAATTAAAGTTATCCTCTTAAATGTCCACTCCCTTGTTTCGCATTCCAAGCGTATGATAGTCTCTGACTTCATAAAGGCAAGCCGGGCGGACGTCGTACTTGTAACCGAAACTAGGTTGCATCCATGTCACCGTCCCGTATTCCCAAACTTCTCCATGATTCGAAGAGATCGAACCCCCACTGGCGGTCCCACCTTCAACAGAGGTGGAACTTGGATACTGGTTAAAAGAGGACTTCGCCATGGACCTATTGACCTCCCACACCTAGAGTCCATAGAGGTATCGGGAGTTGAACTGCATCTGGCTAATAATGGTAGAGTGAATATATATACTGCGTATACCACTCGCATAAAACCAATAATGGCCCCATTAATCCCGAAGATATCGGCAAACTAATAAGGACCTCGGGGCATACACCCTTCATCATAGGCGGCGATTTTAACTCCAGACATCCCCATCGGAACAACTCTGTCTCTTGCCCAAATGGCACAAAACTGTACCAATGGTACACCGCAAACATGTATGCCCTCAACTGCGAAATAGTCGCACCCACGGTTGGTACTCGAGGGAACTCAATTCTGGACATATTTATTGTGTCCAAAGACTTACTTCCACAAATCACTCCTTCTCAAATTTCAGCGGGTGTATCTGACCACAATGCTGTGACCACATTCATTCGCGGCTATCGAGCATCCCGGGCTCATATCAGATACATACCCGATTATGGGCGGACAAATTGGGACAACTTCAATATTACATTGAACGATAAACTCCACCACTTCTCTCTTCCCACTGACAGGCACCTAACGGCGGTTGAGATAAACAACGTTGCAAAACGACTTCACAAGATTCTAGTTGAAACTTCGGAGAGTCATGTCCCGAAGTATAAACTTGAAAAGACCTATCAGATTCCTCATGACGACATCACTCTTCGTCTCATCCGGGAGCGTAAAAAGCTCTGCTGAATGAGATATCGTCACCGCTTTACGCAAAGGGAGCCATTATTGCGATCCATTATTCACAATGTCGGTACACTGATAAAACAGAGAATCCAAAACAATCGTACCCGACAATTGGAAGACAAGCTGAAGGGTATTCAAATGGACCAGAACGTTTATAAAAATGTTAAAAAGATATGTGCCTTTTCCCGCATCACTGGGCCAATTATGCACAATGGTGTTGTTGTCAATAACGACACCAATAAAGCAAATATCATCGGAGAGACCTTCGAAAACAATCACAAACTCACTCTCCAAGATGGCGACGCGGAAACTAATGCAATCGTTAGTTCAGAGGTCCACAGTAAGTTGGACGACTTTAACGAGCCAATTGTTGTCTTAACCCAACTAACAGTGCATACTTCGATGACACACGTGATAATGGTCACGGTTTCATCACACCAAATACCCTACAGAGTCTGGTTAAATCTCGACACCCTAAGAAGTCACCTGGTATCGACAACATGTCATACCACTCGTTGCGAAGGCTTTCTGCCTTATTCTTTATAAAGCTCTCCATTCTGTTCAACCATGCTTACAACATGGGGTACTTTCCCCAAGCCTGGAGGCACGCTATTATTTGTCCAATAGCAAAACTTGGGAAACCAACGTATCACCCCTCAAGCTTTCGCCCTATCTCATCAGCAAAATATATGAAAAATTCATATACGAGAAACTAAATAACTTTGTCAGTGCCAGGCACGTAATACCTGATTTCCAATTCGGATTTCGAAAAGCGCACAGCACCACTATGGCTCTCAATTTATTTAAAAACCACGTCTGCGTGCGGCTCTTTAATAAGGAACCCACCGTTGCGGTAAGCCTAGACATTGAAAATGCTTTTGATACGACTTGGATCGAAGGTCTCGCTTTTAAACTACTGAATACCGGTCTCAATAGAACGCTATGTAGTATCATCTACCAGTTCGTTCGAAACAGAACCTTCCAAGTTAGAATGAATGGAAAGCTTTCCCGAACTTTTCACGCCGCTGCAGGCATACCACAGGGCTACATTCTAGGCCCCATCTTATTCAATATTTACACCTCCGATATTCCCCGCCCTGTGGACGGGAGAGTAAACCAAATATGCTATGCGGATGACGTCCTGGTGTACACGTCAACCAAAGGCCCTAACCGCGCAACAAATCGACTCAACCGTCACTTGGACGAACTGTATCAGTATTACAGCCGATGGAAAATCCGACTTGATCCATCCCAAGCAGTAGCCATAATTCTGAGTAGTAAACACTCCCAACCTGCTTCTCGATATTCACAGAATATTCGAATAAAAGTGGGAGATATTACGATTAGACCACAGGACAAGATGAAATATCTCGGGGTCACTTATACCCCAAAAATGAATTTCATCAAACATGTGACCCACATTCTCCAAAGGGGCCTCGGTCGGTCTAAGCAACTGCACAACATCTTGAAGCGGAGGAACAAAGTTGACACCAAAGTTAAGCTTCTCTGCTATAAGCAGCTAATCCTATCTGGAATATGGTACGCCTTTCCCATATGGTCCTGCATATCTTCGGCTCAAATGGAAAGACTTCGGGTTTTCGAAAGGAAATTCCTCAGAAGATGCACCAATCATTCTAGAAGGCCTGACGGTCGTCATTACCCCAACGCTCACCTATACGAAGGCGCCTCCATTACCCCTATCGACGAGTACTTGCTTCACTTAGCACCTAAGTACCTCGAAAACATTCAGAACAGCGAGAACCTACTTGTACGGGACTCTTGCGTTCTTGACCCTTCTCTCTCTCGATCTCTTCGGATCAAACCCCCACAATTTCTTCTTCAGTACAAAACTGAAGAAAGCACTCTTCCCAACAACATTCCCCTCTATAATATAGGATTCCTGGACCCATCCCATAGGGTCTACTATTAACACACCAAACACACGAACGCACAGTACAAGACGGCACGAACACAAACATACACACAGACCAAAGAGCAGATTACCAGACGCCAAAGACGTGATCTGCGTTTACTACCGCACCCAAGACCCACCGGTCTTGTATGATTTCTTTCCCACCATCCCTCTATAAAAGTAGTTAGAGAACACTTGGACTAACACTGTCCACACTATCCTTGGATACCCCCCCTTTTTTCTTCTCGTTTCAGAGATCGCGAGACCGAGCCCAACATCCTCAGGGATGTGGGTGATTCTGGATATCGCAAGATGACCAGAAGTCAGAGACAAGATGAAGGACACATATGTCCTGTCTCGCTAAATTCGGCCTTCTCGCCACAATTTTTTTTTTAAAACCGTATCACGACAGTTTACTGACGATTAAATTCAACCGTAAAACTGCATACCTTTCGGTAGCCGCCAGTTACCTTCGTTTTTCAATATAGAGGCCGTTTCCACCAAAATCTCCTCCGGTATTCAAAATGCTGCTTGCTTTCTGGTTCAGCAATTCTAGTAAGAGGTGACAATATCTAGCTGTATTCTCTTTATTTCGCACTTCGAAATGTGTTAGGTGTTCTTGACATTTAGCCGAGTATATCTTCGGGCGCTGTCCTCGCTGCTTCAAATAAATTATTCCGATTTCGTTTGCTGATGTCATAGCATACCTTCGAGCGTGCTGAGTGTGAAGTTGATCGACTCAAATGAATCAAATTGATCATTCTTGATACAATTTGATGCGACCTTCTATTGCTGTTGCGGTTGCAACATGCCTATTTTCAGAACTTCATTTACTAGGCCCTGTATTGCCACTACATTGTAGGGACCCCTCCATATGGGAGCTAACTTCCCTTGTTTCTACGCATTCCGCATCAGAACTTTATCGCCTACGTGAAACGTGAAAGGGCGTACGGTACGGTCATGGTACCTTTTGAATTTCCTCTTGGAAATTAATAGGTTACGCCTCGCTATTTCGCATGTACGCTGGAGTTTGTACTTTAATAGCTTATGGTAGCTCTCGTGGTTGTACACCAGTTCCGGAGGTTGTTTGATGTTAGTCGGTACCCCCGGGGTGAAACCAAAGAGACAATCCATCGGCGTAAGTTTGGTACCTCCGTCCTCAGATATTGATCCCATGATTGGGAATTTCCATCCACTATACTGCGTAGGTACTCTACGAGTGGTCGATGGGCTCTTTCCAAGGCGCCATTCGACTGTGGATGGTACCCTGAGGTCTGAAGCTTCTTGATACGGAGCAGCTTGCACAAATTTTTAAACAAGCTACTTAGGAAGTTGCTTCCCTGATCGGTCACCAGTTGCTTCGGAGCACCATACCGAGCAACTATTTGGTCAAAGAAGACCGTGGCCACCGTTTCTGCCTCCGCATTGGGTAAGGCGTAGCAATCTATGTACTTAAACAGATTGTCTTGAAAAGTTAGTATATATATATTGCCTGCTGGAGTTCGATCCAGAGGCCCGACTATATCTAAATATACCTTGTCGATGGGCCTCTTTGCAATGTCGGTGATTACCACGGGCATCCGTAGGTTTGGGGAAGATTTCATGGTTTGACAATCCTTACATTTCTTAATGTAGACTTTAATGTCGCGCATCATGTTCTTCCACCAAAAGGTCCTACAAATCTTGTTATAGGTTTTTATCACTCCTTGGTGTCCGCCCATAGAAGGATCAAAGTAATACCGTAGCAGTGACTGGATATCCTCAGGTTTTGTTATCTCCATTCCTTTTTCCGTACAGGAAGGAATGGGGTTCTCTGGGAGAGAAGACTCGTCATTTGTTTGACTTCACTGGGATCCTTCGCTTTCTCTTAGCTTTTTTGCTTGGGCGCGTGTTACTACATTGCATCTCTGTAGTTTTGGAGTCTCATCACAACCTTGCGGGATGCGGCTCAAAGCATCCACATTGGTATTATATTTACCGGGTTTGTACTCTATTTGGTAATCAAACTCCGATAATTTGTGCTGGAATTTTGTTAAACGTGACGTGAGGTCTTTCATGTTAAAAACTCCCTTCAGTGGCTTATGATCTGTATAGATGTTGAACCTTCGCCCTTGCAAATAACAGCGGAAATTTCTAGTCGCCCACACAATGGCTAGTAACTCCCTCTCAATGGTGGAGTAATTTCTTTCCGCTTTATTCAAGGTTCGACTTGCATAGGCTATAGGCTGATCTTTGCCTATTTCCCCTTGCGATAGTACGGCACCAAGTGCTTCGCTGCTCGCATCCGTAGTCAGATTAAAAGGTTTGGTGAAATCTGGATAGATTAATATTGGCGGCGAAACCGATAATCCTTTTATTTTGTCAAATGCTTGTTGGCATTTGTCTGACCAGGTGAATCTAACGTCCTTCCTTAACAAGTTTGTTAAGGGACGTAGTATCCTCGAGAAATTTGGATCAAATTTTCGATAATAGTTCGCCAGTCCAAGAAATGATTGGACGTTCTTTACCGTCTTAGGGATGGGAAAATCCCTGACACTAGCTGTCGTGTCGGGATTTGGCATTGCCCCCTTTTCACAACAAACTTGTCCGAGGTAGACTACTTCTTTTTTTAAAAATCTACATTTTACGGGTTACAATTTGATATTGTGATATCTCAATTGTTCGAATACCTTCTGGAGTTTGTCATTATGGTTCTCTAGGTTTTTCCCATAGATGACAATGTCGTCCAGATATACAAACATTCGATACCTTGCAACCCAGTTAGGACATGGTTCATGAGTCTGTGGAACGTAGCCGGGGCTCCCTTTAGCCCGAATAGCATACGTCTGAACTCATAATGCCCGTAATTAGTGCTGAAGGCTGTCTTGTCAGGTGGTCTCCTTTTAAATGGAATATGTCGTTGAACTCCTCACATATTTCCACTATCGATTGACACTCCTCGGGACTTAGGTTTTTTCCTAAGTGGAGTTCCTCATGCAACTGAGTCAATCTCGAATCTTTTATGGATTCTTTAGGCAACTCACCTCCCAAGAAAAGATGTCTTATAAATTGGAGGTTTTCTACCTCCGAAGGATTTATCTCGGATCTGCGATGACTTGATTTATTCTTCAAGTTAACTTCCGCTGACGTATTGACTCGTTTACCGGTCTGTATATTCTCCCGGTTTTCCAAAGGAAGGAAGGCATAGTCCTCTGTTGGAAGCAATTCCACCAGTATCCGGTCAATGGTCTGGGGGTAATCCAAGATATTGAGTGCCTCAATTTGGGCACCCTTCGCCCTTTTCAAAATACAATTTGGGAGTAAAATCCCAGGTTGTACTTCTTTAGGTACCAAGATTACCCCCTCCCGGATCTTTATGGGAAGCCCAATTATCTTCCTTGAACGCCCTGGTACAATGACCGCTCTACTCATCAAGATTTCCACCTCCGAAGGGTTTATTGGTAGGCGTGCTACCGAAGCGTCTCCTTCCTTTCCACTTTTTGGCTTTTAGGCATTTGCCTGCTTGTTGGGGTAACTGGCGCCTGACAGGTTTTCGCAGCCCTTCCCTTGTGTGTGTAAAGTCTTCGGGGTTTTTCCGGCCGCAGTATGAACCTTGTTAGGTTCCTGTGATCCGGTTTCCCGTTCGGCTGCCTTTTGTCAAAGTCACAGTGAAACATTCAGGATTTGTGATTGTTTGGGGAAATTCCAAACAACCTCCTGGTCCATTAACTGTGCAATAACGCCATAGAAAGTCGTTACCCAACAAACCGTCTTCTGACATTCTTGGCAACGTGTCTACCACTTCGAACCTACAGGGGATTTCATGATGTAGTTTAAACTTCCTCTATATGCCCCCTCTAGACTTTCTCTTGCCAAAAAGTGTATGGAGGATTATGGCCTTCTGGGCACCCACTTCATATTTTTTGTGGAGTGCTTTAGTCTTTAATAAACTGATCTCAGCGCCGGTGTCCACAATTAGGCTCGTATATTTTTTACGGCCAATGCCTAATTGAAATTGGACAACTGGAGCTTCAGTCGGCGAAAACTGAGAACATGTTTGACTATTTTGCGAGTTTAATTCGGTCGGGTTGGGGATGTTACACCCGACCGTTTGGCGTTTCCCGATTTTTTACCTATAGCTTTTCGTTTAGCAGTTGCCGCCGTTGGTTCTGGTCGATTGCTACTTTGGGTTTTAGTGGAGGGACTCTTTTTCTCGGCGCAGTTACTTCGATCGGTGCTCTGTTCTGTACTCTCCGTACTATAGCGGCTTCGACCTGACCTGTGCCTAGAGTTCCTCTGTTGCTGTCTCCTGCCTTTTAAGGTTTTTCCTTTTTGATTCGGTTCTTTTTTCTTACTAGAGCCATTTGTTGGTGGTTCTGGCCATTCCAAGTTAACCGTGCAGGTTGGTAGGGCTTTAGGCGACGTACAGGTCTAGCCGTTGCTGTGTGCATACAAGCTGGATTTGGGTGAGCTTTTTCCCAGTTGATCTTGTATTGGCACTGCTCCCACTTGTGACCGTTTCGGCCACAATACTCACAACAACATCGAACGCTGTACACCCTTCGGTTCGATGTTGCTTGTGGCTGTTTTGAGTTAGAGGGTTGGACTTGCTCCTGATTTGGTTGTCTCGGGGACTCCCTCTGTTCATTTTGTGCCCTCTGTGTAGGTTGTGGCCTTTGTTCTTGGGGTGTGGGATTTTGTGTCGCTGCTGGTACAACTCTTACCCGACAAGTTCTTACCACGTGTCCATACCTAAGACACGAGGTTCAAATTGGCATGTTACGCCAAGTAATGCACTCGTCACGTAGGTGCTCCCTTTTGTGGCAAAAACTGCATGCTACTTCTGCAGTTAGCCGGTGTGGTTGTGCGTCACGGCCTTGATGATAATAATCATCCTCGTCCCGTTGGTACCTTCGTACTCCAGGTCCATCGGGCCTTTTCCCGCTGTGTGGTTGATAGTCGTGTGGTGGTGCGCGCGCTGGTTCGTATTGGCGGAACGGGTTCCTCGCAGGTTGGGGGCGGCTTCCGGGGTGGGGTTCTTCTGTATAGTGTCGAGCTGTTTCGGTCGACCTTCTATAGCAATCCCCATCTCTCCGAGACGCGTTGTTCATGGGTTGAGGTTGCCTACTGAACGATTCCCGCGGATCCGGACTATACTCCCTGTACCTCTGTTCTCGGCGGTTATAACTATATGGTCCACTCACGGGGTGGTCCTCTATATAGTCCATGCCCTGTGAGTGTCGATTTGGGCTCCGTCTTGTTGGTTCCCGCCTACTGGTTCCTGGATGGTCGAAGTCTCCTCGCTTGTTTACCGGAGGTTCGTCCCTTTCCTCCTCTCTTTGTGCATGACGAGGCGGGCTGCTCCATTTGGTGTTTCGTCTCGCTGGTACCGGGCGATCAAATTCCTCTCCTCCATTCACAGGTTGGTCTTCTCGATTTTCCCTTCCGTGTGAATGGCGGGGCGGGGTCTGCCATGTTACTGTTCGCCTTCTTGGTACTGGACGATCACCATCATCTGGTCGATTTACAGTGTGGTCATCTTTATTTTCCAACCCTTGTGAATGAGAAGGCGGGCTTCGTTCTTCGCGAACCTTTCTTCCTCCGGGTATTATGAAATCCTCTTCCGAAAAAGGATCTCGGGTGTACCTTTCGGGTGTTATTTCCCGAATCCTGCAACATTGTGGGTGCCTGTGATTTTCTTCCCTCTGTGACTCGGGGTATTCAATTGCCCTTGATATATCTCTCATATCATAGGCATCTCTTTTTCCTTCAAGTTTTTTTGTCGACTTACCATCCAGATAAGTTGCGACATGATGCCCTCGAGAGTTTCTTCCTTTATGACCAATAACTGGCTTCGAAAGGGTTCCTTTCGTATTCCGCCCATCAATACGGATTTGATCAGTTTTTCTATTTGTGCAGCGCAAATGTCGCTGCTTTCCTTTCCATATGAGCGCTCGGCAGCTTCCTTGCAGAGTACCACCGCCTGTTTCACTCGCGAAACGAAATCTGTGATGTTCTCTGCTCGGAATTGTCGCATCTCAGAGAGCTTTTCGTACACGTCTTCGTATGAAGACTGTGGTAACAATTTGTCCCGGAGTTGTTGTTCGTACTCCCAGAACAATGTTGGGTTTGCCTCATGGAATATTCTAAAGGTTTCCCCACCCAATTGCATGGGCAACCACTCCATGGCTGTCCTCTCCTCACTTTCGGACAAACATCTCAGGGTCCTCCTACACGTATCTACGAACTTCTCTAGTTCCATAGCTACGGTGGGGCCCCGTGAACCATTGTACATTGGTATTGATGTTCGTACCAGGTCCATGATTTGGCTAATACCTAGCCTGTTTTAAGATTTGTCCGATTTAGGAGAGGAAGCATTTCTCTCTTCCCTGGTGTCTGGTCTCTCGGTCGAAGAGTTGTTTTCTTCACGCGACGTCTCAGGGTTGGATGGGATCAGACTTTTCTTTTTCTTTTGCCTTGTCTTCATGAAAGGCTTGACGCTAAATAGGGACACCTAAACTTCCCGCTTGTGGTAGTGTGTAACCTAACCGACGCTAATGAGAATGTGGAATGTATATCGCACCAGAGGATTGGTCCTAAAGCCCAAAGTGTAATATAACTAATTATGGTAATAATCAGATCAGCGAAAAACGGATTTTGTTATTATTTTAAACTGTTTATTACTCTCAATATGTCCCAAAAAGGAAAGGGCCAACTATCAATGTTTGTTCAATGAGTTGTACAAACTAAAGTTATGACCCTACGAAGCACCTATGTTGGACAACATTGTTTAAACTAGTTATGTTTAATACTATAGTTTGTTAATCTTAAATGGCAAAACTTTACTTTATTTACTTTGATGTGTTGTCGGTGGCGTTTTATTTATCTTTTCCTCTGTTTTTAATTTTTGATATTTTATTTATTTGTAAAATATTTAATTTTTTGTGTTTTTGTTAATATTGCTCAATTTGTGAATATTTTATTTGATTTTAAATTTTGAATTTTTTTATTTTTTGTAAATTAAAATCTTTGTAAATTTTGTCCACGTTTTTTTTTTTTGTTCCGAATATTTTGAGTAAGTCTGTTCTTTTGTTTCTGTTAAATAATTATTATATTATCTTTCTACTCTATTTACCTTTTGTTGTATTTGTGCTTTTTTTTTTGGAAACTTTTATTTTTGGCAAGTTTTGTATAATTCTTGTTTTGTACAATTATTTTATGAGTAGATTTTTGAATTTTTGTTGATTTTATTTCATTTATTTATTTTGGAAAAATTTTAATTATATTTTGACTTTCGTTTTATTTTCTATTTTTTGACAAAATGTATTTTATTTTGAATTTTAGAAAAACTTTTTCGTTTATTGGGTTTTGAGAATTTTTGAAAAATTTTTTATTTTTTGATTTTCTGTAGATTTTATTTTATTTTCTTGGATTTTGCTTTGAAAAATAATTTTTTTTTTTTTTTTTTTTGAAACAAATTTTTGTTTAATGTCTGTTTTAGTTTGATAATCTATTTTCTTCTTGTTTTTATTTGTAAAACGTTTTCTGACTGTATTTTTCCTAAATTTAGTTCTTTGGAATTTTCTCTATTTATTTTTGATTTTAACTTTTATGATTTTTGTAAATTTATTTGTAAAACTTTCACTTCTGTTCTATTTTTGGGAATTTTTTGATTTTTTCTAATTTTGAAATTTTTGTTAACATTTTCCAATTTTGAAAGTGTTAAAATTTTTAATTTTTTAATTGTTAAATTTTTTTTTTTTTTTTTGTAAACTTTTTAAAGTTTTGAAATTTAGTTTATTTTTGTAACTGTCTTTTTAATTGTTTGCTAATCTATTTTCTTTTCTTATTTTATTCTGTTCGAATTTTAATTTGTTTGTAAAACTGAAACTGTATTTTTGAAATTTAGTTTACTGTCTAGTAAAATTTAGCTCTTTATTTAAATTTTGTTCTATTTCTGATTTTTTGATTTTTTATTTTCTTCGGATTATTGATTTTTTGAATTTTTGTTTTATTCTTTCTTAATTTTTTATGTTTGTTGGGAATTATCATCTAATCCACAGCAAAACCAAATTTTATTTTTCTTTGCTGTGGTTGGCGTAGGTTCGTTGGAGCCTCTGGGCTCTTTCCGCCAATGTTTGTGTACTTCCAAAGGATTTAAAGTTAATCTTTCGATCGCTAGTACGCACCCAAATAGTGGACGCCGGCTGCGCCAAATTGTTGAATATTATTCTACAATAATTGAATATAATTTTTATACATCAAACTTACCCCCTGTTCAGTCTTGACTGTTAAGACGCCGTAATAATACAAATTAGTTTTACAATTGTTTAATTCAAGTTCAATAACTGTTTAATTAACATAATACAAATTAGTTTCACAATTGTTTAATTCTAGTTCAATAACTGTTTAATTAACATAATACCAATTAGTTTCACAACGCATATATATATATATATATATATATATATATATATATATATATATATATATATATATATATATATATATATATATATGTATATATATAATTAATTTCTTATTTTATAGACTTTTTCTCCGCCTTACACCGCCCGCGCACACGATTCGATCTTATACGCAAAAGCTAATTTAAATATTTTGTTGTGCGGAGCACCCGACTGCACTCGCTCAACGCACATTAAAACAAGCAGCACGACAATCTCGTGTCTTTCGCCACATATCCTGTTTCGTTCGTTCCGCTTCCACTATAGTTATTTCCAGGAAACAGTCGAACTGGTTGATAGGTGGCGACTATGGCGACTATGGTTAATAAAAGGACGATGGCTATTGCAATGTGACTGGGGTTTTAAATGGGGGTAAACTTTTATTTAAATTATATTCTACTGTAAATGGGTTTTCTATTGTAAAGGGAAAGGGAATATTAAGAAGGGAAGGATATGTGCGTGAAGACACGAGATGTTAATAATTGAAAAGGGGGAGTGATAATTTAATGAACTTAATTATATAACAGCTGTTGATTGACACAAATTTCTGTCTCTGGGAATGCCAGACGATTGGACCTCCTCTGAATATCAAACCGCCACTGGTTGACTTCATTGATTCTTTCTCTCCTCCGAAATCAGCATCTGTGTACACCTAAATTGCTCTGTCTCCTCCAAAGTAGATGCCTGCCTTATGTGTAGCTTTCAGATACTGGAAGACCAGTTTTGTCATTTTCCAGTGACTCTTCTTTGGATCACAACAATGTCCGCTGAGATAATTCACCGCGTAGCTGATGTCGGGCCTTGATATTGTCGCCAGGTAGAGCAGACTACCGATGGCCTCGCGGTAAGGTGTTCCACCAGGCACTTTCTCGTCATTCACAAAATCTGCTGACTCGGCCACCATGCCAGGTTCAATGACAGTTGGAGCCGGATTGCACTGTTCTATGTCCATTCTTATCAAAATCTTTTGTATTGTTCGCCTTCAGGAAACAAGCAATATCTAAACTTCACTGGTTTAATTTTTGTTGGAAACAGCTTACGCTTGCGAACCACAGTTAATGTTCGTCCTGGTCTTCGGTTCTGGCGAATATTCACAATAAAAGGAAAAACTGATCCCGAACGCAATACAAAAAAAAAAGCAATGACTAAGAAGTTATAATTCGTGATATTTTATTGCTGTTTAATTTTAAAAATAAATTGCCACTCTGGGTCTAACAAACGCGTACTGCTGGTGAAGTAAAAGGAGCCTTTTTGCAACAGTCATGTGGCTTCTCATATGCTGCCTTGCATTAACCTTGAGCGGTTTTCTTCTTTGGCCGTTGGAATCATCAGATCTCGACCAACAAAAGCACCGTATCCCAGAAAGGAATTACCGTAGAACAAATAAACTGTTCTATGGAACCAGCGCTTTTGCCAGTCACCGTTGATCCAGTGATCATACCACCTTGAGTGTACTTTAGGTCGTAATCTACATACTTCGTGCTGGATTTTGTCTATTCTGAGGTTTGGTGGATTGCATTTTTGAATATTCGCCTGAATTCGTTCTCCTTTGTTGCTGAGAGATCGATTTATTCCTTGTTTTTAAATGTTGCTGCTTGTGCTGCAACATTTTGCCGTGCCAGCGATGACGCTTCGAAACGGGTTGGCTGTGTGGTTCCGATGATCAGATTAGCACGGAGATGTTTGACCTAGGATTCATCTTCTAAGTGCTCTTAAATGTCCCCACCATCACTTATGCTGTTCATCAGCGCGACCATTGTGGATGGGCAGGGCGTGGCAATTATTAGTGTTATATTGGTATGATTTAAATTGTAATCTATTATTGTTTATGAGTTATATTTACCGTAGTTCATCATTTAGTTATGAGTGTTAGTGTGTGCGTGTGTGACAGAAGGCCCCATTGGCATTTGAGTGCAGCGTTGTAGCTATTGTTGGCTACATGTGTGATAGCTGTTAAATCATCAACAGAATTGGCATACGCTGTTGTTTGAGGTATGTCGTCGTTGTTGTTGTTGGGGGCATCACTTTGATAAACTGTTGATACAGCTACAGTAGGGGGAGTTGGTTTTCTCTTCCATTCACGCTGTTGAGGATTTCGAATCTAACCTTCTGTATGGGGTTCTCGTATGTCGTTGTTTGCGATTGTGGAACACATTCGCTGGTTTGCCATTGCTGGTGTGTTGTGAACCTGATTTCATCTTTCGTAAATCAACTGGCTTCGACATTCTAGCCGGTTTAGGGGTTACTGACTGAACCGTTTGGAGTTGCAGGGAGCCTGTTGGCGAGGCCATGCCAGACAACTGGATAGTCTGGGCTGGCGTAATAGCTGAGGTTGTCGATGTTTGTAAATCTTCGACATCTTGTGGAGGAGATGCCTGTAAGGTCCTATCTGCCACATCAGCCACAGCAATTGTTTCATGAACATTTGTACTATTCCACTGGTTCAGATTGATGTTCTGATTGGTTAAACTAAACTCTGCTAAGCTCGGTTGAAAATGCGTTGGAAGTTGTGAACAGATCGGACCATTGAAATTATGTGGCCTTTGTTCCCGAGCAGTGTAGTTGTCGTTGGGTTGAGGACCTTGTAGTTGTGCAGTCCTACCTTGCATTGGAATGCCGCCGTTTAGCAATTGCTGAGTTCGATATGCCCCAGATGAGACTGCTGATTCAGCATGACGTCCGCTTAGTTGGGTTATAGCCGGTCGTGTAATATTGCTCTTGACCGCTTGTACGTTCGCCGTCTGATGCGTGCGGTTAGCCAGTGTTGAAGCCCGAAATGTTGAAGTAGTCGCCAACTGCGTAGCACCGTCTGCGTTTAGAATCCAATGTGATTGCTGTGGCTGAGGTCGTTGCAGTTGAGGACGTGCCTCACTGACGCCGCTAATGCCACTGCTTGGCCTTGGGCGATTCCCTCGACGGCGACTAACATTTGCGCTGCTAGCATTGCCTGTGTGAATTCGATCCATTGGTAGAGTGATGGTGTCGAGAATGACCATTTCAGTGTTTCTTATGATGGCAGCCATAGGGATAACCTCGCTGACCTTGATGACCAGACGAAGCCGCTGCGTTCTTCGAATTGCTAGAGTTCGCTGAATTTCCTTTTCGCGCAAAATTCGTTGTCTTATTCCTTTGATACTGGATCGCACAAGTTAGTCCCCCGGTATTAGTGGTCACTCTAGAATTTGAATTATGGTTTCCATCACTCGATTCGTAATTCCGCCGTCGACGTCGTTGAACCCAACCTTTGTTTGATGAAGGTATAATGCGGCCATGAGTTGTAGTCGTTATTTGAGAACCGACATCATCTTCATGATGATTTTCCTTAGAATGTACTTGCTGCTGCCTATGCAGTGACGGTGCCTGTTGCCCATCAGAAACGGCATTGTGGTTTCGGTTTTGTTGAACTGGACCTGGCATTTGACTGAGGAAGACAGGTTGCGTAGTTAGGTTTCTAGTAGGAAGAACAGTTCGCTGACCAGGAGGAGCATCGGCTGAATATTGCACTGGTGGATGAATCCTATCGAAATGTTTTCCCCATTGGTTCTCAATTGTTGTATGCAGCGATGTTATTGTCGTTGGGACCTTGAAATTGACTCCGCCCGAAAGCCAAGTTCTGTTTGCTTGACTATGGGGGTTCCTGCTGGTCCCTTGATAATCCCTTCTTGTAGAATAGCTGGATACGCATCGCTACCAGGTAACATGTCGACTTCACCTGGTTTACTAAACGATGGGTCGGCAAGCTGAATATTTTGGATGTGACTCCAGTTGTCAGACGATATATTCTGCGTCGGGAGCATAGACGTAAGCTTGGGTAAGACCAATGCCCTCAGCTGAATGTTAAAATCCGAATTCACATTCGAATGTATCGTTAATGATACCGCATGCCTGAATACACTGGTATTGTCTTCTCCGACGCCACGGATGTTAGCATGATTCTCCTCCATTTTTAACTTTAGCAGTTGTGCAGCAGACTCAGAGATGAACGAAGCCTCCGCCCCAGGATCGAGTAATGCTCTCAGCACCACAGGTTGTCCAACATTTGGGAAGACCTTGACTAAAGCAGTAGCCAGAAGAACCGTTTGTACCTTATGGTTTTCGGCTACGTACGCATTATTTACTGAAGCAGTTCTGGAGGGGGGTATAAAATTCTGAGCCTGGTTCGATGGTGTATGTTGAGTGGAAGGGGAAGTGGATGCAGGTGGTGACTGGCAATCCACCGTCCAACACGTGAACATGCTAGTGCAATTTCGCACAGTATGCGCATCTGAAAGGCAGTTTAAACATAGTTTGTTCCTCCGAACGACCTCCTGTCTTTGGTTCGGATTCAATGCCTTGATGGGATGTGACGTCTGGCACATGGGATATTTGCCAACAGTTGAATCGAATGCGCGAACTGTACCTTGTGTGCGCCTCTTTGGTCTTGGTTGCGATAACTCTGTTGTGGATGGGCCCATCACTTCCAAGGCTCTTGCCCTCATCATCAAAAAGTCCTGCAACACATCATAAGCTGGATAGTCTACGGACGATGCAATGTGCAATTCCCATAAACCGTGCGTATTGGGGGGAAGCTTCTGGACCGTGTGGTAGATCAACACGTCCTCCCAGGCAGTGACCGAAATCCCGAGGTTCTGCAGCGACTGCTTGGCTTCATTGGTTGTGTCCATGAGTTCCTTAATTCCTCCAGCCGACTTATGTGTGAGTGCAGCCTGATTTAACACCAGATCGAACTGGTTATCCTTGAGCAACTTCAGGTTTTGATATCTTTTGACCAAGGTTGCCCACGCTGCGTCGAAATTGCCGTCAACAATCGCGGTGTTTCTTAATAGGCGCTCTGCTTCTCCACTCAAGTTCGCTTTGAGGTAGTGCAGCCGGTGCACATCGGAGCTGGAGGTATTTCTAATGATAAGGCTCTCAAACAAGCCTTTGAACTCCGGCCAAGTCTGATAGGAGCCGGAGAAGGTTGGAATTTTGACGGGGGGGAGCCTTAATTCCGGCGTTGGCGCCTTTGTTCCTCCCATTGAGCTGTCACAAGAATGGTGTCCTAGTGTACTTCCCTTGAATTGCTCCAACTGTGACCTAAGCTCCGAAGAATATCTGTAATATAGTTCTTTCAGCTTATGGAAGACTAGTTCTTCCATATACTTCGTTTTGGCGTCATCAGTCGGAGCTGCAATAATCTTTTGGTGCAGTCCTCTCACTTCCCCGAACGACTGCTCCAAATTTTTAGACGAGCCTCGTTCATGTGTCGTGACTTAAATGACTGCTCCAAAGCCGCATATGATTTATAATCGGCTGCCAATTCGATGTAGGCATTTTGTATGCCATCAATTAGCATCGAGATCTTTGTCTTGCTCATCTTGCGTTGTAGAGATTACAACCGGCACCGAGAATATCTATATGATGCTGGCACGTGCGAGGAGATGCAACCCGGATGACCTGCGTAGAAGGTTGTTGTAAATTGTCCCAATGACAATGCACCTTCTGTACTTGAACTGGTGGGTCGTAAAATTATCTGCAACACTGTCAAAATAAATGGAGCAGAGTGATGTCCACAACCGAAGCTGCTGGGACCTTTAGACGATTTTCACCTGAATTTTGTAGATTGTAGACAAATACTGACAAATATGTAGTTTTAGAAGTGGACTGTATGTTGAGTTGCTGCTAATTATGATATTCTTTGGTAGAATTCTCCTTGTTGATCGCAATGTATGTTTGCCCTTGATGATGTGGTTCGTGTTTCGCGCTTCGTACTTCCGAAGCCAGACTCAGCTCCGGATGAAAGGGGAAAGGTGTCTTGCCCAGTACGAACGTAGATAGTTATTTATGATTTTAGTTTTATTTTATTAAAACAATATTTTGGTTTGTGTATATATTTTACGTGGATGATGCAAATTCCTACAGATTTCCCTGCGCTGAATTTTGTGAAATATTGACAATGAACACAATTATGGTACTTTGAATGGTGAACTGTATTTTGATTCTTGATATATAATATGAATTCTAAGTTCCACGGCCAGTTAGTTGAATGTTGGTTTGAAGACTGACCTTAACAATGATCGATCTGCTTGTCCTAAATGCATTTGAATTTCCAGTCCCGCACTCTGTATAACCCTTCAATTTAAATACGTTAAGATACGGTTTAAATTCCTCGCTTGGTTGGAGACACCGTATTGTTTTAGAAACCAGCAGCCCAGATCATACTCTGCAAAATCCTGACGCAAATCTATGTAGCACACTCCAATGCCTGCTTAAATGTAAAATGCCTGGAGGTACGTAAAAGCAATGTCCCAATCAATTGTGTTCACCGATTGAGTTTAAATATTGAATTCTTAATTCACACAATGTGCTGGAGACACACACAACCACAACACCAGTTTTTCAGTTAAGATCCACTTGGATCGTGTAATTAGGTTAATAATATTTTATAAAAAACGCCACCCACCTTGTTTGCAGGCGATTTCGTCGCCTAGTGAACGATAACGTTGCTCTCCCATAGACAGCAATCCGTAATTATTGTTCATCACTAATCTCCAATGGACAGCAATCCGGAATTATAGTTTAATCACTCATCTCCAATAGACAGCAATCCGGAATTATTGTTCAATCACTAATCTCCAATAGACAGCAATCCGTAATTATTGTTCAGTCACTAATCTCCAATAGACAGCAATCCGTAATTATTGTTGAATCAGTAATCTCCAATAGACAGCAATCCTTAATTATTGTTCAATCACTAATCTCCAATAGATAGTAATCTGTAATCATAGTTCAGTCACTAATCTCCTATAGACAGCAATCCGTAATTATTCTTAAGTCACTAATCTCCAATAGACACAATCCGTAATTATTGTTCAATCACTAATCTCCAATAGACAACAATCCGTAATTATTGTTCAGTCACTAATCTCCAATAGACAGCAATCTGTAATTATTGTTCAGTCACTAATCTCCTATAGACAGCAATCCGTAATTATTCTTAAGTCACTAATCTCCAATAGACACAATCCGTAATTATTGTTCAATCACTAATCTCCAATAGACAACAATCCGTAATTATTGTTCAGTCACTAATCTCCAATAGACAGCAATCTGTAATTATTGTTCAGTCACTAATCTCCAATAGACAGCAGTCCGGAATTATTGCCACCCGGCTCGAAGGACCAGATTTTGTTCGCCTTCAGGGAACAAGCAATATCTAAAATCCAATGGTTCAATTTTTGTTGGGAACAGCTTACGCCTGTTCTGCTAATTGAAACACAATCTTTATTATACGGGAACTAATTTACATATCTTTATTATATTTAATCTTAAGTTTGGTCTATTTCATTTTTTCACAAGAGGTATTTTTAATTTACAAGAGTTTGAATAATGTTATGCTAATTGAAACACAATCCTTATTATACAGGAACTAATTTACATATCTTTATTATATTTAATCTTAAGTTTGGCCTATTTCATTTTTTCACAAGAGGTATTTTTAATTGACAAGAGTTTGTATAATTTTATATTTCACAATAATTTGGATAATTTAAGTACCTTTATTAAACCGAACTAAACGCTTTCACCACCGAATTGCAAGCTTTTTTTTTTATTTACAAGGGCTTGTATAATGTTATATTTCACAGTAATTTGGATAATTTAAGTATCTTTATTTAACCGAACTACACGCTTTCACCACCGAATTGCAAGAGCCAGACGTTAGTTTAAGTATTTCATTCGATTTCGAGACGTCAACCACACGCGTTCGCTGCTCAAACCAGAAGAAAGACTCATCTCGTGTCTTTTTCCACACATCCTATTTCGTTCCGCTACCACGGCAGTGATTTCGAGGAAGCGGCCGATATGGCCAATGGCTGATAGAGGGCGACTATGGTTACTATAAAGAAGATGACTATTGCAATGTGAATGGGGTTTTAAATGGGTTTTACGTTTATTAAAATCATTTTCTATTGTAAAGGCGGTATTCTATTGTCATGGTAAAGGGAATTTAATAAATTGGAGTGAAGGGATGGAGGAGGGGAAGGATATATGTGAAGACACGAGATGTTAATTCTTCAATGGGGAGGGATAATTAAATGAGCTTTAATTATATAACATGCTTGCGAACCACAGTTAATGTTCCTCCTGGTCTTCGGGTCTGGCGAATATTCACAATAAAATGAAAAACTGATCCCGAACGCAATACAAAAAAAAAAAAAAAAAAAAACCAATGACTAAGATGTTATATTTCGTGATATTTTATTGCTGTTTAATTTTAAAAATAAATTGCCACTCTGGGTCTAACAAACACGTACTGCTGGTAAAGTAAAAGGAGCCTTTTTGCAACAGTCATGCGCCTTCTTATATGCTGTCTTGCATTAACCTTGAACGGTTTTCTTCTTTGGCCGTTGCAATCATCAGATCTCGACCAACAAAAGCACCGTATCCCAGAAAGGAATTACCGTAGAACAAATAAACTGTGCTATGGAACCATACTTCGTGGTGGATTTTGTCTATTCTGAGGTTAGGTGGATTGAATTTTTGAATATTCGCCTGAATTCGTTCTCCTTTGTTATGTTGCTGAGAGATCGATTTATTCCTTGTTTTTAAATGTTGCTGCTTGTGCTGCAACATGTGCATATTTTGGTTGACTCATAAAGATTCCTTTTGAGTCGATTTTCAAGTCCATTCCAAGGTACGTGAACTGGTTTTGGAAAGTTTTGCTGTGTTTTATTTCGAACTTCTTTCCAATCAACTTCAAGAGATCGAAAACCTTTTTTTCATCCTTGCCTGCGATTAACCCATCATCCACAAATAAGGCCACTATGATGGTTTTGTCCTTGTTGTAGAATACACTTGGATCATTGTCTGAACTTTCCAATCCAAATCCTTCGAACGATCCAGTGATCTCGTGATTCCATTGCTTCGGTGCCTGTTTGAGTCCATAAATAGCCTTGGACAGCTCGCATACTCGGCCTGACCCGTCCTCAAATCCTTCAGGCTGTACCATGAGGATCACTTCTTTCAACTTCCCGTAGAGAAATGCCGTCTTTACATCAAATGCGATCAGTTTCCATTTCAGTCGAATCGATGAGTAACCTGCCACAGGACTGAATGTCCCATCGTAGTCGATTCACTTTTTTTGCTCGAACCCTCGAACCACCAGTCTGGCCTTCGGTTTTCGATTTGATTTTTCAGTCCAGATCCATCTGCAGGTCAATGGTCTCACTCCTTTCGGGCAGTCTACCAGTCTCCACGTCTTCCTGTCAACTAACGATTTGTATTCTTCTTTCATAGCTCGTCGCAATTTTGGATCCTTTAGTGCATCAGGTACACCTCAATGCCCTCTGCTTCACCAATCAATACTGTATCTTCATTTGTAGCATCGTTGCTGTACCACCTTATGAAGTCTCCAATTCTCTTTGGTAATATTCCTCTCGTCGCGCGAACTGGTCTCTTAGCAGTTTCGGGGGCTGGTTCAGTTTGTTTTTCACTGGCATTGTCTTCTTCCTCGCTGTCTTCTTCTTTGGGCTCATTTTTACCTTCCTCGGCGCTTGTCCCAGTCAATACTTCAGTCAAGCTCATCTCGTGTTCCTCGTTGAAATTTACATTTGCTTCGCTGACAATATCACGGCGACCAGGAATGTAGACTCGATAAGCCGGTGAATTCAGATCGTAGCCTACCAGGTAGCCCTTCTCTGACTTGCGGTGGAACTTGCCTCTTTTGTGTGCTGGCAGCAAAATGTAGCACTCGCATCCGAATGTTCTGAACCTATTCAAATCCATCTGAGGTCCAAAACATAGCTCAGCTGGAGTTTTCCCTTTCACAGTACTCGTTCCAGTCTGATTAATTGTGAAAAAGGCGTATAAAACTGCCTCCGCCCACGGTCCCATACTCAAGTTGGCTGCTGTAAGGGCAGAGCGTGCAGCTTCAACGATGATTCTCATCTCACATTCTATCCTTCCATTCTGTTGTGGTGTATGAGGATTTGTAGTTGGGTGTAGAATTCCCAATTCAGTCAAAAACTTCTCTGTGATTGCGTTTCTGATCACCCTGCCATTGTCCGAATGCAATCTTTTCACTTTCCTGCCAATTTGATTTTCCGCCATCTTCACGAACAACTTCAGCTTGTCTGGGGCCTCATCTTTCGTCTTCATGAAGTAAACCGTTCTGAAGTGCGAAAAATCGTCCTTGAACAATAAATAGTATTTTGCGCCACCTAGTGAAGATTCTCTCATCTTGCCCATGTCCACGTGTACAGGATGCAGGGGATGCTTGGCCGTCTTTTCATACTCAGGGTGAGAGTTGCTGTGGTGTTTGCCATAGTCACAATTTTCGCAGCAGTGCCACTTCTTTTCAGAATATCTCTCACATACTTCACATTCTGGTGCGCCATCCTCTTGTGCCACGTTCGAATCGAAATAGCTGGCATTGCAGGGGTTTGTTTCTTGTGTCTCAACATCATTTCAAATGGGTTGCCATGTCTCCTTGCAATTCCGACAGTCGTCGTCTTGTCTGCTGTCAGAAACTCTGACTTTTCCTTGTCCGATCTCATCACAGACCCTTGGTCGAGCATGCGGCTGACGGAGAACAGATTAAACTTCAACTCTGGAACATATAAAACGTCTTCCAAGATGACCGGATGCCACTGACTGCCATCAAATGCCCCCAATTCAACTTTGCCGACTGCAGCGCAATCTATTTTTGCCGAATCACCAACTAGAATTGACACAGGCTTTCTCAATTTGTCAAATTCGGTGAACCAATCACGATGCGAGGTCATATGTTGACTCGCACCGGTGTCTTGATACCATGTTGTCATTTGATCCTCCAGGTGATCCGTGCTGCTGTCCAGGTCCGGCATCTT
Source organism: Microdon myrmicae (assembly GCA_963931805.1). Lineage (NCBI taxonomy): Eukaryota > Metazoa > Arthropoda > Insecta > Diptera > Syrphidae > Microdon > Microdon myrmicae. Next base: position 351,097 of record CAWVOU010000008.1, read on the forward strand.
CAGGCTCACTGCCATCCAGGTAGCTGGTTTCTTTCGTTTTTCGTTGTTGTTGTTTCCTTGGTGTGGACACTCTTTCGCAAAGTGTCCTTTGTGGCCACACAAGTTGCAGCGTAGTTCTACTTTGCGCATGGCTGGCTTGTGCAGTTCCTCTTGAAATGACCTCTGAATCCACACTTGTGACATGTTGCGCCACCTTTCTTACTTTTATTTGCAGGCTTTCTTACTTGCTCTTTGTTGTTCTTTTTGGCCAAAAGTGCGTTAATTTGGTTTGACTCCTGCGTTTTGTTTTAAATTCTTGTTGACACCTGAGACGTTGTCCCACGATGTGCCAAAGTGTGCCAGTCTGGGAGGCAACATGCTCAAGATCCTTATCATCATCCAGGAGTCTCGTACTCTCATTTTCAGCCGACAATTGCTCACCTATGGACAACAATTCCATACAGTTTTCTATCACCGATTTATTCTCGTCAAAAGTGAAAGTGAAAAATTTTCTTCGCAAAATTTCCATAGACATGTCAGCCTTTGTGCCATACGGTCTGACTAATCTATCCAGCTGTTTTGCTGTCACACAATTTGCAATTTTGTAAGCAATTTGATCGCTCACATTCAATACGATGAGCTGCTGAGCCTCTAAGTCCCTTTCAATGTATGCCTTGACTTGAGGGGTATCAGCAGCACCAGCCGGCCTTGCTGTCACTCCTGTCGCTATGCTAAATAATTTCTTTGTCTTCATTACAACATACGATTTTAATCTCTAAGGCAAATAGTTGACACTTCCATGCGAGTCCTGATTCAACATCACTAGTTGCGATTTGACTGTATCCATTTCAATCAGGTGACTCTACTTTTGAATGTAACTGTACTTTCAGTTTTGACTTTTGACGGCAAAATTTGTAGGATTTTCTAATTTTTTTTTCAATTTCCTTGACGATTGTGTAGAATTTTGAGGCAAAGTTGCTGTCATTTGTTTTGTTGGGCTGCTCCTGACGTATTGCAAGACGATTCTGCTTCCCTGACTCACTCAATGTGCAAACTTGACTGCTGCCCAACGTGCCCCGATTCTAACATATCTCTTTCAGCTTTCCAAGTCGTTTTTTCTTTTCTCGAAGATGCTCCTCTATTTCCGTTCTGGACCCAAAACCCGTTGGGTTTACAGTGGGTAGGGAACACCAGAGAACTCACCAATTGTAGAAAAGAATTGTTTATTCATAAACGTTGAACAAAAACGTAGAGTGAAAAATTGAATACAAAAAATGTGGTACCAAGAATACCTTTCCGTTACTAAAGCTTTTCTGATGTACGCCAACCAATTCCTCACAACGCTTCCAGTCGACTCTCTATCTTTTACAATGATGTCCTAGATTACCAATGGAATTCTCTTTTTTTTTGGTATAAGACTTTAAGGTTATGTTTACATTCTGAAATTTGATTCAAACTCAACAATTTTATATTAAATTAATAAAGTCTCCATCATCATTTATACCACCACCTCAACAAGCATACGTAAAATATATTCTGCGCTGGTGGTATCTACTTTATATAAGGAATTTATAGTGCTTTGCGACGGTAGTGAAAAGCGTGCGATTCAAACCAAAGCATGCACATTTGAAAACTGCCGTGTGAACGAATTTGATCGCTATTCTCAAATACACTCAAATGATGTGGAATTGTTATGTTAATTACTATGTTTTATGAATATGCTTTGAATTTCTTTCCGTACAATTCTTCACTATTCGTTTGCAGATTGTGTGCGAATCTGTGAGAACGCCACAGATTTCCTTTTGTTCAGATGACTGCTATATTGCGGATATCTCCTTCTTATTTGGGATGCTGCCTTAAAAGTTGTATCTCTCCACATCGACAAATCCCAATGTTCGTGTTGAGTCAGCTGATATAAATAATAATAACGGAGATTTTCTTTATACAATATACAATACATTTATTAATCTATCACTTCGCCGAGCTTATGACATATGTGTTCATCTCGGCGTCTTATGATACTCTACTGTCAACGCTCCTCGCATGTCCGTTTCACATGCCGCTTCCTCTCTCTCTCTCTCTCTCTCTCTCTCTCTCTCTCTCTCTCTCTCTGTCTCTCTCCGTTCATACATGCATTCATAAGAGCGGGTTCATGCGCCATACAGTAGGAAATGAAAATGTACATTCTCAACACGCCTCCTTACATTTATGTTGTATATAATTTTAAGATAATCATTTTAATTTATATAAGTTCAATTTTTAAATCAAATTCAGTATATTTCTAAACTTTTCAATTTTTTCTCTACACAGAGATTTTGTAAATATATCAGCAACATTTTTCTTCGATTCAATCTTAATTACATTTATCAAATTTTCATTTACACTTTCATTCACATAGTGATAATGTACTTCGATATGCTTTGAATGGCTGGCATTGGTGATATTCGTCCGCTGATTGGTGCTGGTCCGATGCTCTCTCCCCCTCAAATGGGAGGATACTTAGTTTGGACACGGGTCTCGTTAGGATGCCCGCAGCAGTCCGCAGCGTTGCCACTCTCACGAGTCCGCCTTGGCCAGGGTGCATTTTAAGGATTCGCGCTAAGTGCCACTTGCAGGGGGGCGCCAGCTCAGTCCTGATCACGCACAGTTGCCCCACTGCGACGTTGGGGTTTCGGCTCTGCCACTTTGGCCTGTGTTGTAGTTCCTGGAGGTATTCTGCGGACCATCGCGACCAGAAATGCTCGTACATGTTCCGCAGTAACTTTGATCGCGACAACTGAGATATGGGGGGTTGAGGTGTGTAAGGCTCCGGGACGGTCGACGTCGGGCCTCCAATAAGAAAGTGTCCGGGTGTGAGCGCCGTCAGGTCGGTTGGGTCATCCTTCAGTGGCTGGAGGGGGCGCGAGTTGAGGCAGGATTCCACTTGGGCCAGCAGGGTGGAGAGCTCTTCGAAGGTTAGGACTGCGTCGCCGATAACGCGCCTCAAGTGGAACTTGGTCCGCTTTACAGAGGCTTCCCAAATTCCCCCGAGGTGAGGGGCTGGGGGGGGGGGGGGGGGGGGGGGTTGAATCGCCACTCGGTACCCTCATTAGCGAGGAGGTGGGCAATCTCGGTGGTTTGCCATGTTGCCTGGGCGAATAGCCCCCGTAATTCTTTATCCGCGCCGACGAAGTTGGTGTCAGTCACTGGTCAGTGTTGCACATATTCCTCTTCGAGCCACGAAGCGGCGGTAGACCGGAGGAAGTCCTCTGTTGAGTACCCGCAGACGGCCTCCAGGTGCACCGCGCGGGTGGCGAAGCATACAAACACGGCGATGTAGCCCCTGAACGTGCTCCTGGTTCCACTCTTTGAGCACCCGATAGCCATTGGTCCGGCGTAGTCGACTCCGCTGTGTAGGAATGGCCTGGTGGGCCGCACCCGGGTGGCCGGCGGGACCCCCATGAGTTGAAGGGTCGGTGAGGACGAGTGTCGCCAGCAGCGGAGACAGCGAACGATTACTCCCTTGCCACCGTGGGGGGTCCTGTCGTGGGCATCTCGGGCGAGGAGCAGTGAGAGAAAGGATCCGGAAGGGAGGATGGGGGGGTGCCCTTCATCGGGGTGTAGCAGGGAGTGGCGCAGTCTCCCTCCGACACGCAGGAGTCCGTTCGGGTCGAGGAACGGGTTGATGCGCATGAGCAGGCTGTCCTTAGCGACGGATGAGTTTCTGGCGAGCGATGCTATTTCCCGGTGGAAGTGGACTCTTTGCACATGGGAGACCCAGAGCATGAGTGCTGAGTCCATTTGCGAAGGGGTTAATTCGGTGGGAGGGTTTGGGCTAGGGCCCGGGCGCGGTTTCCTCCCCGCTGTGAATTTTTTCTGCAGTCGCCGGGCAAATTCGACGCACCTGGCCGTCACGCGGAGGAGTCTGGGGAGCTGGGAGTATCGCATCAGCAGCTCGTTGTCCTCTCGTGGGGCGCTAATGACGTGGCTGGTTGCGGGGCGGCATTCCAGGTTCACCTCCGGGACGGCGGTGCGGGTGCAAGGCCATGGTATGTTGCCTTTGAGGAACTCGGGGCCGTCCATCCATAGTGACGGCGAGCGCAGTTGGTCCGTTGATGCTCCGCGAGACGCCAAGTCGGCGGAATTCTGGGCGCCGGCGACGTGATGCCAGTGGGCGCCCGGTAGAGTCGTCTGGATTTCAGAGACCCGGTTGGCAACGTAAGTTTTCCATCGGCTCGGCGCATCATGGATCCATGATATGGCGACGGTGGAATCTGACCAGAGGTGGACTGGGGCGTTCTGGGTTGACGTGGTGGTGAGGACGCGCTTCATCAGGCGCGCCAGCAGCAGTGCGGCACACTGCTCCAAACGTGGCAGGGATACCTGCTTCAAAGGGGCCACCTTGGTGTTGGAAGCGAGGATGGTGCAAGATGATTTCAACGGGACGCCAAATGTCCTGAGGTAGATGACAGCGCCGTAGGCGGCCTGGGAGGTGTCGGCGAATCCGCGAAGTTCCATTGTTGGGTGGGTGTTGTCGCAGCCGGTCCATCGAGGGATGCGGAGTGCGGGTAGTTGGCGTAGATCCGCGACGAGTTCGTGCCACCTGGATTCCATGGAAGGGGGCAGGGGTTCATCCCGCCCTAGTCCTAGGCGCCACAGTTCCTGCATGAATAATTTAAATCTTATCATGACTGGGGAGATCCATCCCAGGGGGTCGTAGGGGCGGCCGATGAATGCGAGGGCCGCCCATTTGGTGAGGGTCGCGTTGCCCGTTGAATCTGGGAGATGGAATGTGAAGCAGTCTTCCCGGGGTCGCCATTGGATTCCTAAAATTGAGTGGGCGTCAGCTGGGGGCCAAGCGGGGCATGTCCCGAGCTCGTCTGGTTGGTAGGGGAGCAGCGACGGGTGGTTGGAGGTCCATTTGCTGAGGGGGAAGCCGCCCGCCGACAGTAGGTCGCTGAGATGCTGCTTCAGTAGCTGTGCCTCTGTGAGAGTGTCCGAGCCAGCGAAGATGTCATCCACGTATGTGTTTCTCATGAGCACTTGTGCTGCTAAGGGGAATCGTGCGCCCTCGTTGAGGGCCAACTGCTTCAGCGTGCGTATTGCCTGATACGGGGAGCTCGCGAGTCCGTAAGTTACCGTGTTTAGCGAGTAGACCTTAATGTCGCCGGTGGTTGACGGTCTCCACAGGATTTGCTGATAGTGGCGATCCCGCTCATCAATCCTTATTTGTCGGTACATCTTCGCAATGTCCGCAGAGAAGACATATCGCGGCGCACGCCAGCGCAACAGGACGTCAAAAATGTCACTCTGGAGCTTGGGTCCAACATAGAGGCACTCGTTGATGGAGATGGCAGTCACCGGTTGGACGGAGCCATTGAACACCACGCGGATCTTAGGTGTTTGGTCAGATGCCTTGAACACCCCATGGTGTGGGATAATGAATCCATGTTCATGGGTGTCCGCACTCGTGGTGCCCACTTGAGTCATGTGGTCAAGTTCGAGATACTCATCCATGAATTTCTTATAGAGATCGCGGAACTGAGGCTGGCGCTGGAACCTGCTCTCCAGTCGTCGAAATGCAGCGCGGGCGGCGCTGCCCGAATCCCCCAGCTCCGTCGAGTTAGGCTTTAGTGGCAGTCGTAATGTGTAGCGGCCTTGCTGGTCGCGTCTGGTAGTTGAGGTGAAGTGAGCCTCGCATGCTTGCTCCTCCAAAGTCAAGGCAGTTGGGTGGTGAGAAACTTCCTCCTGAATCCAGAACTTCTCCAAGAGGTCGCGCAGCTCGCAGTCGACACTGATATGGTGACTGGTTAGGGGGCGGCTGGTGTTGGTGTGCCGTGAGCCGCGGGCAGCTGCACCCGTTAGGATCCATCCAAGGTGCGTAGACTGGGCGATCACGTCGGAGTTGGTGGACTTCTCCATGGACTGGGATGAATGATGCGCGCCGGCGCAGGTGCGGTCGCTGGGCGAGTGATTCCGATATAAAGGTGGCCTCTGAACAGGGGTCCAGTAGGGCCCGAGCCACCAGTCGGTGTTGGGAGCCCGACTGGACGAGGACGCGTGCTGTGGCCAGGAGGGGCGCTGATCGTGTGAGATGACACCCCGGGGATCTGGCCGCCCTGAGGCTCGGGGCTTGTGCCTCTTTCCAAATCCAGGTTGGTCGTGGTCGTTATGGTATGCAGCAAGGTGTGGTGCCGCCCTTGGCACTGCCGGCATATGGATGTCGATGCGCAGTCACGAAATAAATGCCTTCCTAGACAGTTGAAGCAAAGGCCCTGTTTGGTGACGTGGGCCCTTCGCTCTTCCGGCCTGAGGGCCCGGAATCCCTCGCACGATCCGATGTAGTGGTTTGATCTGCGGACCGAGCAGCGGGCAGGGGGCTTCTGGGCCGGTGGTGAGGCCGTGTGCACTGAGAGGCGCGCTTTGGTGGTGTGCTCCGTCTGGCCGGGTCTGTTCCGCTGGGGTTGGTCGATGGCGGTCAGGGGCAGCTCGACGAATTCCAAAGCCTCGATCCTTGTTTTCAAGAAGTCATCAAGCTGGTGGTACGTGGGTGGCTGGCTGGTGTTGCCTTGTGCCACTTACCAGTCACGATCGGTGCGGGGGTCCATGCGCTGTGTTGTTAGGTAGACCAGTATGTCATCCCAGGTGGTAACGGGACGGCCGAGCGCATCCAAATTTTCGACTGCACCATTGGTAGTGTCGCGGAGATGGCGCAAGCCGCCAGCCGACTCCTTTCCGACGACCTGTACCTGGAAGAGGGTGCTCAAGGCAGAGTGAACCGGTGCCCGAGTATTGTCGAAGTATTCCACCAGCTTGTTCCAGCCTCGCTGGTAATTCTCCTCCGTGCCCGGGTTGTTTTTGATGGCCCGGGCGGCGTCGTCGCGGAGGCTCGACTTCAAATAATAGAGTCGTTCAACGTCCGTCAGATCAGGGTGATCTGTCAATACCGCCTGGAACAGGTCCTTGAATGGCCGCCACTCCGAGTATTTTCCGGAAAATGTTGGCAATTGCACTGGGGGCAGCTTGCGGGGATTGGCGCGGGGCGTCACCACTGCAGCCGCCGCCTTAGATGTTGTCGATGGTTCCATGTTGAGGCTATGAAGCTCTTCGGCGAACTTTGTCATCTCCCCCATGTAGACCTCCTCAGCTGACTGGAGGAAGTCCTCTGTGTCTGACGTCGTCAGCTCCAGAATGTCGTCGTGCCGGTCACGGATTTCTTTCCACTTGCCCTGTAGATTGTGTCTACGGGTGTGTACGGCACTTACCGCCGATGGCCCTCGCTTCTTCAGGTTGGCGAATGCTCGCGACATTTGGCCCTGTGCCGCGTACTGCGTGCCGATTTGTTACTTCATTGCTTTTTCTTCTTTAGTTCCTTCGTTTGTGTCGAGTCAGGTTGCAGTGTCTATGTGCCGCGAACTGGGCGGCGATGATGCTAATCCAATGAAGCACTGGATCCGTTTCGAAGGACCAGGAGATGTTTGTTGATAACTCTACGTAGTCCGCGTGCAAACCAATAACTTTGTCGTAGGAGACAGAAGAAGAAAAAAGGCAGAAGTGAACTAGAAGGCAGCTTTATTAATAGACGTGTTGAAGGACAATTATTGACCAATGGTGTTTATTCGGTGAATGTTGATTGTAGACTGACTCATTGGCATAACTGCCAATTCAAAAAGCGACGCTATGACATCATCGTGGTGACAATGGGCCAGTTGGTGCCAGCTGCTGCGCAACTGGTATACATGCGAATGTACTAGATTTCTCCAGTACATTTCAGCACATTTAATTGCCAATTCGCAACAATAATAGTTCACCAATTAAATTTCTGTATTTTATATCATTTTCACTATCGTCTGATTTTTCAATTTTCAAATTAACTTCCATTAGCGTAGTATACAATATACTATTTTCTACGTTATATTTCTTACTTAACGATAAAATATATTTTCTTTGATTTAACTGTATTATGTGACGAGAGTAATCATATTTAATGGTAATACCAAGATAATCTTTAATTTTTCCAAGACTTTTCATTTTAAATTTTTCCGATAGTAACTTCTTAATTCTTTCAATTCCTTTCTCATTTTTACCACAAATCGATAAATCATCGACGTTTATTAACAAGTAAATCACATCATTAGCTTTTTTATAAGTATATAAACAGTAATCAATATCACTTCTTTCAAAACCTAAATCAATCAAAAATGTATCAGGGCACTCATACCATGCACTTGGACTTTCTTTTAAGCCATATAAAACTTTTATTAATTTACAGACTTTATTTGTATCGTCTTTATAACCCTTTGATTGTTTTATCTAAATTTCAGGGTTTAACTTACCATTTAAAAATGCGGTTTCCACGTCCATGTGTTCAATAATTAGGCCCATTTGGCAACAATATGAAAATAAAATGTTCAACGTTTGCATTTTAGCAACAGGAGAATACAAATCATCGATTACATCATTTTGTTGAAAACCTCTTACAACCAATCTGGCTTTGAAAGTATCATCGGATTTTATTGTGTATACCCATCTAACATGGAGAACTCTTTTGTTTTCAGTATTCTCCACTAATTTCCAAGTTTTATTGTTATTTAAACAACCTGTTGCGGATTGGCAATCAAATGTGCTGAAATGTACTGGATAAATCTAGTACATTCGCATGTATACCAGTTGCGCAGCAGCTGGCACCAACTGGCCCATTGTCATCACGATGATGTCATAGCGTCGCCTTTTGAATTGGCAGTTATACCAATTCGTCAGTCTACAATCAACATTCACCGAATAAACACCATCGGTCAATAATTGTCAATCAATACATCAATTAATAAAGCTACCTTCAAGTTCACTTCTGCCTTTTTGTGGTTCGGTCTCCTACGACAAAGTTTTATTGGTTTACTCGCCGACTACTTAGAGTTATAAACAAACATTTTCTGGTCCGTCGAAACGGATCCAGTGCCGATTTGGATCAACACCATCGCCGGGCAGTTCGCGGCACAATTTACCTGTGACAGGTAGCTCCTTGTACTTCTCATTTAACAGTACAGCAGTCAATAGGACGACTGAAATTACTAGGGATAACGACTGTGAAACATCCCTTCTTAATGAGGACATCAACATTGATCTCAACAACACATTAGAACCGGTTGACGGTACCGACGAAACCGGTTTATTAACAGTGAAGAAGGGAACAGTCGATGCAGCTATGGCCAAGAAGAATTACAAGGATATTGCAGTTGACTTCTCAGCGAAGTGTTCCACTCCCACAAGCCAAGTAAGTCAAATAAAATGACGCTTAAACGCCAGTGCTATCCATGAGTTAGGTTTAAATTTAATATTTGATTCCGATAAATGCCAAAAGGCAAAAGATAAATTTGAATTTTCCGATGTAGTAGACGGCAGCTGAGAGAGACCAGGTGCAGTGGTTGCTGGATTTAATGATAACAATGACAAAGAAGCTTTGGTATACAACCCGTCCGATGAGTTGCTTAACAGTGCCGAAATTACTCCGATCCTGTTAGAGGGGATTGCGTGGGATCTCATTTTACAAGCTAACGACTCAACTTCATGTCCTCTCGACAGTAAGGAAATGAAACAGGCGAAGGAGTCGGCAGCAACTGGACAAAGATCTGATGGATTGGAAACTGAAGAACTGAAGACTGTGGTTGCCAAGGGTGAAAGCAACGTTAGTGGAGTTGCTCCAGGTTCAGAAGCAGAACGTCTGACTACACACCACCAAGAAGATGCCGCACCGCTACAACCAGCCGAAAGAACAAATCGCCGGCCCGACCACTCTATAGTAAAGGGAGAGACCGATCTACCGAAGCTGCGCCCAGTGCAGAAGCGAATGCTGGCAAAGACATCGACGAAGCAACACAACGGCTCCCCGACGACATTCCTCGGTCGGCGGAACACCAAAAATCTAGACCGACGACATTCCTCGCTCGGAAGAGATTATACTTGCTTTCACACGGTGTGTAACGGAGCCGACAATGGATCAAACAGTGGTGACGGCGGCGACGGCGACAACATTGAAAATGATTCCCCGACAACATTCCTCAATCGGCGGAACCCAAAGGATCTCGACCGACGACATTCCTCCGTCGGCAGAGATCACACACGTGCTCATCACCAACACGAGTCAGAAACCGCTGTTGCCGCAAAACGAAAGCAGGACGACGGACTTTCTACAACGAGAGTTCAAACCAAAGTGCCTTCAACATCAGCTCTCGTACAACAACCGACCACGATTAAGGAACTCATCGCCGCTCAGTTCGCGGCACAGGCCACCATCTCCGGCACTTTCCTCAACATACAGGAAAAGGCACAACCAAGTCCGACAGCAATCGAGGCAACCAAACATGCACTCCGCGCCGAATGGGAAGCCTACTCCAAGCGGCACCACGACATCTTTTTTATATCGAAGTTTGAGCCTCCGATACAAACATTGAAATAATCGGTTATCAGAAGGTTAATTGGGTTAAGACGTTATACCAGTTATTGGTATTTTGTTATTATGGTAATGAAATATCTGAGCGTAACCCCAGATATTATCATTTATTATTTGATTATTAAAATGTAACACCTGAGCGTAACCCCAGATGTTATCATTTGTTAATTAGTTATTTTCAATTTTGGGAATTACTTACGGTGTAATGCGGTGTGTCTCCTGGTTGACTAGCCGACTCTGTGTTGCTGTGGTCCGGAGTTGAAAGAGGTTTTTATTTCTTAACTTGTCACTTTATTTGTAGTAAAAGAAACGGGAATATCCATCCCTTGGTACAGTTGTTTTGTAATTCTAATATTTTGTTAATTTAGGAACAATACTGGTATGTAAAGTACTATTATCACTTTTACACTTTACCCTATAGTAATTTACTAGCAAGAAGACCCGCTCTACTTACGGATGGCCGCTGTCTTCTTGCTTTCAATTACTGAGTAACTTACAGCTCACTTGCAGCCACTTTATATACCAACTTAATTATCCGCAATTGCAGATGGAGCATTTTTTCCACCCAGCGCGTGTAGCCTAATTGGGGGTTAATGCCTGTCATTCTTAATTCGCAATTTTCAATAATCGCTTAATGGTTCTGCAAAAATTGCAGCAGAAGCGATTCATATGTTTACTCGATTTGCAGCAGCAATGACCGAACCAATTTCAGTGCATTGCCCTACGTGCAAGTCGTTTGCGACTTCTTGTTGCGTCCGCCATTTTCGCTGCGATCAGCATTTCGTTGCCGCTGCGCTAACGTCTTTGATGAGTACCGCTCGTGTCCCATATCATGTAAAACATTGTGTTGACCTGTGTACCTGTAATATAAAACCGTTTAGGTTTGGTTTTTCTCTTCGTAATACGAAACGAAAGGCAAGGTCAAGTGCACGATGGATGTATGCTTTGGCATGAACTTATCGTATGCGATATAATTTGATTGGAATGAATGACTGCGAATTTTTGCATTGTATTCAAGATACGAATTTCAATTGCCGGACAGGTGAGTTGGTGAGTTTAAGATGATGGCATCTTAATTGTGTTATGTATGTTGGGAGGGGGTGTAAAGCGAGGTGTAACATCCCTTCCCCCTGAAAAGAAAGAAAATCATCGGTACGAATGATTTTCTGTGGTACAAGAGTGGGTTGCCGTTGTGAGTTGAGTCTGGTTTAGATTTTAATATTTATGTGTTTCGAGAAAATAATTTTTGTGTCTATTAACGTTAGTAAGGCTACTTGGAATATAATAATAACGATTCTTTTTGTTTTATTATTGATATAGTTTTCTTAACTTTTATGAGTTGCTTATAAATGTTTCATAATTTTTACGACTTATTTATATATTTCTTGTGTAATTCTTTTGTTTTCCTTACAATTTGTATGTAATTATGTAATTCTTTTGTTTTCTTTATAATCTATATATATATACATATGTAATTCCTTTTGTTTTCTTTACAATTTGTATGTACATACGTAAATTTTGTGTAATTATGTGTATAAAAATTCATTATATATGATTTTCGTGTAATTATTTATTTTTATGAACAATTTCTTATATTTGTATTTATGAACAATTCTTTTAACAATACTCCTAAGTACATATATAAATTTCGTGTGTATAAAAAGGAATTCAGCATATATGATTTTCGTGTAATTATTTATGTTTATGCACTATTTCTAATATTTGTATTTATGAACAAATCTTTTAACAATATAAATTTCGTGTATATAAAAAGGAATTCAGCATATATGATTTTCGTGTAATTATTTATATTTATGAACAATTTCTTATATTTGTATTTATGAACAATTCTTCAAATATATGATTTTCGTGTAATTATTTATGTTTATGAACAATTTCTTATATTTGTATTTATGAACAATTCTTTTAACAATATAAATTTGTTGTGTATAAACGGGAATTAAGCATATATGATTTTTGTGTAATTATTTATGTTTATATAGTTTTATTTAATTTTTGTAGTTTGGTTTAGTTTTAGTTGGTTACGTTTCGATAGTTTTCATATTACTAAATTTATTGTTCTCCCTAACGGCGTGGGTTTAGGCGAGGGTTCAGGTTCTTCACCGAGATGTACTGGGATGTTTGGGAGGCTATGACCTTTGGATAAGTAAATGGGAACCTGAGATAACGTACTTATTGTTTCCTTTTTTGACCGGTGTTTTGATTTGGCGCGTATAGTTCTCCCCAATCGGTAGAGCAACCATAATATCAATGCTGATGAGTCTGCGTACATGAACATGTAAGGGCCGGTAAGGTATGAAGTTCTTGGCCCCCCGTAGTGGCTCTCGTGCTGCTTTATGTCTAGTGGGACACTGTTCGAGGCGAACTCGAATCCGATATTATTTAAATCTCTTGGTTTGCTTGGTTTTGGCCTGATTTCCATATCTGGTACCTTAATTGTATTCACGAAGTCCGAACCAAAATATAGTGTCAAGTTCGACCTTTTTATTCTCTTTTGCTCTGCTTCCAATGTGGCTACGGGGGACATAGCTTTGCATCCTGCGTCGAGACTGAGTATTCCGGTACCCTTAATGGTCAGGCTCTGCAGATCCGGGCCACAGATTAGCTTCAGTCGAATATCATCGGGCACCACAAACAGCCAGGCGTTTGACGAACTCAAGCTATACCAGATTTCCCGGGTGGAGGTGAATATATGAATAGTGCAATTGTTAGGGAACCTGCTACTGGAGAACAAACCAATTACGCAGTTCTGGAAATTCTCGTTCCTAATTACCAGATTTCGTCTGCCCAAGAAAGTATCGTCTTTGTAGTTTATGCATTGATGGAAGCTGTCGGCATTCAGGAAAACATATTCCCTCCTAATTGGATTAAAAGCCAAGAAAGGTTCATCGACCTGGACGTACCAATGAATTTCCTTTGATCTGACCGGATTGGTGTAAGTTGGTAGAATTCGTATTCTCCTGAGATTAAAGGTACATTAACCATTATTACCAGTTCATGATGGGCATATTGCAATTTGACATCCGCTAGTTTCTCCAGTTCGCTGGGAAAAACTGCGTTTAATTTAAACGGAAATCTGAAATCATCCATTGATTCTGGCTGTATGTCACGTAGAGCGGTTCCCAACTCCGTGGTGGTCAATATGGATCGATGTAGGGTACCCAATTTCGCATCATTGATTATATTTAGAAGTTGGTTTTGTCTAAATTCAAGACTTACTAGTTCCATAGTGAAAAAGGTGATTTTTCTATCAATGGTATTGGTCACTAGTTCCAACTTCGTCAGGTTGTTTTCCTGGTTTCTTAGATTGGTCAATTCTTCTTCCAACCGCAAGAAGTTTTCGTTTATTTTTCCCGCAGAGATATTTAAACTCCTCCCTATGTTTGTGAAAACTGTTAGTTGGTTGTTCACTGCATGTGTTATTGATTGTTGATTATTTTGCAGATCTTGTATGGAGGTATGTATCATTTGGGCCTCTTTATCGTCCATGATAACAAACAATGCGTTGGTTACTTCCCCCACGATATTCAACACGCCTCTCTTTTTGCGGGTTTGTACTGGGAATAAATGCTGCAAAACCTGCTGACTCTGTCTTACCCTAGAGCGCAGATCTGCCAAAATTCTGTTTGCCAAATCGCAGTGAGGCTTAAGATGCCTGACTTTGTATATGTTTTGTATTGTCCCATCGCCATTTTGGCAGGTCTCGTAAAAAGTTTGTATTGATTTTTCCAATGTGTCCTCCTCTAACATTCCGTTGCCCTCTAAATGAATTGCCAATCCCCATGTGCCTAACGAATGCTGGAAAGTTCCAATACTTTCAGCGTGAATACCGGCTTTGCCACTTATTTGTGTCACTTGTGCCTGCGCGCCTACTCCGATCCTTGCTCCTAGAGCCATAATAAGTAGGACCAAGGGAAACATATTCTGTGGATTGAAAATGGGAGACAGTGGTATCTGATTTTTTTTTTTTTTTATTTATTCGTAATATAGTTTTAAACGATTGTTGTGTATCACTACCGGTTTTTTACCCATTTTAATGGTAGTGTTTACGGGCCCTTGCACTGCTGTAACGAGGTATGGTCCTTTCCATAGGGGTGCCAGTTTCCCTTTTCGGTTCTCGATTTTGATAAATACCTGGTCGCCCACATGGAAATTGTGGGGTCTCACTAATTTGTCATAGTGGGCCTTTGAATGACATTTGTTGGTTAACAAGTTTCGTTTCGCGATAGCATACGTTTTCTGGAGCTTATACCTTAGTTGGTGGTAATAGCTTTCGTAATTGTAGAGGGGTTCGGGTCCTCGTTTCAGGTCTGAAGGTACTTCTGGTGTAAAACCGTACAGGCAGTCCATAGGGGTGAGTTTAGTGCTGTCGTGGCAGCTACTGTTGTATACGAACGTGGCTGTCCGCAGAAACTGGTCCCATGACTTGGGATTTTCGTAGACTATACTGCGTAGGTATTCCACTAATGGCCGATGGGCCCGCTCGAGAGCGCCGTTAGATTGTGGGTGGTATCCGAACGTTTGCAATTTCTTTATTTTTAACAACCTGCACAACCCTTTGAATACGTCACTGAGAAAATTAGTACCTTGGTCGGTGACCAACTGTCTTGGTATGCCGCAACGGGTCACGATCTGATCGAAAACAACTTGTGCTACAGTTTGCGCCTCTGCATTTGGTATTGCATAACAGTCCAAAAATTTGGTTAGATTATCTTGAAAGGTCAATATATATATATATATATATATTTCCACTGTGTGATTGTTCTAAAGGGCCGACAATATCCAAATATACCTTATCAAACGGTTTTTCAGCGATGTCTGTGATCATCATTGGCATTCGTAGGGGGGGGCGCGGCTTTCATGGTATGACAATTTTTACATTTCCTAATATATCCTTTAATGCCCCTAAGCATGCGCCGCCACCAATACCTCCTACGAACCTTTTTATAGGTTTTCATTACTCCCTGGTGTCCTCCGAGGGGAGCGTCACGGAAATCCCTTAAGACTGTTTCGATTTCACTGGGGTTAGTAATAACTTCAACTTGTTTGTGAAAGGTTGGTTGCGTTTCTTTTGGTAGCTCTTCGGGTGCAGGTGGTGTGACTCCTGCGTCTTCCGATAAGGGTATAGGTGTTGGAGTCCTCTTTGTTTGGTTCTGTGAACGTGTTATTATGTTACACTGGCAAATGGGTGGCTGGGGCTTGACTGGTTCTTCTGAAGGGTTTTGAGGTTGCTACGAAAAAGTTGCTCCCCTGCTTTCCTCCCGGGGAATGCGGCTTAAGGCGTCGGCGTTTGTATTATACTTACCCGGCTTGTATTCGATTTGGTAATCAAATTCGGATAGTTTATGGTGGAACCGTACTAGGCGAGTCGTAGGGGCCTTTACATTAAAAACGCCTTTTAGAGGCTTGTGATCTGTATAGATGGTAAATCTTCATCCTTGGAGATAGCATTGAAAATTCTTTACAGCCCATACAATGGGCAGCAGTTCCTTCTTTATAGTTGAATAATTACGTTCAGCCTTATTCAATGTTCGGCTGGCGTAGGCGACGGCATGGTCCTTACCAACTTTACCTTGGGAGAGTACTGCACCGATAGCCTCGTGACTTGAATCTGTCGTGAGGTTGAACGGCTGTTCAAAGTCGGGGTAGCTAAGTAGTGGTGGGGAAATAAGGAGTTCTTTTATTTTATCGAATGCCTTTTGGCACTTTTCCGTCCAGGTGAACATGACATCTTTACGTAGGAGGTTCGTTAAAGGACGTACTATTTTACAGAATTCTGGGATGAATTTTCGGTAGTAATTGGCAAGTCCCAAGAAGGATTGTACTTGATTGATTGTTCTGGGGATTGGACATTTTTTAACACTGTCCGTCGTGCTGGGGTTTGGGCGTGCCCCTTTTTCTGAGCATATATGTCCCAAGTAGGCTATCTCTCTTTGCAAGAATTTGCATTTCTCCGGCTGTAGCCTTAAATTGTGTTGTTTTAGCCTGGTAAAGACCTTTTCGAGTTTATCGTTGTGGTCTAGCAAATCCTTACCATAAATAACGATGTCATACAGGTATACGAAACATTCGAGGCCTTGGAGTCCCGCCAGCGCGTGATTCATTAGTCTTTGGAAAGTGGCCGGAGCTCCTTTTAAACCGAACGGCATGCATTTAAACTCGTAGTGTCCGTAGTTTGTGCTAAACGCAGTTTTGGGTTGATCCTCGGGGTCGACCAATACCTGGTGATAACCGCTGTCAAGATCCAGGGTGGAAAAATAGCGGGAGTTTCCTAACTGGTCGAGTATATCTTCGATTCGTGGCAGAGGGTAGGCTTCACCGATGGTTTTTTCGTTTAGTTTTCGAAAACTACCACAACTCGCCACCTGCTTTCTCCGCCTGGTCCTGATTTCTTTGGAACAACAAGGAGGGGTGAGTTCCAAGGACTTTTACTTGGCTTAATAATGTCGTTTTCCAACATTGTTTTCACCTGATCGTTTATTATTTGCCTTTGATTAATAGGTGCCTGGTTCTGTATGATGGGTATTTCGTGTGTTACCGTATCAGTGTGGGGTAGTTTCAAGTGGAATATGTCGGCATATTGTTTGCAAATTTTGGTGATGGATCCCCTTTCTTCTGAAGTTAAATGTTCGGACAGGTGTAGTTCCTGTTTAAGTTGGTCGTGTCGTGAATGGATGTTTGGTTCGTCCGCAGACTCCTTCTCTATGAAAAGGTATCGAATGCTCTGGATATTCGAACCGTTGTCATTATTCAACGACTGTGTGCCCTGGTTCATCATGGGATTTTTAGGATACTCTCTAAATGGGTTTAATGAATTGGAAATTGTTACTAGATTATCTCGCAACGCCAGTTTCACTAGATGAGAACTTTCCACCGTCACTGGGGTTTTGCAGCCAGACTCTTGTGTAGGAGAATCCTTGGGGGTATTACAGGTGGTATATCTGGCCGTTTTGGGTCCCGCGTTATCTATAATTTGCCTCTCTTCGGCTGCCCTTTCGTGGCGTGTGTTTTTGGTGTTGCAATTTAGTGGGATCTTGAACTCTTCCGGATTTTATTTAGTACGTGGAAATCTGAGTTGCCATTTATGGCCTTCTATATTACAATTTCTGGATAAGAAATCGTTTCCCAGTAATCCGTCCTCGGCCAAACCGGGCATTTGGCGTACTACCTGAAATTTGCACGGGAGTCTTGTTTTTAAATTAAAGTTTCCTTGGCAACTTCCCAGGGTTTTTCCTGTGCCGTATGGTGTTTGGGGGGTGCATGCGTCATTTTTGTTGGTTTTGATTTTGTTGGTTTTTAGGGCTTGTTGGGTAATTATGCTCACCTCGGCGCCTGTGTCCACCACCAATTTTACTTTATCGTTTTGACTTATGTCTAAGGGTAGGTTAACGGTGTGTACACTGGCTGAAGGTGGCTGGTGGTTCCCTGCGTGGTTTTTGTTTCCTAATGTTGTCGAGCCGGGGATTTTTGGCTCGACCTCAATACGTTTCCCTGGTTCTGGGATTCCCATCTAATCTTTTGGCGACATTCCATTACGTCATGTCCTTGTCTACCGCAGAAGTCACAAGATTTTCGTATGGTATAGACCCTAGTTGTATTGTTTGTCGGAGTGTAACCAGGTCGTGGAGCATGGTTGTTGACGAATGCAACTCTGTTGGGATTTCTGTCCCTAAAAGGGTTTCTATTTTCGCTTGGGATGTCGAAATGAGTACGATTTGTTGTTTTCCTGCAGTCCCTTATATCGTGGGTATTGGACTTACAGTTCGTGCAAAAAGGGGTGTTTTTTCGAGTGAGACAGTGACTGTAAGTGTGTCCTTTTTTCTGGCAGAAATTACAAGCTATCCTACCTGTAAGGGAACGACGATTTCTAGTAACAGCGGATAAATCATTCTGCTGGTGCCTTGGAATAGCGTTGTCCCTAAACTGTGGTGGAAAATTGGTATGGGGGATGTTCGAGACTTGTGCCACAGCTGGATTAAATGGTATGGCTAGAGTGTTTAATTTAGTTTGTTGGGTGGCAAAGCTGCGGGTGGAAGGCAGGTAATCAGAGTTTTCAGAAAATTGAGTAATCCCTGGGTTTGGAATGCCGCTTGCTGTAGTTTTTCCATATCTAGGGCTTTCTGTATTAGATCCTCGATCGTACCTTCTCCCAGAGTTAGTAAATAATGGCAGAGTGAGTTGTCGACGCTACTTTTTAGGCCGTTCTTTGGGAAGTCCTCCAACTGTGCTTTCACAGCGGGGGCGGCAGCCACACCGTATTTTTGATCCGCAGCTTCCTTGCAAAGCATCAGCATCTGCTTTATCCTTGCGGTAAAAGTGATGAGGGCTTCCAAGGGTAACTGTCGGATCGTGATTAGTTTGTTTACCAACTCCTGGTAGGTCTCTCGAGGTCGGTAGGTCTGATTCAAGGGTCTTTCTACCTCCTCGAAAGTGGTTGGGGGGTTTGCGGCAATCAATAAGTATACCTCGCCTCGTGATCGCGTGGAAAAAAAATGTTCAAAAACGCGGGGTGTTCCTCAACAGACAGGCATTCCGTCACCTTCCTACAGCATCCTAGGAAGGTTTGCAGGTCGTGGCTAACTAGGGGGCCCTGCCCACCTGAAAATATTGGGACAAGCTGGGATGTTAGCGATCTTCGTATAATCTACAGACATATTGTGGAGGTATTTTAAGGGTTTGTAAGGGGGAGTTAAAGATAGATTTAGACCAGGAGGGGTGTTAATCCAATCGAATGTTACTTGGGAAAAACTACCACCACTTACGCCGGGTGAAGATCCGTGGTTATTCAAATCTAGGTCGCTAGAGGACGCGAGGTTTCGGAAATTTGTTATATCAGTTTTGAACGTTTCTGTGACGTCCTTCAATTTGGAAATGGCAGCGAGTCTTTCGTCGTGAGTTTTATGTAATTGTGTATCTAAAGAGTCGTAATGCCTAACCGACAGTCCTGTGTTGGTTTGTTCTATCGTCTCACACACCGTATTGTTTATAATAGTTCCGCTGCGCAGTCGTCTTGGTGAATATCGGAAGGATCCTGGTGTTGATGGTGTGTCTTCCGTCTCGGTGGAGTCTTTAGTAATTGACTCTTTGCTAGTCATCCAGTTGTGGGGTGTGTCCGTTTTTGATGGTCCCTTGTTATTGTCTCGGATCCTCTTGGTTGTTCGGTGGTTGGTGTTAACAACCTAGGTGTGTTTAGAAAGACCTTCCTTAAGTCTCCCAGTGTTCTTCTTCTTTGTTGGATAAAAGCATGTGTTGATGGGTGCGTTGGGGTTTGTAGTATAGTAATTTGGCAGTGGATGCTTTGTCCGGTGGTTGGTGTAGTGGGCAGTTCTTAGCAACGTGTTTATTGGGTAGGTGAGACCAGTTTAATTCAGTTAAATTAATAAGAAAAATTGTTTATCAGTTTGCACTCCCGAAGCCAGGCTTAACTCCGGGTGACGGGGTAAGGTGTCTTGCCCAGGGCAAAATGGGTTAAGTTATTGTTTTGGACTAGGTTCTTTAAAAGCACTTACAAGTTATTAGAACTTGGGCTTCCCTAGTCCCTGTTCGGGCGCCAAAAAAGTTATATCGAAGTTTGAACCTCCGATACAAACATTGAAATAATCGGTTATCAGAAGGTTAATTGGGTTAAGACGTTATACCAGTTATTGGTATTTTGTTATTATGGTAATGAAATATCTGAGCGTAACCCCAGATATTATCACTTATTATTTGATTATTAAAACGTAACACCTGAGCGTAACCCCAGATGTTATAATTTGTTAATTAGTTATTTTCAATTTTGGGAATTACTTACGGTGTAATGCGGTGTGCCCCCTGGTTGACTAGCCGACTCTGTGTTGCTATGGTCCGGAGTTGAAACAGGTTTTTATTTCTTAACTTGTCACTTTATTGGTAGTAAAAGAAACGGGAATATCCATCCCTTGGTACAGTTGTTTTGTAATTTTAATTTTTTGTTAATTTAGGAACAATACTGGTATGTAAAGTACTATTATCACTTTTACACTTTACCCTATAGTAATTTACTAGCAAGAAGACCCGCTCTACTTACGGATGGCCGCTGTCTTCTTGCTTTCAATTACTGAGTAACTTACAGCTCACTTGCAGCCACTTTATATACCAACTTAATTATCCGCAATTGCAGATGGAGCATTTTTTCCACCCAGCGCGTGTAGCCTAATTGGGGGTTAATGCCTGTCATTCTTAATTCGCAATTTTCAATAATCGCTTAATGGTTCTGCAAAAATTGCAGCAGAAGCGATTCATATGTTTACTCGATTTGCAGCAGCAATGACCGAACCAATTTCAGTGCATTGCCCTACGTGCAAGTCGTTTGCGACTTCTTGTTGCGTCCGCCATTTTCGCTGCGATCAGCATTTCGTTGCCGCTGCGCTAACGTCTTTGATGAGTACCGCTCGTGTCCCATATCATGTAAAACATTGTGTTGACCTGTGTACCTGTAATATAAAACCGTTTAGGTTTGGTTTTTCTCTTCGTAATACGAAACGAAAGGCAAGGTCAAGTGCACGATGGATGTATGCTTTGGCATGAACTTATCGTATGCGATATGATTTGATTGGAATGAATGACTGCGAATTTTTGCATTGTATGCAAGATACAAATTCCAATTGCCGGACAGGTGAGTTGGGGAGTTTAAGATGATGGCATCTTAATTGTGTTATGTATGTTGGGAGGGGGTGTAAAGCGAGGTGTAACATCTTCGTTACGGCGACAGCGGACTATCTACAGCACACATACTTCGCGGAGGATTGTTCCGGCGAAACCGAAGAAATATACCTGGAGGAACAGACGAAGCTCCTCGAGGCTCAGTACGCGCTCAAGTCAGCCCCCCAACCATGGTCAACAGCACCAATCGCCTTCACCCTAGCGAACTGCCCCCAGTGCAGCTGCCAATGGCCGACATCAAGCCATCAGAAACGGAACCGCACCCCAGAACAGTGGATAAGAGTGAGCAGGCCGCCGACCAGAGTGCCGCCTGCCCAAAGCCCAACCTATTCAAGGTCCCGATGATCGACCTGCCAAAGCCCCCACAGAAGACGATGCCGCGCACGCATTGTGGGGCACACCATGACATAGCCGTTCCTCGTGGGTTGCGAACTTACAACTCCGATCCAGAGGAACTGGCTACCATCACACGGACTCCAGAGCAAGCAGTGGGCACGGCGTACATAGGATCCGTGTCAGATCCAACGTCAATGCCTTCCACGAATTCGACTGTTCCAGCAACAGTAGCCGGCCCGATGACTAACCAGCCCAGTGTCCCGATGTACAAAACACCGCCGACACCCGTAAAGCAACAGCACGCTTGCACATTCTGCGGGGCCTCACACACCATTTACGCTTGCGAAGGCTTCCGATCACTCACACCCGGCCGTCGGAAGTCCTTCGCACACAAAAGAATCTTGTGCACCAACTGCTTGGGTCGCCACCGCCTGCGCGACTACCACTCCAGCAAGACGTGCCGTCGATGCCAGCGCAGACATCACAGCCTGCTGCATGTCCGGTCTACCGCCATCGACGAGACAACTTCACCGCCGCAACGAGCCAAAGGACCCGCCCCCCGGATCGACTCTCTGGAAGGGGTCTGCGCACATACAATCAGCACCCCTTCAAACCATTCTGCGTTGCTGCCAGCAGCCAGAGTCAAGCATCACCCGTCCCCGCCTAGGGCGTTGGGGGCACTCGTGGCCTTGCCACCAGGACTCAGGCCGCCATCAGCATCACTCCTCGCCTCCACGGCTCGAGCCAATGGGCACTAAGCCCCTTCATCCTGTCAGGGCTCTCAGTGTATACACCACCACCACAATCAACGACAGGGGATCTCTCGTTCGTGGCGGATCTGGAACTCGCAGATCCGAACATCGCCTCCGCCGAGAAGGTGGACATCATCCTTGGGGCAGACATATACCCCAACATCATCCTCGAGGGCCTAAGGAAAGACCAACGTTTCGGCCACTGAACTGGGCTGGGTGCTAACAGGCTCAGCACCCACCACACCATCCAGCGCAAAGGTGACAAGGCCTGTCACCAGCCACCATATGACCATTCCTCGTGGGTTGCGAATTTACAACTCTGACCCAGAGGAACTGGTCGACCTTCCGACTGACGGCCGCGGCATCCGCCAGAGAACCCAAAGGACGTCTCGCCGGCATCGGCCTCAGCGGCCACATACAAACCCTACTCAACTACCAGCCACCGACCACTTGCGCGACCCAACTACAAGACATACCCCCCGCCCGCTGAACCATTCCAGGGGCAAGGGAGCTTACCCACTCGAACACTTCAAGGCATCCCACCGCACCCAGGACACCACGTGGTCAAGCTCCTGCCCAGGTCCAAAGCTACCCAGGCCAACCGCTACCACCTGTAGCCACCACAACAGGACCAGGAGCGCGCAATGCCCCGTTTGGCAGGCGGCGCTCCCCAGCAACCAGCGGTCTCTTGAACTCCAACAAGAAAGCACGCCCCGGTGTGCATCCAAAGAGGCTGCATTGCGACGAGCCCAGGAGGCACTTGGTCCGTGACTGCCATTACGAAAGGACACGCGGACAGTGCCAGGGTAGACACCGCACCCGACTCCACCTTAAAGCACACACCCCCAACGGTCGCATCCCGCCGGCCACTCACTCCACACGGGCGCCAACGTGCGCAGTATATGGCACCACCACCGGTCTCGGCAAAGCGAGACTTATCACCAGTCATCACGTGGTCATTGATCGTGGGTTGCGACCTTACAACTCTAACCCAGATCAACTGGCCGGTCCCGCGACCACAAAAGGCAACGGACATCAGCGATGGGAAAGAGGTTGCAGTCGCTATCGATCATACGGGCCACCCCAGACCCCCAAGACTCCAGCGCTCCTCAGGGCGGGCGGCCCCCTCTCAACCGATCATCCACGTGAAAGTGGACAGTCGACCAAGATCATTTTACGATTTGATATCATTCGTATTTAAGCCGATACATTTTACATTTTCCTTAATGAATTCAACATGTCGTGCAGACATGATTCTATTATTTAATAAAACACGGTAACCAACGTAATTATGACCGATCAAAATTCCCATATCAGCTTTTTTGTCCCATTTAGAAAATCTCTTCTGTTTCGGTTTTCTAACAAAAAGTTTACTTCCATATAATCGTAAATTAGACACGTCCGGTTTTTTTACCAAAGAATATCTCATAAGGAGTCTTTCTTTCAAGCGTGTATTTCTTAAGTAAGTAGCCGCGCAAACAATTTCCGGCCAATATCTCCTATGAACTTGTGCTTCATCTAATAAACATCGCGACATATCCATTATTGCTCGATTAAATCGTTCCGCGGTTCCATTCAATTCGTGTACATAAGGAGGACCGTTATTAATTCTGATTCCTTTCCCTTTACAAAAATTGTAAATATTACCATTTAAATATTCCTTTCCGTTATCACATCTTAAAACGTTTACTGTTTTATCCGTAAGATTTTCAACTTCATTTATATATTCCATAAGGCAATCGAAAACTTCCGATTTAGTTTTCATTGTGTATACACGCGCGCTTTTACTATAGTCATCAATAAATGAAATAAAATACTTTTCGCCATTAAGACCGGTAGTTGGAAAGGTCCGCAAACATCCGTATGCACGATTTCTAAAATTTCTTTAGCTTTCCCTTTATTATTTTTAAACGGAATATTATGCATTTTATTTTCAATAATATAGTCATCAATAAATGAAATAAAATACTTTTCGCCATTAAGGCCGGTAGTTGGAAAGCTCCACAAACATCTGTATGCACGATTTCTAAAATTTCTCTAGCTTTCCCTCTATTATTTTTAAACGGAATATTATCCATTTTATTTTCAATACACGTTTTACATTTCATAAACTCATCTTCGAGTTCCGACGGAATACCATTTAACAGCTGATCTTTACATAGAATATTCAAATATTTAAAATTTACATGGCCTAACACACGATGCCATTTTTCCTTTTTACCCATATTATTCGTATTTTTATTTGCAATATTTACACGGGGAAACTCATTATTACTTGTAATATTTGCACGAGTGCATTTTGCTGTACTTTTCGTTGGATTTTAGTGTACATGATCATTGGATCCTTTTCTTTCCAAGATATCGCCGAAAGATCACCATCACAATCAATAATCGTTGTCAATTTACCTTTAGAGATAATTGTATTATTTTCCGCTATCTTGCCATAACTTAGCAGATTTGCATTAAATACATTATTTATATTTATTTTGTTACTTTTACCGAAAGCATTATAATAACTAACTACATTTCCAACTTTTATAGAGCTATTATTTCCCATATATACATCAATAAGATTTTTTAGGATTTCAAAATTTTCGAAATATCTGTCATCGTTTATTAGATGATCGGTACAAGCGCTACCTAAAGACTAATTTATTTCTACATCATTACTATCATTATTATTGTTATTTACTGCATAGTTGGCTCGCGTTACCCACGCTTTCCTCACATTGTTGTTCCGTCCTTGTTGCGTTGACTGCTGTTGGCTTGCTCTATGCCAATTTCGAGAGCTGCCATGCCCTCCGCCGTAATTTCCTCTTCCGGCTTCTTGTCGGCCTCGTGCTGATTGTTAAGAGTATGCGCCATTATTTGATGCTTGTTTGCTTCTTGCCGCTTGGCCGCCATATTGGCATTCTTTTTGCATGTGCCCAATTTTTCCACACTAAAAGCATGTGCGTTGATTTTTGTCCGCCATGAAAGCACCTGAATTTCTTCCATCATTATTGTCCTTTTGATTTTTTAATTCATTTATTTGAATTTTATTGTTCACATAATCGGCTGTCTGATCTTCTTCCTTCAATGTGTCTATTAAATCACCGATATAACTGTACGATTCTGGCAACGTGTTCAATAAATAATTCAGTTTTTCCTTTTCAGTTATCTTAGCACCCGCGTTTTGTAGCTCATTTACATAATTTTCAAAATCATAAAAGAATGTCGCCGAATCACTATCGTTTTTAAGCTTGAGTCTTTCTAATTTGTTTCGACACACAATTTGCAGCGCCGTTGATTGAAGTAAATATTATTAAATTTTCTAATTATTCCACACGCCGTTGTTTCATCACAAACGAATTATAATTGATGTAGTTCATCGCTTTCAAGTTATTATTTTCCCAATCGTCTTTATCATCGCTTGCTTTTACGGTTTCTATCACTTTTTCACTTTTTTTTTCAATTTCAGATATAGAACGAGTCTTTTTTCCACACACTATAGTTCGCTCCGCCGAACACCGGTATTATTGTTTTTTCTAACATACACGAAAATGTTATTTATATCACTTGGCTCTTTCCGAACAACTACTCTTCGCTACCATGTTGAGTCGGTTGATATAAATAATAATAACGGAGATTTTCTTTATACAATATACAATACATTTGTTGCGGGTTGGCAATTAAATGTGTTGGAATGTACTGGAGAAATCTAGTACATTCGCTGTGTATACCAGTTACGCAGCAGCTGGCACCAGCTGGCCGATTGTCAGCGTCAATGACGCCACGGCGTCCCTTTTTGAATTGGCAGTTATGCCCAATGAGTCAGTCTGCATTCAATTTTCATAAAGTGCACACCATCGGTTCGCGTCCGATCACCGAAATTTAATAATAAAAGTTAATAAAAGTTAATCCCAAGGAAAAAAGACTTCATCTTTTCGGGCAGTGATTCCATCGTTTCACTTCATCCTCTTGGGCCTTGATTCCATCGTTTGACTTCATCTTCTTATGTGCTGATTCTATCGTGTGCTTTCATTTCCCTGGGGGCTAATTCTACCATTCGACTTCAGCCTTCTGGGCGCTGATTCCATCGTTTGACTTCATCCTCGGAACGCTTTTCTCTTGGACGCGACCGCACTATCGGCCGCTTCTCTTACGAACATTTTCTGGTCCTTCGAAACGGATCCAGTGCCGACTTGGATCCCCACCATCGCCGCCCAGTTCGTGGCACATCATACCTGTGACAGGTACGCACCCCAAAAAAGCGCCAAAACCACAACACACTACAGATAGACACTACAACTGGGGCTAATTGTACCGTTCGACTTCAGCCTTCTGTGCGCTGATTCCATCGTTTAACTTCATCCTCGGAACGCTTTTCTCCTGGACGGGACCACACTATCGGCCGCCTCTCTTACGAACACATTTATTAATTTATAACTTCGCGGCGCTTATGACAGATGTGTTCATCCCGGCGTCTTATGATAGTCTACTGTCAATGCTCCTCGCATGTCTCGTTCACACATGCCGCTCTCTCTCTCTCTCTCTTTCTCTCTGCGTTCATATATGCATTCATAAGAGCGGGTTCATGCGCCATACAGTAGGCAATGTAAGTGTACATTCTCAACAGTTCGCAATACACCACCAGAAATATATCTAATTAAAAGTAGAGAAGAACATTTTCTCGGCCGATACTTAGTCATGTAACTCACTCCCGACTTAGAAGATCAAATATATAGTATCAAGGCTATTATAAGACTCTGCTAGAAAACACATCTTACATTAAAGCATATTACTGCAGATTTTTTACAATATCCAAACCTTAATAAAACATCATAAACTCTTTATTTCTCGACACAAATCGAACAGGCCATCATAACTGCAACAAAAAAAAAAAATCAATAAAAATTCACTGCAAGGCAAATGTCAAATAAACTAACAGAATCTCATATAAAGTAAATAGAATTGTTACGAGTTATTGCTGAAAAGTAAAACATCGGATCTTAGAACATGTCACGTTTAATTGAGTGGGAAAGACTA
This sequence comes from Microdon myrmicae, assembly GCA_963931805.1. Taxonomy (NCBI): domain Eukaryota; kingdom Metazoa; phylum Arthropoda; class Insecta; order Diptera; family Syrphidae; genus Microdon; species Microdon myrmicae. The sequence goes on from CAWVOU010000008.1 coordinate 378,322, forward strand.
TGTTTAGTTTGTTCCCCAAAAAGCGAAAATCGTTGTATTTTTGGAGAAGGTAACGATTCAATCGTGATTGCTGATAAAATAATGAAATACTCGGATATTTTGATTAAAAGAGATACAAATCAACCAAAAAGCATTTGCTTCCAATGCCTCGACGACCTCAACGTTGTCTCCAAATTCCATCGAAACTATGAGCAATCGGAATCGATAATCAAAGCACTCCTAAATACAAATCACCAAGAGTTTCAAATAAAAGACTTATGGAAAACGAGTTCAACGACAGGAAACCCAATTCCTGGAATCTGCATTAAGCACGAAGTTGTGGAGAACACTACACTTGATGATGTTTGTGAGAACACACCCTGTCTTAACTTAGAAGATAATGCCGGTACTGAATCCAAACCTATTGTGGAAGATCGTGCAGATTGCTACGCCCATAGTACCACTACGGAGCTAAATAATAAATCGAGACAGAAGATCAATTATAAAATGACAAAGCGATCCAGAGGTCGGCAAAAAATATTAAGTGAGGAATCAAGCTTCACGTCTGATAAAAGACCCCATGAACCACCCTGACTCCGGCCGAAGCAAACGACGAGAGTCTCATGAAAGATTTGTGAGATATGTAATTACGGTTGTAGGTATCAATATCAACTCGATGCTCATACGAGACGGCACAACAATGTGCGACCTTTCAGTTGCGATCATTGTGACAAACCCTTTGTGAAAAGTGGGCATTTAGGGCGCCATGTGAGAGTACATACTGCTGAAAAACCTTACAAATGTCAATACTGTGATCTTCGGTTCTCTCGGCTTGACTACAGGCGGGCGCAAGCACACGAGTGAGAAAAACCGTCAATTGTCCGACTTGTGACAAGAGCTTTGGATATTCTCAAGGCCTGAGCCAGCTTCTTCGAATCCATAGTAAATCCACTTGCAAAGAATTCAGGAAAGAGAAGGTTTTTCAAAAACACGCAAACCGTCATCTAAATCGAGTTGAAGTGAGTAATTCATCGGAACGCACGCAGAAGAAATCACTAGAAAAAGAAAGCTTCCAAATACAGGAAAACACGAACTCAAACGAAATGAACATCAAACATGAAATTGTAGAGGATAATTTAATCGGCGATAATCGCATCATCGGTAGCAGACTCTGTGTTGACTGATAATGGTCCCGTTTCTGAGGCCACAAACCGAGTAATCGTATCACTAAAGTTTTGTGAGGTCTGTAATTACGGTTGTAGGTATCAATATCAACTCGATACTCGTATGAGACGCCACAATAACGAGTGACCATTCAGTTGCGATCATTGTGATAAAACCTTTGTGCGTAGTTGGGAATTAAGGTGCCACGTGACACTACATATTGGTGATAAGCCTTATAAATGTCAATACTGTGATATTCGGTTCTATAGCAACTCGGTCAAAAAGACCCACGAGAGCAAGCACACCGACCAAAAACCCTTCAAATGTCCAACTTGTGACAAGAGCTTTGGATATTTTCAAGGCCTGCGGTGGCATCTTCGAATCCGTAATAGATCCGCATGCGAAGAATTCAGGAGAGAGGAGTTTTTAAAAAAACACGCAAACCGTCATCTAAGTCGAGCTGAAGTGAATAACTCATTGGAACACACGCAAACTAAATCGCTGGATAAAGAAATCTTCCAAATACAGGAAAACACGAACTCAAACGAAATTAACATCAAACATGAAATTGTAGAGGATGATTTAATCAGCGATAATTTCGACATTGGGAGCACCCACTGCATTGACGAAAAAAATGGTCTCGTTTCTGACGCCACAAACAGCGAAATCCCGAAGCAATCGACGGGAGTCTCATTAAAGATTTGTGAAATATGTAATCGCGATTTTCCGACTCAACATCAACTCGATGCTTATATGAGACGGCACAGCAATGTGCGACCTTTCAGCCGCGATCATTGTGATAAAACCTTTGTGACTAGTTGGGAAGTAAGGTGCCATGTGAGAATACATACTGGTGAAAAACCTTACAAATGTAAATACATTGATCTTCGATTCTCTAGCAACATGGTCAAGAAGAACCACGAGAGCGAGCACACGGGTGTAAAACCCTTCAAACGCCCGACTTGTGACAAGAGCCTTGGATATTCTGAAAGCCTGAAGTGCCATCTTCGAATCCATAATAGCGAAAATAAATTCAGTTGCAAAAAATGCGGTAAAGAATTCATTACGTAGGTACATTTTTAAAGACATGTAGCTCAGCACCTCACTGGAAATGAATTGGATAAGTCATCGGAGCACGAACAGAAGAAACAACTGGAAAAGAAAATCGATCAGTTAGGAGAATGCACTAATTCGAAGGAAACAAGGATCAAACATGAGGTTGAACCTATAGCGTTTGAAATAATAGTGAAGAAGATCGTGTGATTCGAACTGACGCTATGACAGCTCGAATCACGAAAAAAATTTGACCTAAGCGTTACACACGAGGCTACTGACCGTGTTTAGAATTTGATTTCCAAACTCGAGTATATTCCACTTTCGTGAATTATTTTTATTTATCGCTTGGTATACGGTTCTGATGTATTTTTCTTATTCGATTTTTTCGTTCGGTGTTCTTCGCTATTTCGCTTGTGAATCGTGTGTATCTGTTAGAATCGCTACACCACTCCCGCCGCAGTAACTTCGTTACGATTAGATTCGTATGCGGACGACGGACGAACGAGAGAGAGAAACGAGAAAACGTCGGAGGCTGTGCTCTATGCGGAAGTCTTGACCGTGTGTGAAGTTCTGCTTTACTATGGGAAGTGTATGCTATGCTGTGTGTACAGATCACGTCGTAGTCACCAATTATAGCGTTTGAAATAATTGTGAAGAAGATCGTGTGATTCGAACTGACGAACAACAATGTGCAACCTTTCAGTCGCGATCATTGTGATAAAACCTTTGTGACTAGTTGAGAAGTAAGATGCCATGTGGGAATACATACTGGTGAAAAACCTTACAAATGTCAATACTTTGTTCTTCGATTCTCTAGCAACATGGTCAAGAAGAACCACGAGAGCGAGCACACGGGTGTAAAACCCTTCAAATGCCTGACTTGTGACAAGAGCTTTGGATATTCTAAAAGCCTGAAGTGCCATCTTCGAATCCATATTGGCGAAAATAAATTCAGTTGCAAAAAATGCGGTAAAGAATTCATTAAGAAGCTACATTTTTAATGTAGCTCAGCACCTCACTGGAAATGAATTGGATAAGTCATCGGAGCACGAACAGAAGAAACAAATGGAAATGGAAATCGATCAGTTAGGGGAATGCGGTAATTCGAAGGAAACAAGGATCAAACATGAGGTGGAACCCATTGAGGAGACGGGTCTTCAATGACTATACATCCAAGAGTCGTATCGACAGCCTGGTAAGCGATAAGAATGGATAATTGACGGTTTCGTTTTAGTTTTCCGTCAGTGAATAGCATTTCTCTTTATTGGGGAGAGATAGATAATTCTTTATATCGTGTTAAAATATAGAATATGCTTGCCACACAATTTAAATACAGATTCAAAAAATATTTTATATCGATCAGATTTCGTTTTAGTTCTCCGTCAGAGCGAATAGAGAATGTTTTATTGTGGAGAGATAGATAGATAATTGTTTATTCCTTATTAAAATATACAATATGCTTGCCGCACAATTTACATACAGCCATTTGATGTTTATTTTATAACTTTCAGCTGGATAAGAACGTTGGGATAAAAAATATTTATATAGAAGAAGCAAACAATGATTTGAAAGAAACTACGAAAAAAAATGTTGAATTTACTGGGAAAAAAAAGAGGAACAAATAAATGAATAAATATATAAACAAATAAGTGTACCTATCCATGTAAATATATAATTAAAAAATGAATATAATATGTTTGTACTTTAGTCAGATGTAAAGTTGGTTTATTAGACGAGTATCCTGTTGAGGTCCTTGTTTTTCATTTTTAATTGATCCGTCACCTTATTGGAAGGGCAATTATTTACTTATATTAAATGGGGGGGGGGGGGGGGGGGGGGGGGGAGAATACGCAACGTTCAAGAAGACATACCAGAGGATCCTCATTGTATCTAGCCACTGGCTCTGGGAGCTTGGTTGGTCCCATACACGTGCTCTTTATTTATCTTAGCTGCCTATTACTTGGAAAACACCGTTTTACAAATGGGGATGCAATAACTCCACTCGAACCTGTCTCGCGAACAATTTATCAACAAAGTTAATTTTACATTTTGTTTTATTAGTCTTGCTTTTGATTATTATCTAATAATTATTCAAGTATTACTTCTTTGATGCGATTAAATCCACGGTTCGCTCAAGTTATGGTTTTAGGGTTTATTTCTCCGCACCAGAGTTCTCGCCGCAATGAAAGAAAACAAATTTGCACCACTTATTTTTTCTTTTACTTTCTTTATTAACTCCTTTCCCTTTTTTTTCTTCGTTCTTTACACTTTATTTTATTCGGTACGATAACACATCACCTAATCTATAGTTTACATCGAGTTCGTTTTGGAAATTTCAATTAGTATTATTAGGCACTCTTATACAATATTTATTACCACATTTTTCATTGACTGTTTTTCTTCTTTTTGTTGTCTTGACAATGTCCTCTATTATTTAATGATTTCGTTTTACTTGTTTCGTTTTTCCAAAGCACTTCTTTTCGTTTCGGTGTTTACCACAAATATTCTGAACTTCAATCAAGCTTTTCTTCGTTTTACATTTACTTTCCTGTTTACTTAATTTTGATCACAATATCCCTTGATTTCAAACGACTTCCCCGAATTCAACTACACTTCCTCACTCGTATTTCAACCGCTCCCGAAACAACCTTTATGTTCACTATCTTTATTCTTTTTCTTCACCGCCAATCAAACACTCAACTTCCTTACTAAACGCCGACTACCGAAGCTCTTCCTATCCAAAATCCAACTGCCTACTTCAATCTCTATTATCATCCAAAACCCCTGCCCAAATCATTTTCTCTTTCACAACACCTTCCGGGGTTAACGATGTCCTTATTTCACATAGCCTTTCAGTTTCGATTGCCCCAATTATCGTTACTGGCCTCAGTTCGCAAACTTGCTGAATTGTCCAATATTTCTTTATTGGTTTAAACTCGCTTCACCTTTTACGGTTGCGAACTGACCCAGTTAATTGCATTTCTGTTGATTGGGCTGGAATATGCCGTTTAATTGCTTTCGCAATTTGGCTTATGCATATGATAATTGCTTAAGGGAAATGAATTTACTTGTTTTTATTTTTTTTCCTCATTTTAATTGTTTGCCAATTGCCTATGAAATGCTAATTTGGCCGTAATTGTTTTTTAGGAAATCGTGATTAACCGTTTTCAGATTGATACCTATGAAATGATGATTCTAATGCACTCGTTGGAATTTAGGGCTATTGGAATTCAGAATCTGATGGTACTTTTTTGATTAAGTGTATCCATGACCCCCTGTATGTTATCTTTAGGTATAACTTCATCGACACACTTAACACCCACGTCCTACATTCGGCCTTCGTGATTTATTGATCCTCGGAAAAAAAATGGCGAGAGGCCGATTTAAATGAGACAAGAACAAATGTCTTCTTCATTGTGTCTCTGGCTTCTGGTCATCTTGCGCCAACCAGAATCTCCCACGTACTTGAGGATGTTGGGCTCGGTCTCGAAATATATAAAAAGGAAAGGGCGAGATATCCAATGACAGTGCGTGAAGAGTTTGTTGAAATGGTTTGTAACTACTTGGATCAAGAGATGGTGGACAGGAATTCGTACAAGACTGGTAAGGTTGGAAAGGGTGCTTTCTTCAGTTTTTTACTGAAGAAGAAATCGTGGTGGTCGGATTTGAAGGGATCGAACGGGAGAAGGGTCAAAAACCCAAGACTCATACAAGTAGGTTCTCCCTGTCCTGTATGGTTTTGCGGTACTTGTATGCTAATTGCAGCAAACACTCGTCGATAGGGATAACGGAGGCACCTTCATATAGGAGAGAATTGGGGTAATGAAGCCTTTCAATTTGGGCCGAAGATATACAAGACCACATGGGTAAGGTGTACTATATCCCAGATCGGATTACCTGCTTATAGCAGAGAATTTGGACATTAGGTTATTGTACAGTTACTTTGGTCGACAGAGGCCCCCTTTGAAGAATGTGGGTCACATGTTTGATAAAATTAATTTTTTGGGGCATTCGACGAGTTCAAGAATAACAAATACGGTTGCCAACTTCTGGACCTCCTCTCATCTAACCCATATATGTACATCGACGCCCTACTGGAACCAACTCGTGTGAACAACTCGACGCAGTCGACAATGGACTTCTACCCCAAGTCAACTGATGTCCACTCAACGCGATGATAACAGTCTCATCCCTAATGATGACGCCACTAAACTTGCCATCTTCCACTAAAACGTACACACGATGTCACAAATGCTAAATAATGCTGACTATAGTTTAATTTACTCTAGCAGCAGATATGTCAAAGCGGCAAGAATCCACGTTAACAACTTCCTCCCGCACTTCTCAGCATACTTTAACAAATGGATGGAATGGTCTCAACCCAACCAAAACTCACCTAAGAGTGCGTAAGGGCAAAAACGGTCACTGCACAAGGAACACAAAACGGCGCCTCACCAAATTAAACTCAATCTTAATAATACCCTCATAAAACTTTCCAAAACTCCAAAATATTTGGGAGTAACCCTTTCCAACGACTGGTCATTCTCAACCTACATCGAAAGTTCCCTTCATAAAGCCTCAGTACAACTTAACCTCTGCAGACGAGTGCTGTGGAAACCTAGATGCCTGTCTCACAAGGCAAAACACCTCATCTACAACCAGATAATCAGACCCTTCTCTACATCGTCCCGCCCCGCAATGGAATATCTAAACGAAAGTTCCGCGGGGATCAAAAGGAATATGGGCCTGGCGGGTAGAGATTTTAGTCGGTAAAAACCAGGCATGCCTCTGAACCGGCCCAGAGGTATCTTTTGAAGATATCCACCTTCCTTCCTTCAGCGACATCCTGAGAAAGATTGGCACAAGGCTAATAACCCTGCCCGGAAAACCAAATTATTATGGACAATTTAACAAGTCTCAAAAAAGGACCGGGATACCGATGGGTCCCGGTTGTAGAGCCGATGATGATGACGACCTTCCTACCGAAACCACAAAAAAAATCACGGTTACATATGCCCGCCCATTATGGTAGCTGTTGAGAATATACACTTATATTGTTTAGTAGTATGATGTATATAAATATATGTGTTGCGCATGAGCGTGCTCCTATATATGCATGCGTGAGTATAGAGAGAGAGAGCGGCTTGTACGGAGCGTCGCTGCAATAGAGCATTTAAAGACGCCATGAGAGACACACGCGCTATAAACGCCGCGCTCATTTTTTTTTTTTCAAAACTGTATTTATTTGACCAAAAATGAATAGTTACAATAAGTAATACAGCTAACTTATAATAGATTTGTTACATATTAAGTGTTTACATGCTATTTTTTTTAACAGTTTTCAAACAATTCTTTTTAGACGTGCTTAAGATTAAATGTGATTGATATATATTGATAATTTTGTTTTTCCTGGAAAAGGTCAGAAAAAACCAGGAACTCTGTTTATTTTAACTTAGCCTACTTTAAATTACTTAACATAACTTAATCTAACTTAATCTAATCTTATATACAATTTACAATATTTGATATTGCAATGATAGTGCCAATTCGAATTTGACTTAAAAATAATATTTACAATTTTTAGTTATGGATGTGGGATTTCTCGTTGGGATTGAGGATAGTAAGGGATAGGATCAGGTAAGTTCTTGAAGGAGGGGAGAGCCATTCGGTTCTGTGTTAAAGGTAAGGATCTTGGAGAATGGTTGGATGTTGCTGTATTTAAAATGATTGGGTGCCAGTTCGGTGTTGTGGTACACGATATCGTTTAGATCGTTAACCAGTCTGCATGCGGCGAAGAGGGTCCTGATTTGGAGACAATTACGGCAGTGAGCTCCCATATTGGAGGAGGGTGGTGGTAGGTCCGTTATTATCGGGTTGGGATTGTTAGGAAGGTTTTCTATGAAATTTATCGACAGTTCTAGGATCCCTCTATCCAGTCGTTCGATGCCTGCGGTGTTGTGAATGAATTGGCCGGGCTCATTTGTTAAGTCTGTATACTTATAGGCAATAAAGCCTTTTATATTTTATATTAAATTATAATGTCTCCATCGACATGCTAGCATCGCGTAGTTAGCTTACCGTTTTTATTAATATATGCAACCTTTTCTCGTTGATGTTAGTAAATTCGAGAAAGATTAAAGTGGCTTGAATAAAACTTTGAAGTGTCTTGTGTATGTTAGAAAGCACCGATACAATATGGCGGAAGCAAAAATTATGATATATATGTTCGATGGAGTGAACTATAGTATGTAGAAAAAAAAAACGACTTGCTTTGTATTTAAGAATGAAAAAATGTGAAAAAGTGATAGGACGAGTAAAAGCAAGCGATGATTGAGATGATTGTGACAATAATCACTTAAAAGCGATGAATTATATTTAGAGTGCTATTTCAGATAAGCAATTGGAATTCATTTGTGATTAAACAACGGCGTATGGAATTATAAAAAAGTTTGATAATTTGTATTTGAAAGAATCAACGGCGCTGCAAATTGTGTGTCGAAACAAATTGGAAAGACTCGAGCTTAAAAATTATAGTGATTCGGCGACATTTTTTAATGACTTTGAAAAATATGTAAATGAGTTAAAAAACGCGGGTGTTAAAATTACAGAAAAGGAAAAATTGAATTATTTATTGAGAGAAGAATGATTATGTGAAAGTAAAATTCAAATAGCTGAGTTAAAAAATCAAAAGAACGATAATCATGGAAGAATATCAAATCCTTTCATGGTGGACAAAAATCAACGCACATGCTTCAAGTGTGGAAAAATTGGGAACATGCGAAAATAGTGCCAATATGGTGGTCAAGCGGCAAGAAGAAACCAAGCGTCAAATAATGGCGGATACTTTCAACGGCCAGCACGAGGCCGACAAGAAGCTGGAAGAGGAAACTACTAAAAATTGGCGCGGAGCAAGCGCACAACAGTCAACGCAACAAGGGCGGAACAGCGATGTGAAGAAAGCATGGGTATCGCCAGTCAACTGCGCAGTAAATAATAATAATGATATAGAAATAAATTGGTTTTTGGATAGCGGCTGTACCGATCATTCAATAAACGATGACAGATATTTTGAAATTCTTATAAATCCTGTCGGTGTACATATATATGGGAAATAATAGTTCTGTAAAAGCTACTAAAGTTGGAAATGTAGTTAGTTATTTTAATGCTTTCGGTAAAATTAACGAAACAAATATAATTAATGTATTTTACACTGAAGATATGTATGCAAATTTCCTAAGTTATGGCAAGATAGCAAACAATAATACGATTATTTCTAAGGGTAAATTGACAAGGATTATTGATTGTGATGGTGATGTTTCGGCGATAACTTGGAAAGAAACTGATTTACATCCAACGTAAAGTATACTAAAATATTCTCGTGCAAATATTACAAGTAAAAATGAGTTTTCCCGTGTAAATATTTCAAATAGAAATATGAATAATATGAGTGAAAAAGAAAAATGGCATCGTATGTTAGGCCATGTAAATTTTAAATATTTGGATACTCTACGTTAAGATCAGTTGTTAAATGGTATTCGGCCGGAACTTGAAAATGAATTTATGAAATGTAAAACATGTATTGAAAATAAAATGCACAATATTCAGTTTAAAAATAATAGAGAAAATGCTAAGGATATTTTAGAAATCGTGCATACGGATGCTTGTGGATCTTTCCCAACTGGTGGTTTTAACGGCGAAAAGTATTTATTTTCGTTTGTTGATGATTAAAGTAAAATCGCGCGTTTATATACAATGAAAACTAAATCGGAAGTTTTTGATTGCCTTATGGAATATATAAATGAAGTTCCACTCGCCAACGAACCTTCAAAAGATACAGATCGTTCGCCCGTCCGCTTACATCCTAATAATATTTCCGCAGTACGCATACAGGCAGGTATATCTGAACAATATAACATCTATCCCTTCCCGCGCCGGTTTTTGTTTTATGAACAGTGCCAGCGACAGTGAATAAACCACCAGTGAACAATAATTGTGGTACAATGGCCTGCGGGCCAAATATGAGTGGTAACCAGTTTCGGGATCATACCGAGGACGCAGATTTCGAAATACACAAAGAGAAAATAAAAAGGACGCTTCCTAGAATCGAGGAACATTTTCCAAAATTACCGATGGCATCAGCAACAAATCCGAAATTTTTAATTATCACGGACAATAAAAGTGATAAACCCATCTCGTCGCTTAGTCCATTTGTAATAAAAAGAGCGATAGATGTTATTAGTCGAGAATACGAACATATTACGATCTTACGCGACGGAAACTTATTAGTGAAAGTTAACTCACTAAATATCGCGGACCGGTTCCTAAAAACAACTAATTTAGGCAATGTGTGCCCGTCACTGTGGAGCTCCACGAGAAATTGAACGAGTCTAAGGGTATAGTTTACGCTCCCTGCCTAATAAATGTTCCCGAATCAGAAATAATCTCGGAAATACAATCGCAAAATGTAACGTAAGTTTATAAATTTTTAAAAAAGGACGGGAATAAAATCTAACTACCATCAGGCCTAATGTTATTTGCTTTCGACCTTTACCAACCATCAAAATCTGTGGATACAGGTTTCTACAAAGCAAAGGTCAACGAATACATCCCCAACCCCATGAGATGTCGTAACTGCCAACGTCTTAGCCATACTAAAAAACGCTGCATAAACATCACGATGTGTGAGAAATGTAACCTCCTATCGCATATGCCTGCTGATTGCTGTCGTACTATGTGCGCCAACTGCTCTCTCCCTCATTCTGCTGCAGGCAAAACCTCCCCCTCATGTATTCAAGCCAAGGAAATACTGGCGATAAAAACCAGTACCCAATGCTTAATCTGCGAATCTAAACGCATTTAGAAGGAACAAAATGTCTTCAAACCTGATGAACTTCCGGGAACTTTCGCAGAGATGCTGAAGTTTAACCCACCGCAGGGACTCAAAAAAGACAAAACAAATCAAACATAATACCAGCCCCAACATACAAAGAAGCCCTTCCAACTGCCCTCTTCACATCGAATACAGCAAACATGAAAAATGCATCGCCTCACCAGCCATCAAAAACAGGAAAATATAATTTCACCAAATCGAACTCATCGACAACACCACCAACACAACAAACACCATCAACGCATCTAACATCAACAACTGAACTAACTCCAACCAACCCACCACAACTACTGTTACGGATTCGCACTGGACACAACCAGCGAATTCGCAACTGAATATTACTCAATTGTTTTGGTTGTCAAGCAGCCAATAACAAATCTTCTTCTTCGTTAACTGCTCAGCCCAGTCAGATGTCCTAAATAATCGCTGTAAATCCGATGAATCAAGATTAATGAACTCATTAACTAATAAGAAACCTATCGGCGTCGAGTTCTTTTATCAAGAGGGACGACTCTTTCAGGAATTTGCTGCTACAATCGAGGTATTCGGTTTACTTTTTCTTTTGTAATAATTCAATTAGTTTCAGGCAGCATTGTTGCGGCCGCCTTTGATTCTTGCACATCCAGTCCCTCGTGTTTGTGAACACATCGGGATATTCTCCATCGACATTCATCACGTCAGGAGACCGGCTTGTTCCCGACGCCAGCCCACAACACAACAATAACCCGGTGTTAGTGGAAGGTGTGTTCAACGCTTGCTGAACACACAATTTTGTCCTTCGAGCCGGATCCAGTCTGTGGATCCAATCCACTGCTGCCAGGTTCGCGGCGGAATAAAGAGTTGGCCCAAATGCAACTACATTACTGCCGCCAGGTTTGTGGTGCATCAAGGAGCTGCCCCAGTGCAGCTATACTTCTAACACACCGCGACCAGTTCGCGGCACAATCGAGAACGTTCTTCAATTTGTTGTTAGATTGTTAATTCACGCAAACGGAAACGTATTGAGGGTATTCCATTACGTTTAATTATTGCGACGGAGATCTAACGTCCGCAAGCAGTGTAATTCCGGTAGTGTTCACCGTAGAGCGTCTCCTGTTCAGTATTCTTCGACCAAAGGGTGCCCTAACTTGTGCAGATGTCCCATTTTTCGGGAACTTGCTCTTGAATTTGCGTATGGTCCAATTTAACCATTGGATACGTGTCTTCGTTTGAATTTGTCTTCACAAAAACCACAAAAATCATTGACCACCAGGGATCCATCTGTGGATCATTTGACGCTGCCGAGTTCGCAGCCCCATCATCCAAACCTGTGGATCGGCTACCACCGATATATATTACTACACCTGATAAGAACAGCAATTACTACACCTGATAAGAAACATACTACAAGCAACAGCAATTACTACACCCGATAAGAACACAACAAACTACAGCAATTACTACTACTGATAAGAATACTACAAACTACAACAATTACCATACTATAATACTACAAACTACAACAATTACCACAACTGATAAGAACACACAAGACGACGCCGATCATGAATCAATCCCACACACACAGCCTTCACCACGCATAAAACGTATCTCAACCTTGACGTAGAGCTTTCGTTGAGCTTTCGTGATTACGTCACTTCCTGGGCCAGAACCGCCCAAAAACGGTGCTGGAATCATCCAAACCACACTACTGGAGAGGGATAGAGAGAGAGAGGGAGAGAGAAAACAATAATTCCTTTTTTCAAAACAATATCATTTATTACTTATTTTAGAACAAATGTCATTTATAACTAATCTATTAGCTACAAAATTATAATATTTACGTCAAAAAATATCACTTATATCTACCCTGTTAGCTACAAATTTATTTATATCAAAAATATGCAGCTATATTTCACGCTCTAATAATTCTGTTGATTATAACTATTGGGCACCTACTTTAAGAATTGCTGAGAAATTCAATTTGAAACATGTCCCATATAAATACTGCCGCGATTCTAAATGATATTTTAAAGTTTCTAAAAAACACCAATCAACCAATTCTACTTGATGAACACTACAATGAGATACTAGATTACATTTCATTTTAAAGGAACTTATCCTGCGACGGATGCCATTTTCGGGAAAATCTCTGCAAAATGGAACTAGACACTTGCGTTTGCTTTATAAATGAATCTTACAATCTCCAGCGCCGTGCTTCCTCTTTATATCGACGGAAGAGCGTGGAGGTTTTATTTAAATTAGGCTGTTGATTGCTTCTTAATTTTGTCTTTTATTTATTTTATTTATTTCTTATTCTATTTACAGCTCTGTTTTAAACTCTCTAATCTCAAACTTTTTAATCTATCTCTCAAAACAGTGAACTCAAACTCTTTCTTCTCAACTCTCAAAACTAAACTGGATCTGAACTGATTCTAACTCAAACTGATTTTACAATTGAATTTTTTCTCTACTTATAGAACGTTGTGTTCTTATTTACTGGAAATTATGACATGAACAAAACAAATTTTAACAAAGTCTCTGTGACTTTTAACTTAAATAAAATTTGGACGAAAATCAAAGTTACTATGTTTTGAATGAATAAAAAGATGCAGGTTATTAAACGTGCTGTAACTGGCAATATTGTGAATGTTTATGAATGGTATGTATTAAGTGAGAATGTAATATATGTTAAGGGAAGTTTTTAAGGATGTGTTAGGAGATTCAGTGTTAAATTTAATAAGGGTAGTATTCTGGAATACAACATCCCACCCTTCTTCGAGAAAGAAAATTATCCTTGAAGAGAATAATTTTCTTGTAACTATATGTTAGATTAAGATTAATTAAACTTGGATTTTGTTATTACAATGGTTTTCAAAATTAATCTTTCATCAAAGGTTACAATAAGCAAAAACTTCTTAATACTAGAAAAATAGTCTATTTACATTATATATTAACTAAATTTTTACAATAATCAAAAAGTTCTTAATACTAGAAAAAGAGTCAAAACAGTATATTTACATTATATATTAACTAACTAAATTTGAATATTTCTCCTTGGAACCTTTTCTTTTCTTATGCAAAAACGATTATTACTTATTATATTAATTATATAATTTTAATGTTATTGTTTCGATATTCTAATTTCCGTATATATATATTAATTCCAAAATTTCCAATATATATATATTACCTCTAAAATTTTCTTTCTTCCTTTTTCCGTTTGAATATATATTAATTCCAAAATGTCCAATAGATATTACCTCTAAAATTTTCTTTCGTTATTCCCCCTCTTTAATTTTTTTTCCTTTTCGTTTTGGTCATTTCCTACAATTGTTTGATTAGTTCATATATATTGAATAAAAAAACAAAGGCCATTTGCTATGTGTTTATCGTTTCCTTAAATTTATGGAAAATTTTCCAAAATCTTTCTGGGCCTATTATAATGATGATTGTATAGAAATCCGTAATACCAAAAGTCTTCTTAAGAAATGATTTCAAATGTCCTAAATGACTCTGTGTAACTTTTTATTTTTTTGTTTTTTGTGTTTGAATAAATGTTTATTGTTGTAAAAAAAAAATTGTAATGTACTTATATGGTTTTCCTTCCCTATTTTAGTTAAATTATTATTTTCATTTTTTATTATTTCGTGTTTGAGTAAGTGTTTGTGTTTGTTTTCGTTGTTTAAAATGTTTATTGTCTTCGGGTTAGTGTTGTCATTGTCCATAGCTTTAACGTCTACCTGTCGGAACGTCTACCTTTTCAGTCTTACTCACTGCTGATGCATCGTTTAGTTTCTCAGTCTCGTTTACTGATTCGTATAGTTCTTCAGACTTATTAGCTGTTAGAACATCTTGGTTCCCAGCCCTATTTGCTGTTTGAACTATTTCTTCAGTTATATCTGCGGTAGAAACATTCAATCCTTCAGTCTTTGCTGCAGAAAAGATTTGTTCATCAGTATTAGCTGCTGAACTGACTTGGGTTTCGATTTTAATTGCAACTTTTGGGTCTTCAGTCTTTAACACACAGCTGAATTTTTAGTCTTTGTTGCTGAAGTGTCGGGGTTGTCTATTGGGAAAGCCAGAATATTAGGGATTTCTGTTTGTATATTTTCTGCAGGATCAGAATTTCCAGTCTTTAATACTGCTGAGTTTTCAGTCTTGGTTGCTGAAGTGTCTGCGTTGTCAATATCGATAGCTGAGATATTAGGGATTTCAGTCTTTAATACTGCTGAAAATTTCGAACTTTCAGTCTGTGTTGCTGAATTATTTTCCAGAATTGGAGTATGAATCGTAGTCTTTATATAAGGGGCTGGGTTATCTTCGTTTATATGTCTAGCTTTATAGGAGTATGTGGGCTCAAGGTAAATTTGGCTAGGAGCTTCATTAAAATAGTCGTTATCTATTTCCAAAGATCTGATGCTGTAAATAGAAAAATTTGGTCTGTCTTCCATAATTTTTGTTTGGCGTCAGGCCTCGTTTTCCGACTCTTGCACCCGAGAAAATTAAACATTTTGCCGATCGTTTTGTCTATTGGTGCTCCTAGAATTTTCACCAAAACGATTTTCAGAGTTTGTAGGATTATTTCGGAATGGGTTACGCGTTGTTGTACCTTGTTGGTAATTTGTTGAAGACGATCCATTCCTAGATATCTTGTATCTACACTCGTTCTCTGTGTGATTATTCCGTCCACAGAAATTGCATAAAATGTTATATTCCCTTTTTATGGGTTGTCTATTCGGAAAAGTGCACTGCATGTTTCGATAACATGTCTCCTGAGAATGCCCTGGCTTACCACCGGTTTGGCAGACTATTCGATTAAATCTGTCATTATAGTTATATGGTCTGGGAGAGTTGTCCATTCGAGCAGCATGCGCTACTGCATGGGCAATCGACTGTCTTAAACTATTTCCTCCCTGGGCTTTAGCTAGTATCTTTAGCTGTTCGTTCTTTAGTCCATCTTCAAATGTTTGTACGGCCAATTTTTTATTTTCTTCCATTAAGAATTCCCTAACCACTGCGTC
Source organism: Microdon myrmicae (assembly GCA_963931805.1). Taxonomy (NCBI): domain Eukaryota; kingdom Metazoa; phylum Arthropoda; class Insecta; order Diptera; family Syrphidae; genus Microdon; species Microdon myrmicae. The sequence continues at coordinate 394,414 of CAWVOU010000008.1, forward strand.
TGCTGTTATTTCACACGTGGCAGAGTTTAGAGTCCTTAGAGCATTCGCAACTCTATCGCCATATTCCCGGACGGTTTCTCTGTAGTGTTGTTTCAGAGAAATCAATTCATTGTATGCCGTCGACCGAGATTGCTCCTCTTTATATTCCGATTCTAATTTTTTTTTTAACTCCTCCCACTTAGCGATTTTGCTATACCTAATCAGATCGTATGCATGACCCTCTAGTCTATTTTTGACTACCTCTAAAAGTGTTTCATATATATCCGGATCTGCCCTCTTTATGGATCTAAATAAAACGTCTCCCCCGGAATTAAATTTACCGTCAAAAGTGGGGACGATTCTGAAAACATCAGAAATTCCGACAGACAGAGCCATTTCAGGAGTTTTACTGTGTATCTGTTGATAGTGGATTTGTTTCACCCCCCTTGCCTAGCCGCCTGTCTCGTGTAATATGGACTCGTAATAGTGAAAATTTGAAATAAATGGCGAACATTTGTTATCAATTCTTAAAAATATATTTCATTCTTAAAAATATGGTTATGAAAAAATTGCCCTTTCTTTTTGTTGTTCAATATATATATATATATATATATATATATATATATATATATATATATATATATATAAATTAACGATAAATTGGTCCCAAAGCTGTAAAGAAAGAAAATTCGACGAGAAAGAAAAAAAAAACGGAAAGGTCGTTGAAATACTGAAATGACAATTTTCAAAGACGATAGATAGAAATTTCTAAAAAAAACAATTTTTTTTTGTGTGAAAAGGAGAGTTTCCAATTAGAAAATATTCAAATATTCCTAAAAAAGTAGAGAGAAAAGTCGCTAGTAAAAAAAATTCGTAGTGAAATAATTTTTGTCTTCCGCTTTCCTTAGTTGTTTCCTTTGTGTGTGTTTTTTTTTCTCTTTAGATTTTTTTTTCGTTGTTTTATGTTTACTTTGTTTTTCGTTTGTTGTATTCCAGAATACTACCCTTTATTAAATTTTACACTGAATCTCCTTACACATCCTTAAAAACTTCCCTTAACATATATTACATTCTCACTTAATACATACCATTCATAAACATTCACAATATTGCCAGTTACAGCACATTCAATAACCTGCACCTTTTTATTCATTCAAAACATAGTAACTTTGATTTTCGTTCAAATTTTATTCAATTTAATAGTCACAGAGACTTTGATAAATTTTGTGTTTTGTTCATGTTATAATTTCCGGTAAATTAGAACACAATGTTCTATAAGTAGAGAAAAAATTCATTTGTAAAATCAGTTTTAGTTTTTGAGTTGAAGCAGTAAGAAGAGAGAAGTTTTGAGAAGTATTAGTTTAAGTTTAGTTTAGTTTGAGTTGTGACTTAGAGTTTTTGAGTTTGTGGTATCTGTTTGAAAGTTAAAATAAACAATTAAAGAATATCGAAGAGAAGAAACAGTTTTTCTTCGATAAATAATTATCAATTGAAATAAATGAAACGCGAATTGAAGACAGCAGAATAATAAATAAAGGAGAAAGGCCCCCGCTCTTTCTTCATCCGAGGAAGCACGGCCCCGGACGTCAACACTGGTGGCAGCGGTGGGATGCCCAGATAACGGGATCCCGATGAAAAAAATAAAACCGAAAACAAAATTTAAAACAACACAAAAAAAAATTTATTTTTATAAGTAGAAAAACAAAAATTTTTTTAAAGGAAAGGGAGAAAAAAAACACAAGATAAATAACCAAACCAAAATAAGAAGAAAAATAAACCCCGACATAAAACAACGAAAAACAAAGTAAACATAAAACAACAACAAAAAAAGAAAAAAAAAAAAAGAAAGCAGCCAAGACAAGGATAACCAAATCAACTTTAGGACGCAGAAAAGGAAAAAAAAACTAAAAAGAAAAAAAAACAGAGGAAACAACTAAGGAAAAGTGAAGAAAAAAAAAACAACACAGCAACACTCAAGACAAAGACTTCTACCAACAGTACAACGACGGCAATTAGTAGAGTGAGAAACTAGCGACTTTTCTCTCTACTTTTTATAGGAATATTTGAAAATTTTCTACTTGGAAGCTCTCCTTTTCACACAAAAAAAAAAAATTCCATATTCTTTGAAAATACTCATTTCAGTATTTCGACGACCTTTCCATTTTTTTCTTTCTCGCCGAAAATTTTCTTTTCAGCTTTAGATCCCATTTATCGTTCTTTTCCATATATATATATATATATATATATATATATATATATATATACATATATATATATATATATATATATATATATATATATATATATATATGTTGCAGTTCCGCAACATACATACCAGCGTATACCAGTTAAAAAGAAACATACTACCCGGAACGCCACCTTTTGCTGAATAGACAAAGCAAAATTGTCTATTCATGTGACGTTTTTATATGTTACTGTTTTGATAGGGTTTTATGATTTTTGTTGTACTGTTTTTTACACAGTATCTGTTTTTAACATTAAAAGTAAAAAAGGTTGTCATTACGGTGACTTTTCGGTACCTGTTTTTTTGACAGTTTTGTTTGGTTAATAGTTACAGTCCATCGTAAAATAAAGTTTAAAGGGATCTCGTGTTGCGATCAACTTTTTGTCAATTCATTTGTTTTATTTAGTGGATGCGGCTTCTTTGAGATCACATTGATCAAATTATTTGTGCCCAATGCGGCATTATTCGGAAACCATCCAGAGGTGCTCTGAAGTTAAGATGATGTTGGTTATTCTAAAGTCAACCAGAACGAAGGCTGATGCAGAAAAACCATTTTGTTGTTTCCCAGTTGGCGAACCATCGGCAACATCGGAGGTGCGGTTCCCAGCTGGCGAAACATTATGGTCCTTCGAGCCGGATGGCTCGAAGTGTGCAGTGTTCCGGATTCATCCGCAAGAAGGCGCCAACCTATGGACAATGTTAAAGGAAGACGAAACCAACAATTTAATTAATACTCAATTAATCAAATACAAAGTACAGTCCACTGTTCGACATCCAAGGTTGTTTCATTTGGCTTAATTTTACAGAATTCACTGCAGGTACATCAAGAAATATTCGATCAATTCCAGGGTTTGGATTGAGGACATCATTCGGCTCCTCTTTTAATGAAGTTGCAGGTACTTGGAAAGACCCACGCTACCACTTAAATGCGCCCCGCGTACATTAAAAGAACCTCAAGAAGAGGACGATGGCCCATCGGACAAAAAAGTCAAGAGGACAATACAATCAAATCTAAGGGGTCAGTACCAAGAAAAGTTTTGTCAACAAGGGCACATCCGGTCCTATAGTTGCAATGTCAACACAAAAATCGAATTGGAGATGAATAATTCCAAGACCTCTGAGAATTGCGATTTCACCGCATCATACACATCCGTTCCTGGGCACCGCTTCTCGTCACCCAGGCACATCGTTGTTAAGTGTCTGGGGTTCTTCGGTTTCGCCGCGTGGACGAAATGCTCTGGGGCCATCCTCTTAACACCGCCCATTGCACATAGCTGGCACGGGGGCACCACTCCAACGGAGTCGATGTCTAAGATAAGCGTTCGGTTGTAAGATTAAGGGACAAAGAAAACGAGGAACAAGGAAAGATGCCGGCACCCCTTGGAAAGCATGTCCACGGAAAACTGTTGCGGATTTGGAGTTCACCGCTTCTCGTCACCTGGATATCGTTCGAGCATACTGAATTTGTCGCTTCTCGCCACCTAGGCACATCGCTGTTAAGTGTCTGGGGTTCTTCGCTTTCGCCGCCTGGACGAAATGCTCTGGGGGCACCCTATCAACACCGCCCATTGCACGTAGCTGGCACGGGGGCACCACTCCAACGGAATCGGTGTCTAAGATAGGCTTTCGGTGCCAAGATAAGGGAATACAGAAGGAGAAGAACAGGAGAGATGCCGGCACCCTTCAGGAAATCCGACCAACGGAGGGCGAACGGTGTACACAAGGTCCAGCCACCAGTCAACGAAGAAAAGCGCCTAGCATTGGGACTATTTTATCCTGCGACACAATTAAACGCAGGCTTCCATTGATCAGCAGAGTAATCTTCTAAATAGCAACTTGGATGCGCAACCTCTCTGGCTCAATCAAGTGCCAGTTCTAATTCAACAAAATAGGCCGCAAGGACTCAACCACAACATTCCAAAAAGAAAGTCACCACGTCCAGCACCATCATTGAACCACTTCATCAAATACGATAAAGGTAACGCTGCCGACAGAGGGTTCAGTTCCCATCAAGAAACTCGCCCAACGCCGAGCATTGGTTTAGCGGCGTAGATGGGACATAAACCCCAACTGCAACAGCATCAGCCAGAGCAATCAAATTGGATTCGAGTCGCAGATGATTCTATGCGGTTGGCGGGATACCTAACATTTCTGGCAGCGGCACAGGCTGGACATACTGAGAAGATGGTGAAATTACAACCCATCACCTTCAACATATTGACGACCACAAATCACATCGTTCCCGCAGCTGATGCGGCAAAGGTCGCCTTTCAGGCACGTCTCCACAATATGTCGGAGACTATCAACTATGCTGTTCCAAAAAGAAATCATATGCGGTCACAGCACCCACAACAACAATTGCAGCAGCAGCATAGACCTTATGATGACAATTCGTATGAGCATGATGGTGGTTCCTAGACAATGACTGCACATTATGACCGCAGTCCAGATTCAGCAAATAAGAGTTACGCTCAGCGACTTCAACATCGGATATGTGAATCGGCTGACGGTAACTACAGTTCAAATGCCAGAGCATCCAACAATACCGGAAAATCAATTCCACGAATTACCATCAAGGGAACAATAGAATCTCTTCTGATATAATGGTAGGTTCAGCGAAGTCTGGCAAATCAAGCAGTATATCGTCTTCTTCAAGTCGTCAAGGCCAACAAGATTATTTCTATGGTGGCCATTATAACAATTACCGAAGCCATCATCATCAAACAATCACTCAACCAGTGGATCAAATACTCCGCCAGGTAATGTGGCCAACGACAATCTCAGCTCCCATCAAGAAATTCGTCCAACACCGAGCATTGGTTTAGCGGCGTAGATGGGACAAATCCCCAACTGCAACAGCATCAGGCACAGCAATCACCTTGGATTCAAGACGCAGATGATCATATGCAGTTGGCGGCAACTCTAATACTTCTAATATCGGCACAGGCTGGCCATATTCAGAAGATGAGAGAAAACCAACATTGCACGGCCGACTTTAACGCAACTAATCGGTCTTTGGACTGAATTGACAGCTCCATCTAGTGCACCTAGATTTCAACTAAATCTAAATGGCCACATTTCCAACCAGGGACAAACACAAACAATTCAACAGATTGACGACTACATCGCTCAATGACCATTCATGGATCCACGATCCAATATAGGACTACGCCCAAACTATTTAAACTTTACTTACGGATTCACGATCCGACATGGGACTACGTCCAACATATTTTATTCTATATATGGATTTACGATCCGACATGGGACTACGTCCAACACATATAATTCTACGTACGTATTTACGATCCAACGAACATTTAACATTGAACACAAATCACATCGCTGCCGCAGCTGATGCGGCAAATATCGCCAGCCAGGCACTTCTCCACAACATGTCGGAGACTATCAACAATAAACAACGACCCGCACACACACACACACACACTGATACTATAAATAATACTACGGCCCCATAACCAAGTATACTCTATAACTTAATCAACTAATAGAATACATATATAGTATAACAATATAATTAATTTTGCCACCCTACCGTTTTACCGTACCGGTGTATGAGCAATACGAGCATTAAGGGCTCTGAGCTCAACCAAACCCAACCGCCACTTCCCACGGCGCTGACCCCGGGTGGTGACGCCAACTAAGGAGGCCTACTGGCTCCACCGTCGCGGCCCGGGAAGATGTTGCAGTTCCGCAACATACATACCAGCGTATACCAGTTAAAAAGAAACATACTACCCGGAACGCCACCTATTGCTGAATAGACAAAGCAAAATTGTCTATTCATGTGACGTTTTTATATGTTACTGTTTTGATAGGGTTTTATGATTTTTGTTGTACTGTTTTTTACACAGTATCTGTTTTTAACATTAAAAGTAAAAAAGGTTGTCATTACGGTGACTTTTCGGTACCTGTTTTTTGACAGTTTTGTTTGGTTAATAGTTACAGTCCATCGTAAAATAAAGTTTAAAGGGATCTCGTGTTGCGATCTACTTTTTGTCAATTCATTTGTTTTATTTAGTGGATGCGGCTTCTTTGAGATCACATTGATCAAATTATTTGTGCCCAGTGCGGCATTATTCGGAAACCATCCAGAGGTGCTCTGAAGTTAAGATGATGTTGGTTATTCTAAAGTCAACCAGAACGAAGGCTGCTGCAGAAAAACCATTTTGTTGTTTCCCAGTTGGCGAACCATCGGCAACATCGGAGGTGCGGTTCCCAGCTGGCGAAACAATATATATATATATATATTGAATAACAAAAAGAAAGGGCAATTTTTCCATAACCATATTTTTAAGTTAACCATATTTTTAAGAATTAATAACGAATTTTCGCCTTTTATTTTAAATTTTCACTATTACGAGTCCATATTACACGAGACAGGCGGCTAGGCAGGGGGAAGAACAAATCCACTATCAACAGATACTCAGTAAAACCCCTGAAATGGCTCTGTCTGTCGGAATTTCTGATGTTTTCAGAATCGTCCCCACCTTTGACGGGAAACCCTGCGACTTAGGTAAATTTATTTCCGGGGAAGACGTTTTATTTAGATCTATAAAGAAGGCAGACCCGGATATCTAAGAATCATTTTTAGATGTAGTCAAAAATAGACTAGAGGGTCATGCATACGATCTGATTAGGTATAGCAAAATTGCTAAGTGGGAGGATTTAAAAGATAAACTTGAATCGGAAAATAAAGAGGAGCATTATCGGTAGACAGCACACAATGAATTGATTTCTCTGAAACAACACTACAGAGAAACCGTCCGGGAATACGGCGATAGAGTCGCGAATGCTCTAAGGACTCTAAACGCTGCCACGTGTGAAATCACAGCAGACGCAGTGGTTAGGGAATACTTAATAGAAGAAAACATAAAATTGGCCGTACAAACATTTGAAGATGGACTAAAGAACGAACAGCTAAAGATACTAGGTAAAGTCCATGGGGGAAACAATTTAAAACAGTCGATTGCACATGTAGTATCACATGCTACTCGAATGGACAACTCTCCCAGGCCATATAACTATAATGACAGATTTAATCGAATAGTCTGCCAAACCTGTGGTAAGCCAGGGCATTCTCAGGACACATGTTATCGAAACATGCAGGCCGCTTTTCCGAATAGACAACCCATAAAAAGGGAATATAACATTTTATGCAATTTCTGTGGACGGAATAGCCACACAGAGAACGAGTGTAGATACAAGATATCTAGGAATGGATCGGCTTCAACAAATTACCAAGAAGGTACAACGACGCGTAACCCATTCCGAAATAATCCTACAAACTCTGAAAATCGTTTTGGTGAAAATTCTAGGAGCACCAATAGACAAAACGATCGGCAAAATGTTCACTTTTCTCGGGTGCAAGAGTCGGAAAACGAGGCCTGACGCCAACCAAAATTAATGGAAGACAGACCACATTTTTCTATTTACAGCATTAGATCTTTGGAAATAGATAACGACCTAGCCAAATCTACCCTGAGCCCACATACTCCTATAAATCTAGACATATAAACGAATATAACAACCCTGCCCCTAATATAGGACTGCGATTCATACTCCCATTCTGGAATATAATTCAGCAACACAGACTGAAAGTTCGAAATTTTCAGCAGTATTAAAGACTGAAACCCCTAATATCTCAGCTATCGCTATTGACAACGCAGACACTTTAGCAACCAAGACTGAAAACTCAGCAGGGACTGGGAACCAAAATGTTCTAACAGCTAATAAGTCTGAAGAACTATACGAATCAGTAAACGAGACTGAGAAACTAAACGATCCATCCGCAGTGAGTAAGACTGAAAAGGTAGACGTTCCGACAGCGGTTATAGCTATGGACAATCACAACACTAAGCCGAAAACAATAAATATTTTAAACAACGAAAACAAACACGAACACTTACTCAAACACGAAATAATAAAAAATTAAAATAATAATTTAACTAAAATAGCTACGGAAAAGGAAAAGGATATAAGTACATTACAATTTTCAACAATAAACATTTATTCAAACACAAAATACAACAAAATAAAAAGTTACACAGTCATTTAGGACATTTGAAATCAGTTCTTAAGAAGAGTTTTGTTATTATGCATTTCTATACAATCATCATAATAATAGGCCCCGAAAGGTTTTGGAAAATTTTCCATAAATTTAAGGAAAAGATAAACACAACAAATGGCCTTTGTTTTTTTATTCAATATATATGAACTAATCAAACAATTGTAGGAAATGACCAAAACGAAAAGGAAAAAAAATTAAAGAGGGGGAATAACGAAAGAAAATTTTAGAGGTAATATCTATTGGACATTTTGGAATTAATATATATTCAAACGGAAAAAGGAAGAAAGAAAATTTTAGAGGTAATATATATATATTGGAAATTTTGGAATTAATATATATATACGGAAATTAGAATATCGAAACAATAACATTAAAATTATATAATTAATATAATAAGTAATAAGAGAAATATTCAAATTTAGTTAGTTAATATATAATGTAAATATACTGTTTTGACTCTTTTTCTAGTATTAAGAACTTTTTGATTATTGTAAAAATTTAGTTAATATATAATGTAAATAGACTATTTTTCTAGTATTAAGAAGTTTTTGCTTATTGTAACCTTTGATGAAAGATTAATTTTGAAAACCATTGTAATAAAAAAATCCAAGTTTAATTAATCTTAATCTAACATATAGTTACAAGAAAATTATTCTCTTCAAGGATAATTTTCTTTCTCGAAGAAGGGTGGGATGTTGTATTCCAGAATACTACCCTTATTAAATTTAACACTGAATCTCCTAACACATCCTTAAAAACTTCCCTTAACATATATTACATTCTCACTTAATACATACCATTCATAAACATTCACAATATTGCCAGTTACAGCACGTTTAATAACCTGCATCTTTTTATTCATTCAAAACATAGTAACTTTGATTTTCGTCCAAATTTTATTTAAGTTAAAAGTCACAGAGACTTTGTTAAAATTTGTTTTGTTCATGTCATAATTTCCAGTAAATAAGAACACAACGTTCTATAAGTAGAGAAAAAATTCAATTGTAAAATCAGTTTGAGTTAGAATCAGTTCAGATCCAGTTTAGTTTTGAGAGTTGAGAAGAAAGAGTTTGAGTTCACTGTTTTGAGAGATAGATTAAAAAGTTTGAGATTAGAGAGTTTAAAACAGAGCTGTAAATAGAATAAGAAATAAATAAAATAAATAAAAGACAAAATTAAGAAGCAATCAACAGCCTAATTTAAATAAAACCTCCACGCTCTTCCGTCGATATAAAGAGGAAGCACGGCGCTGGAGATTGTAAGATTCATTTATAAAGCAAACGCAAGTGTCTAGTTCCATTTTGCAGAGATTTTCCCGAAAATGGCATCCGTCGCAGGATAAGTTCCTTTAAAATGAAATGTAATCTAGTATCTCATTGTAGTGTTCATCAAGTAGAATTGGTTGATTGGTGTTTTTTAGAAACTTTAAAATATCATTTAGAAAACAATTGTAGGAATTGACGAAAACCAAAAAAAAAAAAAGTTAAGGAGAAAGAAAATTTTAGAGGTAATATATATTGGAAGGGGGGCTGGGTGCAAAGATACAGGGCAAAGTCTCTGATTGCCCTCAACCCGGCGAAGGTCAGGACGATCCTTGTCCCGGTTCAATCCAAGGTTCAATTCAAGTACATGCAGTCTCCACGTGACACCCCTGGATAGCTACTTTGACACCCGCCAAGTAGTGAACCAATGCATGCAACGACATACAGAGAAAGGTTGGCGCAAGGCTAATAACCAGGCCCGTAAAAATGAATTATTATGGCAAATTTAAAAAGCCTCGGATATGGACCGGATACACGACGACGACCACGGAAACGAAAATGTCAAAATGGCTAAATGATTTAAGGATTTTTGCATGGAACATACGCTCACTATACAGAGCTCGAGCTGCACAGCAGTTAGCCGATGCCCTGTCCGAATATAAGGCTGACATAACAGCATTACAAGAAATAAGATGGACGGGGAGTGGTGATTTGCAAAGAAAAGAGTATGACATTTATTACAGCTGTCACGCAAAACACCATGTGCTCGGGGTAGGCTTTCTAGTCAGCCAAAACCTGAAGCCTGCCATCATCGGCTTTAATGCAATAAATGAAAGGCTATGCACTCTTCGCGTGCGAGGCAAATTTAAGAACATAAGCTTCATAAACGTTCACGGACATACAGAGGAGTCCCCTGACGACGAAAAAGAAGAATACTATGAGAACGTCGAACGGGCCCTCAATGCCTGCCCAAGATACGATGTGAAAATCGTTCTTGGGGATTTGAATGCGAAAATAGGTCGGGAGCCGGTTTTCAGGCACTACGCAGGTCCCCATAGTTTGCATGAGAACACTAATGACAATGGACTACGAGTCATCGAATTGGAAGCATCGAAAAACTTGGTCGTTGCGAGTACCAGGTTTCCGTGTAAAGATATCCACAAAGCCACCTGGGTATCACCTGATGGCGCCACTCGCAACCAAATTGACCACGTGCTGATAGATCGCCACCACTCTTCGAGCCTGATGACGGTACGAACGAACCGAGGTGCCAACGTCGACGTGGATCACTATCTTGTTGGTACAGTTTTCCGAGCGCGGATTGCCTTACGGAGACGTATTGCATCCGCGGATCAGGTTCGAATCAACACGATTGCCTTACGCCATGAGAACACCAGCAACACCTTTGGTCATCCGTTAAGACTCGCCCTCGGAGAGCTCGACGGAGGGAGAGTAAGTCCTGGGGCCAGAATGCCGGGCGTAGAAGAGAAATGGACACGCCTTAAGAATACTGTCATTAGTACTGCCAACTCCATCTTAGGCAGTAGTCGTAGAGATCGGAATGACTGGTTTGATGATGAGTGCAAACTAGCGACTGAACGTAAGAATGCTGCATACGGGCAATGCAGCAGTCTCATAGGACGCGGGTACGCGAGAATAACTACAAAGAGCTCAGATGATCTGAAAAAAAGACTTCCTAGACAAAAGAAAAGTGCCTGGGAAAATAACCTTGTCTGTGAAATAGAGAAAAGTAGAGAGCGAGGTCCGCACCAGGCGCGGAAGTTCTACCAAATAATCCACAGTATGACGCGGTACACACCACGCTGCACTTACTGCAAGGATAAAGAGGGTAATCTGATCACCGATCCTGAAGGCATTCTGGACCGATGGGAAGTGCACTTCAATGAATTGCTAAATGGTCAGCTCACAGAAGAATTGGAGGCTCCACCAATGCAAGACCAAGACCAAATGCTGCCGCCACCAAGCATTGAGGAAACACTAAAAGCCATTAGACAGCTAAAATCAAATAAAGCCCCTGGAGCTGATGGCATACCAGCTGAGCTGATCAAACAAGGAGGGACAGCGTTACATCACGCAATTCACGAGATCGTGGTGCATGTATGGGAGCAAGAGGAGATACCAGAAGATTGGCGTCGTGGTATAATTTGCCCCATACATAAGAAAGGAGATATCACACTGTGCACCAACTATAGGGGTATAACACTGTTGAGTACCGCCTATAAGATACTCTCCACTATCCTACAAGACCGGATAGCCCCATACGCTAAAGCCACCATTGGTCAATATCAGTGTGGCTTCATCCCAGGCAAATCAGCAATTGATCAGATATTCACCCTTATGCAGGCGATGGAAAAATGTCTGGAATTTAAGATTCCGCTATATGATCTGTTTATAGACTTCAAGGCCGCCTACGACAGCATAGCCAGGGTAGAACTATATAATGCCATGAGAGAATTTGGCATTCCAAATAAATTGATACGACTTTGTAGGTTGACCATGACCAACGTAACTAGTCAAGTAAAAGTAGTGGGATTGCTGTCCAAACCAATAAACATCTATAATGGACTCCGACAAGGGGACGGTCTGGCCTGCCTCCTCTTCAACCTGGCGTTGGAGAAAGCAATCCGTGACTCTGGCGTTACAACAAGAGGGACCATTGTCACCAAGTCCAGCCAGATTCTTGCCTACGCAGATGACATCGACATCATCGGTAGAACCGAATCGGCGGTACAGGAATCCTTCACCCAGATCGAGCAGGCGGCACAAAAAACTGGGACTGCACATTAATGAGGGAAAAACCAAGTACATGTTGGCAACTTCTGCGAAGAGAAGACCTAACGTTGGTCAAACTATCAGGGTAGTGGAGCACGAATTTGAAGTAGTGCAACCTATAACTACCTTGGGTCAATAGTATCAGCCGATAACAGAATGGAAGAAGAAATACGAGAACGGCTGATTAAATCCAACAAAGCCTACTATGGTCTATCAAGGCTCTTTAAATCCCGAAATTTATCCAGAACATCCAAGCTACTACTGTACAAGACCAGGGTCTTACCAGTACTCATGTATGGGTCTGAGACCTGGGTGCTTAATAAAAGGCACTCTGAACTCTTGGCCGCTTTCGAGAGAAAGCTCTTACGGAGAATTGTTGGCCCCGTATGTGAGGGAGGACGATTCCGGAGACGCTACAACCACGAGTTTTACGCAATCTACCTTGAGGCTCATATTGTAAGAAAAACCAAGCTCGGTAGACTCCGGTGGGTGGGACACCTAGCTCGAATGAGCGAAGAGGAGCCTGCCCGGAAAGTCCCTTGTGGCAGGATGTATGGAAGGAGACAGCGCGGCAGACCATGTCTGCGATGGAGGGTTGGCGTAGACCAGGACGCCCAGAGCTTGGGAGTGCTAAACTGGATGACATCGGCTCGAAATCGGGACCGGTGGAGAGATTTGCTAAATAAGGCCAAGACCAGATCCCGGTTGTAGTGCCGATGATGATGATGATATATCGCAAGTTTTGGAATTATATATATTCGAACGGAAAAGGAAAGAAAGGACATTTTAAAGGCAATATATATATTGCAAATTTTGGAATTAATATATATATTCGAACGGAAATGATAATTTTGAAACAATAATATTAATATTATGTAATTAATATAATAAGTAATAATAACTTTTGGATAAGAAAACAAAAGGTTCCAAGGAGAATTTTTAAATTTAGTTAGTTAATACGTAATGTAAATAGACTATTTTGACTATTTTTCTAGTATTAAGAACTGTTTGAATATTGTAAAAATTTAGTTAATATATAATGTAAATAGACTATTTTTCTAGTATTAAGAACATATTGATTATTGTAACCTATGATATAGATTGATTTTGAAAACCATTGTAATGTAATTGAACGAAAATCCAAGTCTTTCTTAATCTAATATATAGTTATTAGAAAATTGTTCTCTTCAAGGATAATTTTCTTTCTCGAAGAAGGGTAGGATGTTGTATTCCAGAATACTACCCTTTATTAAATTTAACACTGAATCTCCTTACACATCCTTAAAATCTTCCCTTAACATATATTACATTCTCACTTAATACATACCATTCATAAACATTCACAATATTGCCAGTTACAGCACGTTTAATAACCTGCACCTTTTTATTCCTTCAAAACATAGTAACTCTGATTTTCGTTCAAATTTTATTCAATTTAATAGTCACATAGACTTTGATAAATTTTGTGTTTTGTTCATGTTATAATTTGCAGTAAATTAGAACACAATGTTCTATAAGTAGAGAAAAAATTCATTTGTAAAATCAGTTTTAGTTTTGGAGTTGAAGGAGTAAGAAGTCATTTAAGAAGAGTTAAGTTTTGAGAAGTATCAGTTTAAGTTTAGTTTAGTTTGAGTTGTGAGTTAGAGTTTTTGAGTTTGTGGTATCTGTTTGAAAGTTAAAATAAACAATTAAAGAATATCAAAGAGAAGAAATAGTTTTTCTTTGATAATTAATTATCAATTGAAATAAATGAAACGCGAATTGAAGACAGCAGAATAATAAATAAAGGAGAAAGGTCCCCGCTCTTCCCTCATCCGAGGAAGCACGGCGCCGGACGTCAACACGTTGTTTTATGTTTACTTTTTTTTTCGTTGTTTTATGTCGGGGTTTTTGTTTTTTTTCTTCTTTTTATTTTGGTTTGGTTATTTTTCTTGTTTTTTTTTTCTCTTTTCTTCTTGTAAAAATTTTTGTTTTTCTTCTAAAAAAAATTTTTTGTTGTTGTTTTAAACTTTGTTTTCTGTTTTATTTTTTGTTCGGGATCTCGTTATCTGGGCATCCCAACGCTGCCACCAGTGTTACAATCTCCAGCTCCGTGCTTCCTCTTTATATCGAGGGAAGAGCGTGGAGGTTTTATTTAAATTAGGCTGTTGATTTCTTCTTAATTTTGTCCTTTATTTATTTTATTTATTTCTTATTCTATTTACAGCTCTGTTCTAAACTCTCTAATCTCAAACTTTTTAATCTATTTCTCAAAACAGTGAACTCAAACTCTTTCTTCTCAACTCTCAAAACTATCCTGGATCTGAACTGATTCTAACTCAAACTGAATTTACAAATGAATTTTTTCTCTACTTATAGAACGTTGTGTTCTAATTTACTGGAAATTATAACATGAACAAAACAAATTTTGACAAAGTCTCTGTGACTTTTAACTTGAATAAAATTTGGACGAAAATCAAAGTTACTATGTTTTGAATGAATAAAAAGGTGCAGGTTATTAAACGTGTTGTAACTGGCAATATTGTGAATGTTTATGAATGGTATGTATTAAGTGAGAATGTAATATATGTTAAGGGGAGTTTTTAAGGATGTGTAAGGAGATTCAGTGTTAAATTTAATAAGGGTAGTATTCTGGAATACAACGTGAACATAGAATGATTAGAATAAGAAAGTGATGTTACTGTATGAAAGAATAATAAAATAAATAACTTTGATGTATCTGTGTGAAAAAGAAAATAATAAATTATAAAAGAAAACAGGTTTTGCCTTTTTTCTGTATTCAGTGTTGAGGAAATGGTTAACCCTGCTCAAATACATTTTATCAGACGTTGAGTTATAATTAAGGGGTATTATTGCTTATACTCCATAATTTCTAACTATGTATACTTCATAACTCCTAACTATTTACACTCCAGTTTTATGTGATAAAATCACAACAGCCCCCTGTTTTCAAGCGTCCTATCGATGTTACATAATATGATGAAATTCATTGAAATTCTCACAATCATTGGTTCATATACAATTAATATATGTATATATATATATATATATATATATATTTATATATATTTCCTAACTATGCATACTCCCAAATTTCTAAGTATCTATACTTCATAATTCCTATCTACCTATACATCCTAATGTCTACCTACCTATACTCCATAGTCCCTATCTATCTAAACTCCATATTTGTTAACTACCTAAACTTCATAATTCCCTATCTATCTATCTATTCTCCGTAGTCTTTAACTAATTATGCTCAATAATTCCTATCTATCTATACTCCATAATCCCTATCTGTCTATGCTCCATATTTCCTAAGTGTCTATAGTCGATAATTTCTAGTACATATGCTCCATAATTCCTAACCATATATACACTCTAATGGTTATCTCTATCTATGCTCCCTATCTACTTAAACTTCATATTTCCTAAGTACCTATACCCCATAACTCCTAACTATCTGCACTACACAATTGCTAACTATTTATACTCTCAAATTCCTAACTATTTATACTTCATAATCCCCAACTATCTATATACCCTGTTGCAGCACAAGCAGGAACATTTAAAAACAAGGAATGAATCGATCTCTCAGCAATGCCACTCAAGTAGAACCGATTCACTGTAATTTTTAAATTAAGTGCATTGAAAGTTTGTAAATTCGCTTGTTACAAAGTGTAAATAAACATATATAAGAATAGCTGCAACAAAACCTTTTTTTGGATTAATTTGGCTGTCCTGGTCGAGTAAATGGAAACCCTTTTTGATTAAATGAAATTTGGCTGTCCTGGTCGAGGAAAGAACGACCACGGAGTAACATTGGTCCTAAAGAGCCAGATTAGATTATACTACTGATTGCCGAAGTCGTATTTGACCTGTAATTGCGAGGACCATCTACTGGATGAGTGTCACAGAGTGCTAATACTGGATTATACTACTGATTGCCGAAGTCGTACTTGACCTGTAATTGCGAGGTTCATCTACTGGATGAGTGTCACAGAGTGCTAATACTGGATTATACTACTATATGCCAAAGTCGTACTTGACCTGTAATTGCGAGGTCCATCTACTGGAGTAGTGTTACGGAGTGCTGAACGGTACCGTACACTGGGCGAGGAAATCGCTTGCAACCAAGGTGAGTGGCATTGTTTATAAAATATTAGTAATTTAATTCAACGATCCAAGTCGATCTTAACTAAAAGAAAAAGGTGTTGTGGTTGTGTGTTCATCGTTGAACAAAGCGAATCGGATTACATAATTGTCGTGTGAGGGTGATCAGAAATTGTTGTGGTAGTGTGTGCAACCAAAACCTAAAGGGTGGCTCATCGTTGGGTTCGTCATCCTTCTAAGCACAAAGGAATGTGGTGGAGATTGTGCCGAAGTTTTGAGAGTTTTTGGCGGGTTGTTGCCTCTTGTAAAACGCGATAAATTGTTCCCTAAGGACATCGTTTTAATTACCATCTGGCTATAATGCTCAAGCAGCCATTGGAGTATTCTCCTAGATAAGCGTCAGGAGTTTTCAGAGTGTGTTCTAGACTGCTGGTGTCTGATACAACAATTCATAAAGTTCACAACTTCGGCGCAGGTAAAATCGGTGGGGAGTTGCATCGTTCCCGTGAAGATTATACGCCAACACAAGTAATTTATAAAAAAAAAAAAATATATACATATAAACCAAAGCATTGTTTTTTAATAAAATCAACTTACAAAAACTATCTACGATCGTACTGGGCAAGACACCCTTCCCCTATCATCCGGAGCTGAGTCTGGCTTCGGAAGTACGAAGCGCCCAAATAATAATCTCGAAATCTTTAATAAAAAACGAAAGGGGTAGCAATTCAACAAGATATCCGTACAGTCCACTATTCGAGATTCGGAGTTTATTGTCCATCCAAGGTTGTTTGTTGGTTTACAATTCACAAAAAGAATTCAGAGGGATTTGTAAAGATCTTTACATCGGCTCCAGGTTTTTCGGGTGTGACATCGGGTCTTTAAAATTCAACGACGTTGCAAGTATCCTACGACCCACCAGATTACGACATAGAGAGTGCACTGCCATTGGGACAATTGACGGCAACCTTCTACGCAGTTCAGCAGGGCTGCATTTCTGTGCACGAGCCAGCAATTGGGTAGGCTTTGTTTGGCGTAGTCTCTAATCTCTACAACACAAGATGAGCAAGGCGAAGACTTCAGCTATGATTGACAGCCTACATAATGTCTCGCTCGAGCTGACAGCCGACTATAAGTCATATTCGGCTTTAGATCAGACATCAAAGTCGAGACACACGAACGAAGCTCGTCTGAAAAACTTGGAGCAAACGTTCGAGGAAGCAAGAGGACTGCACCAAAAGATTATTGCAGCGCCAACTAATGATGCCAAAACGAAATATATGGAAGAATTAGTCTTCCATAAGCTGAAGGAATTATATTACAAATATTCGTCAGAGCTCAGGTCACAGTTGAAGCAGAGCGAAACAAGCGCATTAGGACACCACTCGTTTGAAAGCAGAATGGGAGGAGCAAAGTCGCCAACGGCGGAATTGAAGCTTCCGCCCATCAAAATCGCAACCTTCTCCGGCTCCTATCAGACTTGGCCGGAGTTCAAAGGCTTGTTCGAGAGCCTCATAATGAGAAACACCTCCATCTCCGATGTGCACCGGCAGCATTACCTAAAGGTGAACTTGAGTGGAGAAGCAGAACGCGTATTAAGAAACACCGCGATTGTTGACGGCAAATTCGACGCAGCGTGGGCAACCTTCGTCAAGAGATATCAAAACCTGCGGTTGCTTAAGGACACCCAGTTCGATCTGGTGTTCAATCAGTCTGCACTCACACACGAGTCGGCGGAAGGGATTAAAGAATTAGTATACACTACCAACGAAGCCAGGCAGTCGCTGCTGAACCTTGGAGTTGCAGTTACTTCCTGGGAGGACGTGTTGATCTACCACACAGTCCGGACACTGCCCCCCCCCCCCCCCCATACGCGCGGTTTGTGGGAAGCACACATCGCGGCGTACGCAGACTATCCGGCATATGACGTGCTGGAGGATTTCTTGATGATGCGGGTAAGAGCCTTGGAAGTAATGGGCTCAGTCGCAACAAAGACATCACAACCAAGACCAAAGAGGCACACACCAAGCACAGTTCGCGCATTCACGGCAAATGTTAGCAAGTGTCCGATGTGCCAAGCTTCGCATCTCATCAAAATGTGTGACAAATTCAAGGCATTGAACCCGAGAGAAAGGCAAGAGGTGGTTCGGAGAAACAAACTGTGTTTCAATTGCCTGTCCGCTGCACACATGATGCGAAATTGCAGTAGCATGATCACGTGTTGGACATGCAAAGGGAAACACCATTCAATGCTGCACCAAACTGACCCTGCCAACGAAATACATGCTAATGAACCCCGCTCAACGCTGGAAAGCCAGTCATAGTTTCCATCCACTTCTTCTTCCACTCAACATACACCGTCGCGCCAGGCCCAGAATTTTATACCCCCCTCCAGGACTACTTCGGCTCATAATACGTACGTAGCCGAAAACGATAAGGCACAATCACTCCTTCTGGTTACTGCATTAGTGAAGGTCTTCTCAACTGGTGGGCAACCTGTGATGCTGCGAGCATTATTAGATCCTGGAGCAGAAGCTTCGTTCATTTCTGAGCCTGCCGTACAATTTTTAAGGCTCAACATGGAGAAAATTCACACTAACATACGAGGCGTTGGAGAAAACAATACGAGTGTATCCAAGCATGCGGTGTCAATGTAAATAAAGATTTCAACATTCAGCTGAGGGCTTTGGTCTTACCCAAACTTACGGCTATGCTCCCGACGCAAGATATATCCTGTGATAACTGGACTCATATTCAAGACATTCGACTGGCGGATCCATCATTTAGTAAACCAGGCGAGGTCCACATGTGTATCCAGCCATTCTATAAGAAGGAATTATTAAGGGACCACCAGGAGCCCTCATGGCCCAGCAGACAGAACTTGGCTGGGTGCTTTCGGGAGGCGTCAATTTCAAGCTCCCACCAACAGTAACATCGATGCATACAACCATTGAGAACCACAATGCAGTTTCTGATGGGCACCAGCGGCCGTCACAGAATATGCAGCATCAAAGACATTTTATGGGAAACCATCATGAAGATGATGGCGGTTCCCAAATAACGACTACAGCTCATGGTCGCATTATACCGTCATCAAAGAAAGGTGGGGTTCAACGACGTCGAAGGTGGAATTATGAATCAAGTGATGGAAACCATAAGTCAAATTCTAGAGTGACCACTAATACTGGAGGACGACGTCTACGATTCAG